>PVIJ01001539.1:40832-194363 GCA_004024925.1 Scalopus aquaticus
TTTTTACACATACAAGCTGGGGTATAGGCCAGAGGTTTGGGGCGGCGAGAGGGTTCACCAGAGACAGAGCGGATAGCAGAACAGGCAGATCAGAGATACACTGCTGAGGGGAGCAGCGGGCGAGGCAGGAGAGGTCTGCCGCACCATGTGGGATTCTCCCTGGCCGGGCGTCGAACTCGCATCGCTGCTGCAGACAGCGCCACAGCGCAGCGCCTAACCGCTGTGCCACCGGGGAGGCCCTGAACTTTAAGAACTCTTAAAGACTACATGTTATTGTATAGTGTACATCCTGTGATATTTGTACTTGATATCTTCCTCTATTTCAAAAGACATAAACATATTCTTAGACACTAATTACTTTGCAAATATAATGCTGGAAAATGGACAGTGAATCAAGATGGGAATGCTAGCTATTTTTTTTATATAATTAGATGGCCACAGTTAGGGGGTAGATTTTTATTTGCAAATTGTGGTTCAGATTATTGAGCCTGTGATTGCTGGAAAACCTCCAAACTCATTACAAAGAAAAACAATAGTTTTTAAATGTGAAACTCTGCAGCTATATGTAATGACTATGAAAAAATCATATTCTTTTCTTTACTGTTGAAAAGTAAAAGTTTTACATTTTCTTCATGATTAAACTAAATACGTTCTTCAGTTTTGACTTATTTTTTGTTTCACTCTTTGTTATAGCACTGTGTTTCAATTTTTGAAGGCACAAAGGGCTTTGGCATTGAGCACAGTTGTGCTTTTCTTTTCAGATGTTTCTTTAGATTGTTCTGAGTACACAAGATTAGAAACCAGGGACTTAAAGATTGACTCTAGATTCCCTGGAATTTGCTTGCCCTCCTGGTAGCATCTGTATTTGTTTGGCACAATGGGCCAGCTTTACAAGAAAGAATAGCAGTATTTAATCATGATAATTAAAGGCTAGAAACCTTGCGATCAGCACTTGAAAGCACCCTGTGTTGTAACCATCTTTCATATTTTCTTCAACCATCGGTGTTGGGTTAATTGTATTATAGTCACCATGGATAAGTCCTGAATGTATCTTTCCTGTAATGAGACTGTAGATTTCCCTGTGTTTTCATGGCCCTATACTTAGGAAAGTATATACATTGTGAATTTTTACATTTCCCAACCCACAAATCTCTTAGCCACTACACCCCCACTTTCATTTGTATCCTATCATATAGGATAGGTATGTGACAGATTTGGGGCAGAGATAGGCAAAACCAGTCACCTAAACAGAGAGGAGGCCTACACATAGGAGAGGAATAGTATATGTATAGAGACCCACGGTTGAAAATGTGCTGGCCACATGATAAAGGCCTGTAGATACTTGGCAATTAAATATAAAATGAATAAGCCAGAACCAAGCATGCAGCTGAAGTCTCAGGAGAAAGGAAAGAAGGGGAGAGTATTAGTCAGCAAGGGCAGAAGCAGATAGAGAGATGGAGGGAGATAATAGATAAATAGATAAATTGCAAGAAAATAGGACTCTAGATACAGAAAGGGAATTCAAGTAGATAAAATGTGGAGACCTCTGACTTACCCCAGAGGAGCTAAAAGTTGCCTTCTATTCCTTTTTTATAGCTAACTTTTTTAGGAACAATAGCTTTGAACAGTAACTTTGACATTTTTAGTAAAAATACTGGAGTAGGTTATGGTATGGTACTGGGCATTTGAAAGGCATAACTATAATGCAGATACATTACGATGACCTCTTTGCTTCAGGAACCTTCTTAATTGTACTAAGAAATCCTAAAGGTAGTGGAGGAACTCATCTTGCTCTGGTTAAACACTTAATTTTACTTCTACCCAGAACCCTGCCTGAAAACAATTTCCAAGGGCTCTAGGAATAAATATCTTAACATAGCTGATCCTAGCCTGAGCTCCATGTCCTGGCATTCCAACAACTAGACCAAGGTGCTAGTGACTCTTCTGCTTTCGCTCTCCTAATAAAGGAGATTCCACTCCTCAAGTAGAGAAAAGACACCAAGAAATTTACTGAAATTTCACAATGCAACGAAACCCATGTAAAATCTTATTGGACATAGAAAACAAGTAAACTTAAGTATCCAGTAGGTACTTTATATGGTCATCTCATTTTTGCCATCTTTGAGCACAAATTTAGTAACTTTTCCAGGATCTCAGAGCAGGCAAACCTGAACCAAGAATGAGTTTGTTCCATGTTTTTATATAGACCTTTGTCTTCTATATATTTACCCAGAAAATGCCTGCAACCTTCCACCCATTATTCCTTACCTAATTATAATAAAATGGTGGAGATAGTCATACAATTGCTTAATTGGAACAAAAATTGAGAACTTTCCCCCAGCAAAAAAGTAAGATTTCCTGATTCAAATGATGCCCACAAATTTCATGCCTTAGATGGCTGCCTTTGTTACCTCCAGAACTTTTTATAGCCTTGGTCAACCTAGGTTTTGAATGATTTCTTTCCAAAGTAAATTAATCCTTTACATTGAATGTGTGTGCTGAGTATTTCAACTGAGAAACTCAGTTACCCTATGCCAGCCATTTTCACTTATTGAAATCTTTATGCTGTGAATAGTGTTGATCAGTTTGCAATTTTGAAGTTGCTGGAAGGGAATGATCTTATATACCTTCAAAAAATATGGGAGGTGCTGATTGGTACCAGAAAAAAAAACTTTTGAATCTAGGCAGCTGTTAAACTAATAGGAACATGGTTCTACTTCAGTAGAAAAATAAAGTCTAGTTCTGAAGAAATTGTTAGGAAGTGTGAGATTAACAAAACCTTCCTAAAGTGTTATAAACTTTCTAAGAAGTACATTATAAGCAAGCTGGGCAAAAATAAACAGTTCACAGGAAAATTAAGAATCTCAGAAGAGATACTGGAATCATGGGAATCTTACTTAAAATAGAAGTGAATCTAGTTTCAAGAGCAGTTCCAAAGAAGTAACACACCTAAGCATCAGATGTCCCACCATTAGGAGTACTTAATGAGTTTAGAAGTAACATTTCAGTCTCCGTTTGTGTATACAAAGTTTACATAGCCATGGAATAATGGTGAAATAATGAATATGATAAAAAAGTAAAATCTGTATCCTTTGTGGCCATGTATAACATTTTCCAAAAGTCTCTTTGCCAGAAGTATTATGGAGAGAAGTGACACATACCACTAGTATATTCAGGGAAAACTATTAATTAATACAAATGGGCAACCTTGAAATTACATTTTGAGGACTGTGGAGATAGACACTTGCCACTTCTAATTATAGGCAGCGTAACTAAGAAGAGATAGCCAGGAGTTGGAATGAGGAGAAAACTTTAGCTCAAGTTTTTCAGTTTTCTCTGTGACTCAGAGTTTAATTGGCTGCTGAAATAACCTAATAATCAGGCAAACGGCTAGCTGTAATAGATCACACCTGTCTACTGGCTTATATGTATCTTATTTAAAATGTAAGGATTTTTTTTTATACATACAAGTTGGGGTACAGGCCAGAGGCGTGGGACGGCGAGAGGGTTCACCAGAGACAGAGCGGGGAGCAGAACAGGCAGATCAGAAATACACTGCTGAGGGGAGCAGTGGGCAAGGCAGGAGAGGTCTGCTGCGCCATGCGCCTTGCGCCATGTGGGATTCTCCCTGGCCGGGCGTCGAACTCGCGCCACCGCTGCCAACAGCTCCACAACCGCTGCGCCACCAGGGAGGCCCAAAATGTAAGGATTTTTAAGGATGAAGTTTTTGTAAAGAAATCAACATTTAAATACAGTGGAGTCATGTGAGGTTAGGAGCTAAAGTTAGCACACAGTTGAAAATCAACATAGTCAAAATTAGCCTTGAAAAATCCCTTCAATTATATATTGAGTATATAATTTAACTAGATTTTTCTAGTTAAAAAAGTAAATTGTTTTTTTTGTCTTTCCACATCACACTCTTCCCTCACACCTTACTAATTTTTATGAAAATCCTAACCCCCAATACAATACTGTTAGCTCTTTGCCTATTTTCTACCTGTAAGCTCCCTGAGAACATAGTTTGTGTCTCGTTTGTCCTTTTTTCTCTCCCCCCCTGAATTATCTAGTGTAGTGTCTTGTACATAGTGAGTGTTTTAAAAATGGTTAAAGAGGAGGAATATGAGCAGTTATGTGTATTCCTTGGTCAGCGCTATTTTGATTGCAAGTGGCAGAGTCTACTCATTTGAGCTCAGATCCAAAAGGGAGATTTACTGTAAGACTGCAAGAACATATCATGGAACCAATACAGGAAATACATGGGTCTCACTAGGGATGGAACAAAACACTTGGAAAGCCTGTAAGGACCAAGACAAATACTCTTTGTCCTTGACTTTCTGTCCAGCTCTTCCTGACTCTGACAGTCTTCATTCTCTTTCGGACTAGGGTCATAAGATCCCTTGTCTCAACCTCTGTTCACCTTTTTAATTTTTCTCAACATTACCAGCCTTCTCTGTCTCTTTCTATATTTGATGGAAAATATCCTCTCATATAGCCCTTATCCTTGGTTTAAGCACCAGCAGAGATTGATTATGTCCCAGTTGCTGACAGCTTTCTAGTCTTGGTCCAGGTATCTTACCTTAGTTGGGAGTTAAAGAATCATGTGAAGTCTACCACTCAGCAGAGAGCTGGTTCTTTACGAATGTAGCTTAAGAACTGGGAGAAAATAAAAGATGGGGAACTTACAGACCATACTTTTCATTTGTTTGCTAAAAAGCAAAACATTTTGCTTGAGACATTTTAACATCTTGAGATTTTCCAAGTGGGGAGTAGAGTCTGAAAATAACAACTGTGTGGTGTGCTGGCATTGTACAGTGAAAACTTGGAGACAGAGTCTCTTTCACAATTAGTGTGCTTGTATTTATTGTACTGATATCGGCTTGTTAGAAAAGAATAATCTTAGAGGGAAACTGCTTTCGTCCTATCTTAAAGACGTAGATTTTCTCATACTTTTGAGGGATCTGGAGTGATGAATTGAGATCTGGAGCTACTTGTGCCAAACTTTCAGCCTTTGAAGGATCCCCTTCTTTTAGGGTGAGTGGCCTGTTTGATATAAGTAAACATTAGGACAACAACAGACAAAAGTTATAGTCCTGTTCTCTGGGTAAAGGGTGAGAAGGATGTTTGAAAATATCTGAACCTTTGAATGTATTTTGCAGAAGGAGCAGCACCAGTGTCACTGGGAGCAGAACCTAAATATAAATAAATCCTAAGGTGGTGACTCAGTAGCAAGAACCTGCTGAAACTTTCAAAAGTTTCAGTTCATCCTAAGTCCAGTGAGCATCATGGGACTGACCACAGCCCTCAGTGAATTGGTATATGAAAAGCATCTCTGCCTTGCAGTATCTGAGACAAGGAAAAGCCTGATATGGTTGTGTCTTTTCCTTGTAGAGAGAGAAAGAGAGAAGCCAAATAAAGCTACTACCTGCATTGACCAGAGAATGGGTGGGAAAGTGAGTGTGTGTCCAAGTTTACAGCTACATTGTCTATAAAAAGAAAACATTTTTAAGGGACAATTAAAATGCTTCTGTTGATGTTACAGTGTAAGTCTTATCTGTGGCAGATGAATAATTTTTTTCAAGAAAAAGTAGAGTTGTCACATTTACTGGACTTAGAAAGGTGTAATTCACATACTCAGTACTAGTAAATGCTGCTCTGCATTGGGGCTAATTTAGTGGTGATGGTGCTCTGAATTTCTACCCACTTCCAAGGAGGGAACATCATGACTTTAACCTTTATTAACTACCTGTACTAGGTAGCCAAAAAAGGAACTGTTTCTGAAGCCCAATACTCAGTACACTATTGGACCAGGATAAATTCTATGGTTGTATATCCTTTATGTATATTTTTCATGGTTTACAGCATTGGGACAGTATTTCTCCTGACTAGCAATGTACTTTATGATATGACCAAATCTTAAGTTAAAAAAAAAATCACATACAATGCTGTAAGAGAATTGTTTATGTGGTAGAGTCAAACCCCACGTGACCTTTCTCTGCCTCTTAAAACTCTCAAATAGCTCTTCATAATGTGAGACATACAGAGTAGTAAGTACCTTCCACCACATACCTAAAGGTGTCCCTCTACCTCCTGCCAAAAAAAGAAAAGCAACTTCTATTTTCAGCATTTTGTTGAAGACTTACCCAATAGTTTAATTGCAGATAGAGTGTTGTGAGTTTAATATAGAAATTGTTTGGCTTGCATACACTTAGCAGTAACATGAAGTACTAACACTTTTTCATTGCATTGTTTTGCAAAGTATAGAACTGCTATTCGCTCAGTGTGAAGGCAGAATTTGGTACTTGTGTTTGTCTTCTTTTAAGGAAATAAAAGGTAAGTTTCCAAAAATAGAAGCAAGTGACATATGTAAATGAACTGAGCTAGAGAGTTGTGATTAGTTCGAAAACTATACAGTGCTTATGCAGGCAAAGGTTTGGAAAAGGTAAATTACAGAAGCCTGTCAGTGCTTGATTGTAAATCAACAGATCCTAAAAGTTCTAATGTCTTATTTCTCCCTTAATTTTAGGTCATGCTTTTTTTTTCCTGTTTCCTACAGTTGTTGTTGTTTTTTAATTTATTCTTATAATTGACATTGTATTAGTTTCAGGTATGCAAATAATGATTCAATATTTGTATATATTGGGGAATGATCACCACAATGAGTAGTAATTTACTTTTCTATTTTTACTCTCCCCTCTCCTATTGTCTACCTGCATGTTTCTCTTCCTTCCAAAACCTCACAGACATTCTTCAGACATTAAGCCTCGCTTAATGACTACCCTTAGAGAATGTTTGGTGAGGAGCTCATAAACAGGAAAAGTTTCAGTCCATCCTAAGTTCAGTGAGCATCATGGGACTGACCACAGCCCTCAGTCACTAACTCATAGTTTCTTCACAGTTAATCATTAAGAAGGATCACTAAGCATCCCCCAAATTACAAACTACTATGGAATGAAAGGGATGAATCATTGAAGTGAATTCTTCTTATGGATTGTGAGAAGGTAGATGCATGTACCTACTAATTTGCATTAAAACTTAATGAATTCTTTTCCACTTCTTTCCACTTCTTCCAGTGTCATTGGTAAGGGAATTTTCCTTAAGTTTCAGTAACAGACTTCATAAATATAGATAACTCCTCACACCTGCTATCAAAATACTATCCCAGATACTAGCAAAGCCATTTCATATTTGTAGAATATAATTTATCCATAAATGTACTTAAAACCAAAACCAATAAAAATTCAGTTTTTAACATTTGGGACCAATTACATTGCCATCTTCTTTCAACAACTCCTAAGCAAGAAATTTATATTCCACACACTTAAAAGTTAAGTTTGTCACCTGTGTACACCTCTGTGCTCCCTTGTGCTTTCAACAATTTGACACACTTATCCCTACATTTTCCTCTTTCTTTATTCTTCCTGTTGCTGTAATTCATCATACTTTACCAATCTGTAGTAATTTCTTATTAATAATTACTTTAGTAATTGGTGCAAGTAGATGCTTTCACTAATGACACGTACTGACCATCATCTATGTCCATAGTACCAGGCTGGGTAATTTGCGGGGGGTCACAGATAATAAGATGGCTTCAGCCCTTCAGAAGACTAAAGATACAAAGGAAATTTAATGTTTGTTGAGCTGTCAGCATGTTTTGTTTTTGCTTTTTTGTAAGGCAATGTTTAGCTGCTCTTAACAAGTTCACTAGTGTAAGTATATGGCTAAAAGAGTGAATTGTTATTTTTTAAAAGTATGTATAAAATGATGTGGAAATTCAAAGAGGGAAATAGTTTCTAATTCTGACAAACAGGTTTACTGAGAGGCTGTGGGGCTGAACTTTATAAAAGGGTATGATTTTTTTGTACATATTCAAGTAGAATAGTAAAGAAAGCCTTCACTTACAAGTAAACTAAGGCCCAGAGGCTCAGGTATGTGTCTGTTCATGCACTTATTAAAGGAGTATTCATTGAACATCCCATGGGTTAAGTACTATTCTAAACTAAGCCCTCAGGATACAGTAGTGAACAGTCTTACGCACTGCCCCTAACTTCTCTTCTAAAAGGAGACAACCTGTGATTGGCTTCAAATGAGCAAAACAAGCTATTCTAGAGAGTTACGAGGGAGAAGAGCATTGAGGGCTTAGAGAAGTCATCTTGGTTGGGTTATGCAGATTTGTAAGTATAGAACCTGCTTCCTTCTCCATTTTTCTACATAATTCAACCTCATTTTTATCTTTCATAACTCCTTAAAGAACTGAGCCACAAGCCACAGGTGCCTATTGAGCACCTGAAATGTGGCTAATCTGAATATGCTGTAACTATAAAATACATGCTGAATTTCAGAGTACCTCTAATACATTATTTAGTATTTAGTACCCCTAAATAATACATTATAATATATTGAAAAATAAATTCAATTTCATCTGTTTTTTTCTTTTTAAAATGTGGATTTGATAATGGGCAAAATGGGGCTTCAAAGTTGCCAAAGGCAGTGCCCAAATTGCTTACCGGTCACTATCTTGGTTCTGCACCCGTGCACACAATTGCAAGACTACTCAGGCTTAGGGAACAATAACAATGGGATTTATTTAACAAACAGGAAAAAGCAAAGAATTACTGAAGTCAACATATGGCTGTTTACATTACTTAAAGCAATGTCCAGTCCTTTAAGTCCCAGAAAAGTAACAAAGGTGGCCTCTTCCCGCCACTACTAATGCGGAGCTCCTCTTCCAAACAATAGGCCACATTTCCAAAATGGCGTCTTCCTTTTTCTGTAGACACGCAACAGTCAGACTGTAGGCCAGGTTCCAACTCACAGGGACAACACAAAACACAACTGGAGGTGCTCCCATAACTGCCATGGTGCCCCAGCACAGCACTAGGCCAATAACACTGTGAACAGCAGCTACAGCAGCCAGATGGCCCAACAGACTGCACTCACACATTTTAGGAAGGTGCCCGCTTCGGGCCTCTGCCTTCTTCCTGTGGCTGCAGTAAAGACAAAACTGGGAGCAATTTCCGTCGCTTGGCTACTTGCAGAGCTTCCAAAGTCGCTGGCCCTAAAGTCACTAAAGATTCAAAAATGCTTTATATCCCGGCAGCTCAAAACTTCTAGTGTCTGATTTACAAACTCTCAATCTTTGGCGGCTACATTTTTTGCCACTTCTTTTCCTACATCATGGCGGCTGCCTCTTCCATTCCTACATCCTGGTGACGGAATCTCCTTCTCCTTCATTCCCTTTTATTTTTTATCAGAAACTCCACCCCAAACTGCAAACTTAGCATTTTCCCTGGGGCTATTCATCCTCACCAGCAAACCCCCTCCAGGGGGTACTACCTTTACCGGACTTTGGATTCAGCCTGGTTACAGATTCTGGAAATTATTAAGTTAAATTCATGATTTTCATTTGTAGGTTATGTTGTATTTTGGTTGTGCTGAAGTACAATCATGTGTTCCTGATATGTGCTTAAAAGAGAATACTTACTAGGAAACTACCAAAGACGTACTAAGGCAACGTGGGTGTATAATACTTAGATAAAATCCTTATTTTTCCTTTTTTATTCTTTGGGTCTTTTTATTTGCTCCGCTATCTCAGCCTTTTCAACTTTATTAATGACCTCTGCCACCATTTTTAGCACTATTTGCTTAATCAACTGGTAGTTGAAAATTAAAAGAAACTACAGGTGAAAGCAAAGTAGTCTTAATTTTTCTAGTTTCAGAGAGCTCTTTACTCTGCTTTTTACCCCTGTGCTTCTAGCAACCTATTTACTTGTTGCTCCCTCACCCTACAAGATTCAGTCTCCCCCCTCCAACCTAATCAGTTTGTAATCTTCCTTCAAGACAAAACTAGCAGTCAAACTATAAATTGGAGACATTCATCAGGGGAGGGGAAGGGAAAGGGATCAAAACGGGAGGGAAGAGCACAAGAGTATGTGGTGATGGTTCACGGGTATCTTGGTAGTGGTAATTTTATGGGGAACTACACCTGAGAGGAGAAATCAAGCATTGTACAAAAATGAACAACAGTGTATAGACAGACAGACTCAGCCTCTGACTCCTGCTTTTCCCCAAGCCCTCAGGCAATGTTAGATGCCCCCCTTTACTGTTCCCATAGCACTCTGTTCTCACTTGTGATGTTTGATGAATGGACAAACTGATCACTAGAATCGGAACTTAATTGAATTTGAAACTGAAAGCAGACTAACTGAAAATCAGCAAGATTAATGAGTTCATTTTGCTTCCTTGAAAGCCTTCTGCTTCCTCAGTGACCAGAACTATAAGGTTATCTTGAGTATTCCATCTGGTCATTTATGTTCTTACTGCAGAGATGCTTGGGTGAAGGCTAAAACGAGAAAAGGATGGCAGGCTGCGGCATCTGTTCAGTTGACAGGTTCTGTGTCACGCCACTTAACCTCTTTTCCTACTCATAAAAGGAGGGTGACACTTGGTACTTTATTCTCCCAGGGCAATTTTGATGCTTAAGGAAAGGTGTTAAAATAGTAAAAGGAGTTCAGGAGTAGGGAATACTCTGCTTCTGTGCTGTGATTAGACTGTGTACCTTGTGTACCTTAGTGAGTTTTGCCCTTTCCGTTATACTATATACTTGTTATCAGAATGCTTCTAGGAACAATCTGTTAAATGGGCCCAAAGTTAATGAAAATCTTTGCTTAGCTGCTTATTATACTTTCAGCATTGATCTAAGGTATACCAAGTTGCTTTCTGAGTTTCTAAATGATGTGTTTAATTTCTTAGACTTAATTTGTCCCCTTGGTAGTGATACTAGGAAAATACCACTAATGCATTCCTGATGAGATATTACCATGCTTTTGTATGGGAAATACTACTTTCTTTATTACTTGAGTTTATAATCTGTCAGTATCACCATTATCTTGTGATCGTCCATTAGGTTCCTATACAGACTATGTTTTTACTGAATATTTATACAGTTGGTTATGCTCTTATCAAAGCAATGTGACCAAGTTGTATTTACTGCTGTTCCAGATGTCAATGAACTTGGGCACAGGTAGGTATATGTGGTATAGTAAAAGAGTCTGAGACTTGGAGGCAGAGTTGGGGTTTTAGGTCTTCACTATACCACTCACTTACTGTATGTCCTGAGCAGGTTTGAACCTACTTTGAGACTCAGGGCCTTACTGATTATGTGTGTGCACGCACATGTGTAGTAGAGACACTGTAAAGCTCAATTTCTATGCCTCAGAAATGTGAGATTATTCCTCTGCTCTTGCCTATTCTCACCTTTTTGTCCCCCACTCATACAGATTTGAGCTCATGTTAGCAGCAGATGTCTAGTGATATTTCAGTTCTCAAGAGGCCTATGAACAAGATGATTGTAAAACATTTTTTCATTATAGGACAGAGTATCCTGACTCCTTAATTCTGGGCCTGGCTGTTTTTCCTTATTAAACCAGCATTTTGAATACTGGCTTGTATTGTAGAGAGGCATTTTTCAAAGTCAGAAGTGAGAGGAATTCTATTCTTCTTTTAAAAAGAGAAATAAGGTATTATCTCTTTTTGTAATAAGAATAATGCATTGTCTATATAGATTTAGTTGCAGAGTTTTCAACTCTCTACTTTTATTTTTCCCTTTCATTTCTTCCAATGGAATATTACACTCTTTTTTTCTGCCCAGACTTCCTACTTTCTTATTAAGTGGACTTTAATATTATTATTATCCCTGATGCTAATTCTCCATGTATTAAACAGTTATTCTCTGATCGCTAACAAATGCTAAAAGGACGTTCAGTAGTTGTGCTGCATGCCACTGCCATTGATGAGACCAAAGACATTTAATTTTTGAGAGAAACTATTCTATTGTCTTTAAAAATAAAAAATCAAACTGTGTAAACAAGACAAAAGGAGGGGGTTGCTAAGGTCATTATGTCCTTAAAGATTTTCTCAACCTCTGGCTTTAAAAGACAGTCATCACCAACATAAACTTAATTTTTCATAAAAACATTAATATAGGTCTCATTTTTGCATCCACATATTAATGTAGGTATGGGACTTATTTGAATTTGCTTCACAGCTAGGTAATTTAGTTTTTCAAAAAGAATGAAAGGCTAATTATTAGGCAATAATGTGATCAAATTACCAAAAGCTTCAAGGTGGTTCTATTTCAGTTCTCAGCCTGATGTGGATTTAAAAATATCTCTCCTTAGAGTAGTTGCTGTTCACAATGCATTATGGAATCTTTTTAGGTAACAGCTTGGATGGTGATGATTTTTTTTAAAAAAAACCATTATCTTTGATTTGGTGTATTTAACCCAAGTTAAATTTATGACAGACTGGAAATTAGCTGTAGTATTATACACCTCACTTCCTGTTCTGTGCAGTTTGATATATGTGTGAGCTTTGTGTCCAGCAAGATTTATAAGAATATGTTTCTAATGGATGAAGAAGCTGTTTCATAGTAACCTGCAATAATATACAAGTTATGCTGTGTGCGTGTATATGTTTGTGCATATATATATGTGTCTGTGTACAAAAAAATTCAGCATATATATACCTTGCCCATCTCTCCTACTTCATTCCCCTTATCTCATAATTACTTGAAGGTAGTACCTTGTTAACTACATATATAGCTTGTGTTGCGTTTAATGACCTGCCCTCATCCCCAGCCTTATTAAATGATTTCTCAGCATAATGTTGATGAATTAAACATTTCTGCTAGATTAGAGATGATTCTGCAAAAGGTGTGAAATATAATACACCGATTTCTCATTTAAATGCAGTCAAGGTGATAAATCATTTCTGTGCCATGTTCTCTGACCAGAGACAGGCTTTCTTATTAGTCCTGTCCGTGTCTTTCACTACCAGCACTGGCTACTTTAAGGGCAATCATGTAAGAAACGAGGCACAGAATGGAACTTGCGTGGGCATCTTTCTGTACAGATAGTTCTAATGAATAATGGCTACATTTCCCAAAGAGACTTTCATACTCATCAGCAAATTTTCTGTAATATTTAAGGAACTCTAAACAGACAAGTCTTTTAACCAGCTTTAAAATGGTTCCCTTCAAAAAGTATGGAGTTCTGATGTGAAAAAACTTCTGGGAGACTGGTCCGTCACTGTTTTCTGAGTTCTCAAAATAATTGTCATAAACCAAAGCAATGCACTTTATTTCTATTTAGATACAGAGTTTTCCAGCTGAGGTTGCTCTTCAAATTCACCTTTGGAACTATGACTATATCCATTATTAGAAATCTTGGTTTAGTAAGTTTGAATTGAGTGACTGTATCTCTTTTGTAAAAATGTTTCTCATAGACAGGCTTCCAGTTGAGTACTACCACCAACTGACATTTGAATTTGTACTGTACATATTCTGTATAATGTTGAGGTAAGTTTCATTCAAACTGGTTTTCTAGGTTCATAAAAAGGAATGTAGAAGGTAGCTAGCTAGAGTTTAGCTATAGTGAGGGTTTTAGATTTAAAAGGGAACCAGTCTATCCCACTTTTCCTCAAAAGTGAAAAAAGCAGAGAGGCGAAGGAATTTTCAAAGTTGATATCAGAATCAAATACTAGATCTAAGCTCTGACATGTGCTTTTTCTAGCCATCTAAAATTTGAATCTAACCCATCTTTGAGAAAATATTCAAAGCCACTCAGTAGTTCAGAAGTTGTCTTGAGCATCCCAAAGTCTGCCTTGGTATTGCAAAGTCTCAGGGTATTTAATAAAAGTAGCAATAATGGAGCTAGAGGAAGGAGCTCCTCACATCTTTTTTTTTTTGCTCCTCACATCTTTGAAGAAGGAATTATGACTGACATAACTCATAGTTAGAAGTTATAGATGACACCCAAAATGCTTTTGTGACTTCTTTGTAAACATGGAAATTTCTGACAAGAGATGTTTAGTTTTACTACTAAAGATTTTTGAGAACAAGAAGATCAATTTTCTCATTTAAAGTGATCCTTAAGTATTTGGCAGCAAGTCTAACAAATTATGCCAGTGTATTTCCAGGCAGACCTGACTTTGAGCTAGTACTTCAGAAGGAGGATATTGTGCCTGGATTTGCAATTTAACCAACTAAAAGAATAATGTATTTATTATTAGGATTAGGTTTGGTTTTTAAAAAATCTGAAAAGTGAAAGGTTGATAGTTCTTTAGGATTAAAAATGTTGGAAAGCCCAACATTAGTGTGGTTACTTCATTGCCATCAGGGACTCCAGTTCTTCTTTGCTCTATCCATTCTTGGTACTATGGCACATCCTCACGGTACCTGGTAGTTCTAGGTGGCTTTAGGGGCTTTAACTGTCATCAGAGAGACACCCTCCATTTGAGTCAGCTCCCTTGAAAGAACTTTTCTTGAAGTACCCACCCAACAATTTCTGTTTTCTTTTCACTGGTCATTCCTATTAATTAACAAAGGAGGCCAAAAAGTTATAACAGAGCGGGTTGTTATTCTCAATAATTTGAAGTTATGTTAAGAAAGAAGGATGAAATTACTGCTGGGCAGGCAGCCAACTGATCTCTTATAACCTGTTTTGAAGGATATGGTATTTATATTAGGAAAGTTAACTTTTAGTGACATCAAAAACTACTGCATAGGTTATAAATTTTAAAAGATTCTCAGTCTGCTTCTACTATGTGTCTGATTAAAAACAGGGATAAATCTTTGTTAGTGTTCTGCTTTGGATTTCTTGAAAGAACTCATTGGGAACAGCTGTTAGGTTTTTGTTTTTTTTTTTTAAATAAACTGAACAACAGGGGAGGGGAGGAGATGACACTTCAAATCAAATCCATTTACTCTTGGAGATGGAGAGAATCAAAACAACCACAAGGACAACTGAATGAATATTTATTGAACTAGCAGAAGCAGAGTGTACTATATTAGATGATATGAACTAGGAAAGAACGTATTATAACATACAAGTTTTTTAGCATCTAGATGGAACAAGATAAACCGATGCAGCACATGAAATAGTTATAGCACTAAATATGAAATATGCTATAGCTAGATTTTTTTTTTATTCCATTTGCGCTGCTGTAACAAAATAGCACAGACTGGGTGATTTATGAACAATACAAGTTTATTTTTCTCAGCTCTAGGGTCTGGAAGTCTGAGGTGTCAGGGTGTCACCATGGTTGGATTCCATGAAGGCCCTCTCCTGGATTGCAGGCTTGCTGACTTCCTGCTATGTCCTCACATGGTGGAAGGGACTTTGGAAAACTACAGGGTCTCTTCTACAAGGGCACTAATCCCAACTCATAAGGGCTCTGCCTCCATAAGGGCCCAACTCCTTGTATCATCATCTGGGCATTTGGTTTTCAGCATATGAATTTTGGGGGAACACAATATTCAGGTCATAGCAGGTATACATTACCTTTCCCTTTATCCTACCTGTACATGAAAAGAGAGTGGAAAGATGGAGTGAATTTTGATGTCTTAAAAAAATTGGAAGCAGTAGCAAGCAGCAATATGCAGCATATACAACTGCAGACCATGGTATACATAAATATATAAAGGGGAAGTGTTTCTGCTCTATGAGACCAGATTTTTAAAATGTTCTGTAGTCTCATTTGTATCCATTATTCACATGGTGCCATTTAATGCATATTTACTAAGTGCCTCATATTTACAATGTATATTGAGGAAATTAATTCATAAATTACCACTTGGGTAAGAAAGTCTACATTTTGACTACTTAGAGCTATGAATTTCAGATCTAGGGAAAATTCAATCTTGTGATTCCCCCTCCCTTCATTTTTCCTTTCATAACTACGTATTAGTAATCAAACCCTGTCTTTTGACTTTGCTCCAGCTGATAGAAAACAGACTCCCCACAAGAAGGGCCAGGTTGCACCCTTTGACCTGATCCCTTCAGTCTGTTTTCCTTGGGCAGCAGTTGGAAACAGCTCATGTGGCAGTAAGCAGAGGGTGTGCTAATGAAACCAGCTAATGCAACAAGTGCTATTAGCCTTGCCTTTGACCTCAGAGAGCTTTCCCTTGAGCCTTTTATGACAGTGCACTTTTTAGCATCCTTGGGGGAGAATAGTTTACTTTGCTCCACCAATGGCTCCAGCCATTCTCTGTCTTAAATAGCAATGAAAGTACATGTGGCACTCTTGACATTAACTGCTTATTTGAACACAGCCTTTCCCACCCATTATTTGTTCCCCCTTGAAATTGTAAAGTTCAGTTTAAGTTCTTTAGTAGGGAATATGAAAGAAAATAGGAATCTCATAAGTTGTACTTTTTTAATGTCTACTTAGTGCTGGTGCAACTATCTCATATTTTGGTTTTCGTATCACCGACTCTGTATCCTATTTCCTCTCTGCTTTCAGGTGAAGGTCTCCCACAGGTGTATTACTTTGGACCATGTGGGAAATACAATGCCATGGTGCTGGAACTCCTAGGTCCTAGCTTGGAGGACTTGTTTGACCTTTGTGACCGAACTTTTACTTTGAAGACTGTGTTAATGATAGCCATCCAATTGGTAAGTTGGCATTGCCATTAAGCACAAAGATAGATGGGTCCGCCAAGGATGTTCTTGTGTACTGTTTGGCGATTTACCAGCTGTAATGACACCTAGTGAATTAATATTTACAGACTTGATGGCATTCTAGGAAGTTGACTGGAACAAAAAGGGTTAACCCAGAGACGTTACACTGTATCTGTTGTTTGCCCTATTTAAAAAACTTGTACCTTCGAGCAATACCCTGTCCTCAACTGAAATGGAAGCATATAGTTTAGATTAGGGAGAAAGAGGATGGTTAGGTGAAATTATATAGATGGAAGTACTTTCTTTGATGTTTTATTTGTTTAAGTACTTGGCTGTAAGGTTTCATCATATCCTCCCACATCCCTCACTCTTACACCCAAGAAAAGATAGGAAGTGACACCCACTGCCCTGAAACTCAGATTCTAAAGTTGTGTGACCAAGAACCTACCTTAGTTCTCTGGCTTTCCATTCTCACAGAGACTGACACAGCTGAAGAACTACTCTCTCAGGTACTATCAAATTACACACCAGTGCCAGTTTAAGGAGTAGTTAAGACAGTTCTTTTGAGAAATTTGTCAGCCCCTCAGAGGCAGGATGCAATTGCATCTTTATTGATTTAAAATTATAATGGCTTCACCTACTGTCTAGTAAACAGTTGGAAATTGACCTTGATCTTTCATTCCAAAATTCGAATGTCTGAGCTTTCCTTTCTATACTAACTAGAAAAATTTTGTAGCTATAAATGAACTTGATGAAATTTGGAATAATTTTATGATTATCATTCTGTGCTATATTTACTTGAGTATAAAAACTGCCCTTCTACCTCTTCTTCTTACTAGCTGCATGATATTAGAGTCCCAATTCTCTGGGCCTCTCTTTCCTCATTTCTGCAACAAAGAGAGCTGGGCTCTGGGGAGTCCCTTCAGACTTGAAGGGAGCACCTGTCTTCCAAGGTCGTCTATGTTCTGATAGCCTATCTGGGAATGCTTCTTGCCTCTCAAATGGTTACCTTCTAAAGGAGCATTAAAGCAACTGATTCTATTCATTTGCAGATTATGACTTTATGAGGTAAACTAGCTTTTTAGCTGAACTATCATATCGAGCTTTCTTTTATCTTGATGTTACATATGTCTTGGTATCAGAAAATATTTTCTGGTTTACAAGAGTAAAGTGACTCAGGGTGGTAAGGAAAAAGTTAGTTTTTTTTTTTTAAGTCAGTAATTAAAACCTCGGACTAATAAAAGAAAATGTCTTATTTTCCAGTACAGTTCCTTAGAGTATTTCCATCGTGGTTTTTTTTTTTTTTTTTTCTCTCTCAGCTTTCTCGAATGGAATATGTGCACTCAAAGAATCTTATCTACCGAGATGTCAAGCCAGAGAACTTCCTGATTGGCAGACAAGGCAATAAGAAAGAACATGTTATACACATTATAGACTTTGGACTGGCCAAGGAATATATTGACCCTGAAACCAAAAAACACATACCTTACAGGGAGCATAAAAGCTTAACTGGAACTGCAAGATATATGTCTATCAACACTCATCTTGGCAAAGGTGTGTTTATTTTCTCACAAAAGGTGCAGGTTGATGAAACAACTCTTTATTCCAATAACTTTTTTGTCCCCATTGTGCATTACAACTTGTGATTCTTATTGCTTTACAAGGTAAGTGATTTTCATACTTGAGAAATTAAGATGCTAAGTTAGTGACTTTCCTTAGCATCCTATTAACAACTTAACAGATACTTAATTCTTTACATTTTGCTTCCAGAAACTTAGTTACCCTGCAGTGTGGGTACTTGATGGTTGTATTAAGGCAATAGCATTTTAGTAAGTTTGGTAATACCAGATACCAGCTGAAGAACATACATAGATACCAGCCCAAAAAATGTCAGTCCTGAAAAGGACATCAGGCTGGTATCTGCTCTGTGGATGAATACTTCACTAAGATATGGTCTGTTATATTGATTAAAAACTCTTAATCAAGGCAGAGGAGAACAAGGCATAAAGCCTCCTAAACCTGACTTTATCACATCAGCCACCTTCCCATTGATTAAGCTCTGATTAGGCTACTGTTTGCTGTGCATAATTCTGTGAGTAATTCTTCAAGGCACAAACTGTGTCTTACTCAATGAAAATATATTTGCTATTCTGTGAGTCTTGCATTTTATTCAGGATAGACACGTTGTACATGTATTGATTAAAAACTCTAATCAAGGCAGAGAGCTTTACTTGAACTACCAAATAGTCCCTTGCAGGCAGTGTGAGCCCAGCAATCAGCAAAACGCAGCTCTGGATACCCACAGTATTTTGTCCACAGCCAGAGGTCTTTGTGATTTTCCAAAAGTCCAGGGAACTTCTTTTCCATGAGTACTCTCAGGTCCTCCACTGTGTGGTTTTTTTTAAGATTTATTTATTTATGCATACAAGCTGGGGTGTAGGCCAGAGGTGTGGGGCGGTGAGAGGATTCACCAGAGACAGAGTGGGGAGCAGAATAGGCATATTGACTGAAGTACACTGCTGAGGGGAGCAGCAGGCGAGACAGGGGAGGTCTGCTGCACCATGTGGGAAGCTCCCTGGCTGGGCATCGAACTCGTGCTGTAGTGCCTCTGGATAGCTTCATACTGTGCTTAACCCATTGCACCACCAGGGAGGCCCCTCCACTGTTAAGTAGCCTTTATTTTCAGCAAATTTTTGAAATGTGAGCATCATTGTTTCCATGGAGTGTTCCATTTAACACTTTGTGTGCCGGCTGTTTTCTGTGCCACCGCATGAATGGTATAAGCATTCAGTAAAACACACACAGCTCCTGAACTACTGGATATATTTTAATGAAATTTTAAATGCATAAAGATTAAAGCTTCGAGACTGAGTACAATCAAAGAAATAGCTCCTAATAGTTCCAGATAAATCCACCGTGGCGTGAAAAACCGGAGACTAGATGAACACGTGAATATGTGAGTGTACCACAAAATGTTAAGATGGCATTTTGTGAGGTCTTTTGAAATCCTGGCCAGGAGGTGCAAGGCTAAGAATCTTGGACAGTCTTATTAATGAAGTCTTTTAAAAACTAAGCAAAAGGCACTAACAAGTCTTTTAAAGACTAAAGAAACTATCTAAACAGTTGAGTAAACTGTGCAGGTATTTAAATGAGGATTCTAATACTGGTCATTTTACTGGAGTAAAAATGACATTATAAAGTAGTTAGAATTTGAGTTGAAATCATTAATACTGTCAGCTTTTTAGCAATTACATGGAGTCCTCATTAAGTAAATATAGCACTTTAAAATTAGACTAAAACGTCCTCTGCCACTTACTGGTGTCATTTTGGACAAATTACCTGATCTCCTTGAAATTTATCTCTAAAACAAGCAGAATACTCACAAGGATATTTTGAGGATGAAGGGGTAATATATGTAATAAGCTCTCTTACATTGTGCTCAGTATTCCTGTCTCATTCCTTTTTACAAGGAGATAGATTATGTCATAGCTAGTAAAATGATGATTGTCTGGTTTAGCTAACAAACTCTGGAAGTTGTTCTAATTCTGGCTACCAGAGCTCAGCAATTCGTGTTCTGATTTTATTGTTAAGAAAGTCAAGAACAGACAAGGGATGGGTATCCATGTTATTTTTGTATAAGATACAGTGTAATGGTTAAGAAGAAGGATGGAAATCCTGACTCTTACTTAGTAACTGTGATTTTGATCCAATAATCTTCCTCCTTTGGCATGTTATTTATGAAATGGATGTGATTGATAACAATACCTTATGAGGTAAAAGAATTTTATGAACTGATGTATATATAAAGTGCCCATCATAGTGCTCGATAACAGTAGAGATTCTGTAATAGTAGTTGTCATTTTTTTATTCAACAAAACATTTTAAACATCTCTGTCATCATCTTTTGGCAAATAGTCTTTTTTTTTTTTTGAAGATTTATTTATGCATACAAGAGCTGGGGTGTAGGCCAAAGGTTGGAGGGCCGGGTGAGAGGATTCACCAGAGACAGAGTGGGGAGCAGAAAAGGCAGACTGAAATACACTGCTGAGTGGAGCAGCAGGTGAGGCAGGAGAGGTCTGTGGTGCCATGTGGGAAGCTCCCTGGCTGAGGATCGAACTCATGCTGCAGTGGCTGCGGTTAGCTTCCTAGTGCTGAGATTCAAAACCTTGCGTCACCAGGGAGGCCCAGGAGTGGTCTTTCTTGCTGGAACTTTGAGTTTGTCTCCAGACTTGGACTTCCTGAGTTCTGAGGTGTTTCAGATCTGGTCCAACTTACGCCTTATTTCGTCATTTCCACATTATAGTGAATATATATAAATGGCTGTCACATACCCTTTATACTCTTGCCCCGGACTCAACGCAGAGAGGTTTCCATGGAAATTCTAATCCTACTGATTTTTAAATGTGTAGCAACCTTTACATTGTAATGAAGAAAAAGACTGGGAAGTGTATGTTCAAATGACTCGGAGAGAATTGCCTGTTTATTTTATGGAGGAGAACAAGGGATGAAGCCTCCTAAACCTGACATTACCACATCAGCCACCTTCCCATTGATTAAGTTCTGACTGTGACAGCCCATTTTGTATTATTTACTATACTCACGCTAACAACTAAAGTTAGGATGAGAACACTGGGTCACTTTGCCTGTATCCTTCAAGAAAATATATTCACTCATCCTAAATAAAATCAAGAAAGTGCTTCATGTAAACTAAGCACATCTTTCTGATTGGTTGAAAATAAACCTTTGTGGTGTTGAAGAATTGTGTTCTTCTACGGCCTCCCTGGTGGTGCAGCGGTTAAGCACTGTGCTGTGGAGCTGTCAGCAGCACATGATGCTAGTTCGACGCCCGGCTGGGGAGAATCCCACATGGTGCGGCAGACCTCTCCTGCCTCTCCCGCTGCTCTCCTCAGGAGTGTATTTCTGATCTGCCTGTTCTGCTCCCCACTCTGTCTCTGGTGAAGCCTTTCGCCACTCCACACCTCTGGCCTGCACCCCAGCTTGTATGTATAAATAAATAAATAATTGTGTTCTTCTAGCATCACTGGTGTGGAAGCATTTCTCCTTTTAAAATCAAAATATCTTGCATGAAAAAATGAGGGTGTGTGGAAATATGAATTGAGAGAGCATGGCATATTCTAAGAAATATGAAAATAAAGCATGGGTCTGGTTTTCATTATTACTTTTTTTCTTGAAAGGCCCTAATGACATAAATTGCCATAGATTATTTTAGTACTCGAGAGCTGTAAAATGACTTTCAGATTATCTAAATCAACTACTTTATTTTCAGATTGGAAACTTGAGGCCCAAAATAGGGGACTTGGCCATGCTTAATTTAATATGGATTAATGAAAAGATGATCCAAGACCTCAGTAATTATGGTTTCTCTTGTTATCCTGTAGTCCACAGCTGTTTTCCATGGTTCCTGGTTTTTGCAAAGTTATTTATTCCAGTGGGTGTAAATGTGTTTATATTTTTTTTTCATTTTTTTTAATAATCTCATTTTATGATGGAGCTTTACTCTGAAGAGAATTAGTTCTTGTTGATATTGAAAAATTGTATCTTTTTTGTAGGCCTGATCAGTATTGAAAATATGGAGAGTTTTGCCCTCTAGTGCCAGCTAAGTAAAGTGCAACCATTTGTCCAAAAATTTTTTATTACCAAGGAGCCTCTTGTTGCAGGAAGTGGATATAAAAATGGAGAGGCCATAACTAGGTGTGATCCAATGTGACAAACTACCCAGTGTGGTTTCTCTTTATGCCTTGATTTTCGGGAGACCTCAGCTCACCCTGCTTGTTCGTTCTTTTTTTATTTTTGCATCTTTAGGTTCTCTTAACAAACTGTTGTCTAATGGCTTTTATTTTCAAATATATATGAAATTCATTGCAAACTTCAAGCAAACCATGTAGAAAAATAGCTTCTGATAATCTTGCTATTTTATTTCATTCTTTTTTTTAAAGGTTTATTTATGCACACAAGCTGGGGTGCAGGCCAGAGGTGTGGGACGGTGAGAGGGTTCACCAGAGACAGAGTGGGGAGCAGAACAGGTAGATCGATGGAAATACACTGCTGAGGGGATCAGCAAGCAAGGCAGGAGAGGTCTGCTGGGCCATGTGGGAATCTCCCCGGCCCAGCGTTGAACTCACCACAGCTGTCGCGCCACCAGGGAGACCCTTTTATTTTATTCTTATAGAATTTATTTCAATTGATTTGCATCTGTCTGTTCTGTACCACTTATATCTCTTGTCAGGGTGTGTTCCCTTCCTATTTGTGATGACCTTTCAAAAAAGTCCTTCAAACTGCAATTTAGAAAATTGCTTTTTCTTTCTTCATCTACCTGTAGAGTAATATTCACTCTTCCCCTGCAAATTTCTCATCATTGGAGGCACAAGTTAAACTTGTGCTTTTTTGTATTTTGAGTCAGTTGGATGGCATTTCCCTGCCTCTCTGATTCTCTTAGGTTTTATTTTCTGCACAAAGAAAGCATAGTCCACTTTAAAGTAACTACTTGATCTCTCATCTGTAATTTCTTTTGAAAAATCCCTAAACTTGAATCTGAGAAATAAACACGTAAAATGTCTGAAGTGAACCATAATGGCAAGTTAGAAATGGAGCCATGTATTCATAATATTCAGTTTGACAACCAAAGAATATATAGGATGTTTTCTGATATGGAGTGATAGTCTTTATTAACTGCAGTACTTAACCATTTTCATCTTCCCAATTAAAAGAAGGAAAAAACAGCAACTTGTTTTACCTGATAAGTTCCCAGAATGCAGGCATCCTGCTAATGTGCCTATAAAGGGCACCTTAATAATAAATTAAACTTTTTTCTTTAGATGCCTGTGGATCACGGTACAAATGGAATGGTATCAAGAAAGTATGCATTGATGTTTGCTTGTGTTAATTTTTCTGATGAATACAAAATGCTAGGCATTCTACAGCTTGGGTCTTTACAAATTTAGCCAGGATGGATTATTTTAATCAGCTGCTTAATCTGCTGCTCACTTTTCCTAATGGTAACCAAAGGGTAACTGTAGCCCATACACTGGAAATAACATTTCATTTAAATTATCTTACTTTCAGGGAGGTGGCAACATTGAGTGGAGGTGATTGATTACTCACTGTTTAGTGATTTGGACTGGTTTCAGTTTAGGAGTCATTCTTTTCACTTGCCATTTACTGCTAGTGACAGACCTAAGCAGAGGAAATACACATTGTTTTTCATTTTTATCTAAAATATTATCCCTGGTTTAGATATACAAAGAAATAGTAAGCAGAGCCTTTCCAGAACAAAAGGGTTTCTGAAGGGATTACTTGGTTTTGAACCCCTCTCTGCTTTAATAACTGCAAACATAATGTGTGATCTGTCTTCCCTTTTAGAGCAAAGCCGGCGGGATGATTTGGAAGCCCTAGGCCATATGTTCATGTATTTTCTTCGAGGCAGCCTACCCTGGCAAGGACTCAAGGTATCCTTGAAAGTGCTCAGTGGAGGGCTTTGTTTCAACACTCAGTTACTAATGAAAGGGATGCTGGCTTGAAGTCCGTAGGAAACACAAAGGGGAAGATCAGCTACAGGGATGAGAAGCTGGGACTAGTTACATTAGGCTCACTTGGGCTTCTTCTATTGATCTTTCTTGTTTTTTGGTTCTCCATCTCTTCCCTCATTCCTTCCAGACTTGGCAGTGCTGCTTTTCTCTGTGTGTCAGTATTTTTCCTCATTGCCTTTATGTAGCAGCAAGAGTGTTCCCAATGTGTTGGGAATTTCTGGAACAAATTGATGACAGCAGCTGCTACACATTTTCACAACAAGGCCAGCAGGGCTAGGTGTGTCCCTAAGGGGAATTGGAAAATATGTGTTCATTCTAAGTAGGCTAAGGGTCCACCTGAACTTAAATGAAAATTCAGGCTGAACATCACTGTTGAAGTGTTTTAGTGAATAAATGCTTGTGCACACAATAGCCATTCCTTGTGAAACATGTCATTTAAATAGCCTCACTTAGGTAGGTGTCAGTACAGTGCATATGTGTCAAAGTTAACTTTTAATTATAAGTACTGTAATTATTTTGTGCCCCTGGCTCTTAGATTAGGAAATGGTACACTTCTAATCCATTCTAAGTCCCATTAGGTAGTTAAATGTGAGACATTTTCTAACTTGTAATTTATTTCAACATGTTAATATGGAAAGAAGATTAATCAGTCGCTTTGGGTACTCCTACACCCCCTCCCTCCCTCCAGAAGGGCAGAATGATTCATTTTGCTCTGCTTTCTAGGACATTATTCTGAAAAGTAAGGCTTCTTTCTACCCCTTCCTTTGGGGAAGATACTTTTTTTTTTTCCTCTTTAGTTCTTCTCCTAATATCTCCATGGTGTTTTCCTAATCATGCTTATGTTCTCATTGATATTGTCAGCTGTCACTGTCGCCTCCTATTTGTCCCACCATATAGCCAGACAATGCTTTTGTGTGTGACTACTTAAACTTTCTCATGCTGATGAATTATTGTAGTGGTGTAGATGTAAAATTTCAACTTTAGAACACTATAGCTTAGAATTGGGTGCCGCAGAATAGAGGCTCACGAGAATCCCTGGAGAGCACTGTTGGTCTAGAGTCCAGGAGCCCTCTGTACAGTCGTGAGCATCAGCCTTGGCTACTTTGAGCCTCTGACATATGTCAAACCTGTTAGCCATGTTGTATGAAAAACAACACTTTCCCTTCTGAAAGCACCTTGTGCAAAGTCTTTGTTTTCCATATCTTGTTATATTTTCAGTTCAACTTCTCAATAAATATGTAGTGCAACCACCTATCTGCCCCACCTGGATTAGCAATATTTTTAATCTTATCATAGACCTGATCTAAGAAGAGAAAGGCTGAATCACTACTGAACCCCAGAGACCATAGGGTTACTAAGAGACTACTAAACTGCTGCAATCCTGAAAATATTGCTACATAATATTTTTATTTTCTTATCCTAGTTATTCGTCTCACTATATGTTGGTATTTATCTGAGACTACTGAATATATTTGCAAATGAAGCTTTCCAGAATAGAGCAGATGTTTATACACATCTAAATACATCATTCCTACTACATTGCTTATTTGTTAGTGGTAGAGAGAGAAAAAAATTGAGACCGTCTAACAAACCCTGCCAGTGAAACAACCACTGTATTCCCAAATATATTGGACCGCCCATGTTTACCACCTTTTTCCAAATAGCTTTCTCTCTCTACTCTCTACAGGCTGATACCTTGAAAGAGAGATATCAAAAGATTGGTGACACCAAAAGGAATACTCCCATTGAAGCTCTCTGTGAAAACTTTCCAGGTAGGATACTAAAAAGACATAGCCAGTGTGACTGAAACTTCGAAGTAGGTGGAGACCATGACCTGTATCTCTAGATAAGAGCATTCTGCCTCTGATTTCTATTTCCTTTTATTATTGCTTAGACTGAGATAGGTTTTATCACTTCATTTGGTCCACAAAGAAAATAGCAGTGTCAAATAGTTTGCACAAATATTCATTGCTTCACCCAGAGCTTCTCCCCATGGAAGCTTTCAACTAATGAGATGACCTTTCACCTCTCTCTTAACAGAGGAGATGGCAACCTACCTGCGATATGTCAGGCGATTAGACTTCTTTGAAAAACCTGACTATGAGTATTTACGGGCCCTTTTCACAGACCTCTTTGAAAGGAAAGGCTACGCCTTTGACTACGCCTATGATTGGGTCGGGAGGCCTATTGTAAGTATTCTTTTACCTCCTCATGTCAGGCCAGCACTGCCCACCCCTTTGGATTTGCTAGATTTTCTGCTTAAGTCTTTGGGAGAAAGTAATTCCTTTGACTGTAGGCTTTACATTTACCTGTCTTTTCAGGGTGATGGCGTAGGTTGCTTTTGCTTGCAATAGCAAGTAGGAATAAGTTCTTTATATGTTTTTTTTTTAAATACCTTTATATGGCTTTTTTTTTTTTTAGTTATTATGAGGAATTTGTTTTTTTGTTTTGGGTCTTTTTTTTAATGTATATATTTTTATTGTTATTTACATCTTTTACATTTTGTATTCCCCTTGGGTAAACCACCACCAATTCACCTGTGATCCATCTCCGTGGTCCCTTGTGTCCTTTTCTACTCCATTTTGTGCCCTTATTCTCCCCTCCCCACTTCTGCTCCCCTCCCACCCACCCCCATCCCCCAAGTATCTCGCTCCTATTTGGTTTCCTTATAGTCCTGTTATAAGTGAAACCATGTGATATTTTTCTCTTTCTTTCTGGCTTATTTTCTTTAAATGTTTTTAAGATTATCACCAGTATGTTCTAAGATACCAGAATCCTACATAATCTGTTAGGGTGCTTCCCTTCTGCAGGGCTGGAACCCAGCACATTAAGAAACTTCCGAATTTGCTCTACTTATCAGGGTTCTGCAGGACCTGAGTTAATAAGGAGACACCACTGCAGGACAGTTGTTTTCATTTTTTCTCCCCCAAAGATCAGCTATCCTAGAGCGAACTTTTGAGGACTAAATACCTCCCTTTTGCAGATACACAAACTGAGAAGACAAGAGGGCTTGAACCTGCTCTTGAGGGCTGAAAATGATAATTACTACAACAGAATTAGAATAATATTGTCATTTGCAAAGGACCTGTTTTCCCTATTTGACTTATTGTTATATTTTTCCAGCCTACTCCAGTAGGGTCAGTTCATGTGGATTCTGGTGCATCTGCAATAACTCGAGAAAGCCACGCACACAGGGATCGGCCATCACAACAGCAGCCTCTAAGAAATCAGGTATGTGTGGGACTCTCTTTGTTTCAGACATTCCCCATTTTCATGGCTAATGTTAAAGCCCAAATTCTTCAGCTTCTCTGTTTTTGTCTATTTTAAAGAAAAAAGGCTTGCCATTTCTCACTGGCTTTGCAAATTGTCACAAATTCTCTAGAAGGTAATTTGGTAGAGTTACTTCTCTGATATAATAATCTTACAATCAATCATCATAAAACAGCCCAAGATATAGATCATTATGTTCTTAAAACTATTGCAATGTCATTTGTAGCAAAGTTTTAGAAATGATCTACCTGCCCAGTTACAAGAGAATGGTTATTATGGATCCAGCTCAGACCCTTTATGGTATATAATAAAAGTGATTTGTAATGCATTTATTCAGTGGAACATTGTGTATCCTCTTAAAACAATATTTGGAACACATGTAGCAACATGAAAATATTACGATTTATATAGTGAAGAAGTCAAAATACAAAATGATAGATGCCTCATGATTTCAAAGGAAGGAAAAATGAGAAAGTGGGAAGAAATAATGCCAAAATATTAATAAAAGTAGTATGAACATGATAGTATTGTGTGTGATGTATCTCCAGGCTATCCTATAATGAAGTTATGTCACTTTATAATGAAAAATGCATTTAAATAGGAAAGTCAAGAAAGACATATTGGACCTTGGGTAGAATTCCTGGAATTTGAGGTGACTGACTCTGCTTCATTCATCTCTATAGGGGGACTTGAAAATATTGTCCACTAATTGCTATTTCCAAAATTACCGGGGAAGCCTGGGTTCCTGACCTTCTCAAGACCTTGGCTTTTCCTTAAAAAAAAAAAAAAAAAAAAAAAAAGAAATGTATGGAAAGGAATAAATTTAAGTGATCAGTGACGTTAGACTCAACATATCTGCCTACTCAGGTGTCCAAGGATATTTTAAAACTAAAATATGTATTTCCTTTAGTTTCCCTTGTCTTTTCAGCTTCATTGAATTTATAACCAATGCTACTTGTTTTGAATAGATTTTTAAAGGATGGGAAAAGAGATGGTTAAAAATAGTGATTGCTAGGGTGAGAAATGAGGTAATACTTAATACCTGAATAAAAGTACAGTGAATTGCATTGAATTTTTAACTGAGAGGTCATTAAATCAGTATTTATAATTAGGAAATCTCAACTACAAGGCAGTAAGCTTCTTTATGAAAAACTGAATCTTTGGGGACAACACCTGAGAGGAGAAATCAAGCACTGTACAAAAATGAACAGCAATGTAAATATATATATGTTTAAAAAAAACTGAATCTTGAAAATCATTGTAACCTTTTCTTTTAGGGTCTTTAGTACCCCTCAGCTGCTAAGGGATTGGAATTCCCCCCATTAATACAATTTTATATATCCTTCACAGTAGGATTCTGAATCATTGCTAGTAGAATTCTTTCTTCCTTGTTCACCTTGTAGAAATGGATTTATAATGTCTATTCAGCCTTTACACTATATCTTAATATGTGATCTCATTGTTTTAATTACATCTTTAGGGTTGTTTTCTTCCAATTTTTTTTTTTTAAGAAAAATTGAGCCAGATGTGTCCCTTTTATGACTCCAGGAACTGAAAGCAGTATGATTTATTTAGGCTAAAGTCTGTCCACATATTGAAATAAGCAAAAGGAGAAAATAAAATCTCTCCTTGAGGGAGATTTTTAAAAGGTACTTACATTACTTTAGGGACAGCTAACTTTTTTTTTTTTTTTAGCAACTTGACTCAATAAATCTAGCTGAGAATCGATTGCAAGGTGAAAGTATGTTTTGGTGAAACCGAGGTAACTTAGGAGTTCTTGTCGTCAAAGAACTTGATAGGCAAATAAGCCAGTCAGCCAAGTAACTATAACCAAGGCAGTCGCCAATAATTATCCTTAGCAGTTGGAAAGAAAAGCTTCATCTAGGCTGAGCATTACAGAGTTTCACCCCCCAAAAGAAACCAGAAACCCTGCATTTGAAATGTTCTTTGAAGAATTAAGTAGAAATAGAAGAAGCATACCAACCAGAAAAAAATATATGAGCAACCACAAATGTAGCTGATTCCATTTTACTAAAATACACAGTTTGAATAAAGGAGACAAGGCTCCAAAAATGAGGTGAAGTCATTTGATGAAACTCTTGGAATGCTGAGCTGAAGAAATGATACGTAATTTCAGTAGGAAATGGACACTAAAGTATTTTGGACAGAGGGATGGTGTGATCAAAACTTTGCTCTAGAAATTTTTTGACATGATGGTACTAGCCTGGCGCTAGCATGATGACCAAGAAAAAAAAATCTGCAAGTGGTAAAGAGGGCCTAGACACATTCTAGTAGTAAAAGTGAAATAATTGAAAAATAATGCAGGGATACAATCCAGGAGAATGGCAGTCTATCTGTTGCTAAGATTTTCAGCCTGAATAATTAGGAGGTAGATATAAAAGTTGGAGGAGAAACTTGGAGTTCAAATTTAGATGTCTTAAGTTTAAAATACTATCAGTATATTTGAGCTGAAGATGGCTATCATGCAGATGATAGCTCTCAAAAGAGCCAGAGAGATATTTGGGAGTTAAGGCATAGAGAGTACATTGATGGTAATGCCTAGAGAGCCTCCTTACTCTTACTAAGTCTACCCATCAATCATGTGTTAGTTGAGCAAGTAGGGGAATTTGCAGGCTGTTTAGTCCCATTCTTAGTCTAGGAAGAGAAAAAAATGTTTACTTTATCCCACAACCTACCTTTTTGGGGCCTCATCTTTCTCAAATATGTAAGCCTTATTAAAGGCAGAAATTTTTGTTTTGTTCACCTCTGTATTTAACACCTAAAACAATGTTTGCAGTAGTAGGCTCTTGATAAATAATTGTTTGAATTAATCTGTCAAATGATGATTGTAGATGAAGCCTGATTTTTTTTTAAATACAGATTTTATTTAACCTTCTGTGAAAAACAAATTTTAAAATTTCCTTCCTACTTATTTTCAATTCCCACAAGAACCATTCTGCCTTGTTTGGCAGCCAGAGTAGGGCTGAGTTGTCTGTTGAAGGGGAGGGGATGGAAAGAAAACACAGCATGCTCTATTGCAAAGTAAGCTTCAGTGATTATAATAGTTCTCTTCTACCATGATGAGAATGATGCTAGGATGAGAATTTTGCTTTGGTGGCCTAGATTGCAGGTATGTTGAATTGAATACTATTTGGTTCTTAGATTCAGTAATAGACCCCAAGTATGGTTCTCAAAGAATACATTTAAACTCATCTATATTGGACCTGTTGGTGGCATAGGGGTTAAGTCTCAGGGCTGTCACCTCAACTCCTGAGTTTGATCCCTGGCCAGGGAGCTAACCCACATGGCACACAGATCTCTCCTGTCTCACCCACTGCTCCCCTCAGCAGTGTATTTCAGTAGATCTGCCTGTTCTGCTTCACACTTTGTCTCTGGTGAATCCTCTCACCACTAACGGCCCCGCATCTCTGGCCTGCACCCGAGTTCTTTTACTTATAAATAAAAAAGAAAAGAAATCTTGGGCCTCCTTGGTGGTGCAACGGGTTAAGTCTCAGCCTATGAAGCTTTCCAGAGCCACTGTAGCATGAGTTCGATCCCCAGCCAGGGAGATTCACACAAGGCGCAGCAGACCTCTCCTGCCTCGCCTGCTGCTCCCCTCAGCAGTGTACGTCAGTCTGTATGCCTGTTCTGCTCACTGCTCTGTCTCTGTGAATCCTCTCACCCCTCCCAACACATCTGGCCTACACCCCAGTTCTTGTATGCATAAATAAATAAATCTTTTTTTAAAAATCTTAAAAAAAACAAAGCTATTTTTTAAAAAAAGATTTATTTATTTACGCATAAAAGAACTAACTGGGGTGTAGGCCAGAGGTACAGGGGGGTGAGAGGATTCACCAGAGACAGAGTGGGGAGCAGAACAGGCAGATCGACTGAAGTACACTGCTGAGGGGAGCAGCGGGCAAGACAGGAGAGGTCTGCTGCGCCACGTTGGGAAGCTCCCTGGCTGGGGATCGAACTCGTGCTACAGTGGCTCTGGACAGCCTCATAGTGCTGCGCTTAATCCGTTGCTCCACCAGGGAGACCCAGCAAAGCTATTTTAACACCAAATGCTTAACAGTTTTTTTGAAGATTAACTTTACTCATTTACAGGAGTGTGGTTAAATCATAAGTTTGGGTACAGTGAATATTCCTTAAAGCTAGAGCCATTCAGAAAGATCCCAATTGGAGCCTCCCCGGTGGTGCAACGGGTTAAGCACATCACTATGAAACTATCCAGAGCCACTGCAGCACGAGTTCGAAGCCCAGCCAGGGAGCTTCACACGTGGCGCAGCAGACCTCTCCTGTCTCGCCCGCTGCTCCCCTCAGTGGTGTACTTCAGTAGATCTGCCTGTTCCACTCTCCACCCTGTCTCTGGTGAATCCTCTCACCACCCACACCTCTGGCCTACACCCCAGCTTCTATACATACATAAATAAATCTTTTTAAAAAAAAATGGTGGATTAGCTTTCTCCACCATTCTACCCTTGGCATTTGTCCTTTCCCAGTTCCACGAACCGCAGATGTTCCCCGGGCTGTTACTCTGGTTCCTCTCTAAAGAACTCTTCATCACCATCCAGACAATGAAGATAATGAAAACCTTAATAATTCTGCCTGTTTCTATCTGCCAAAGTTTCCTTAGTACTCTAATCAAATTCAGTCAAGAAGTAAGGCCTGCTGGTATCCAGAGATCTAATATTAGAGAGCAATTATCACACTGTCTAAGGTATTCAGTGTACTTTTTCAACATATTAAACATAATCTATTGTGTTAACTAGAATGTGCGTGCAACAATACACTTCTATTTCAGAATGTTAAATCTAAGCTTGTGACAATCCTTACACAGGTAAATGCTACACAAACGTACACTGTCATGACTCAGCAATTTTGGTAGTTTCCTTTTTCCCCCAATGACCCCTTTTATTTAGTAATTTTCTCTGTTCATGTGAAAAGGGTACTTTTCCTTTAGAAGGTTAAGGAAAATAGCTCTGTTCTGAGAATACTAACAATCAAGAACTATTAAACTGTACCAGCCATAGTATTCTATCCTTGATAATATTGAACCCTCAAATGTTACTTGTTCATTTTTATAAACATGGCTATGTTTAAAGGAAAGAGCTTATTTTTTGTAATTTTCTACTACATGAACTAGTCTCTTGCAAATTCTCCAGTCTGACTACAGGATAGTCAAATTGGAGAATAAGAATCAGATCAGTAAAGCTGACCCTTCATCCTTCCAGGAGAACCATATTTAAAATAACTCAGTGTCTTATAAACACACACACATACACACACACACTAAAACTTAAAAGGGTCAAATCGTAATGAGTTCTGAAGAAGATATGCCCCCAGTAAAAGAGTGATTTAGATTTCTTTATATCTAGACGCCAAGGGATTGGATTTGTGGAACATACAGCTTTAGAAAAATACTGTGTTTTAGTGCCATCATGTGCTTGCTTGATAAATTTGTCATGAATATAGCTTTTCCAAAAGGGACATCAGGCCGTATTGCCAACTAACCAAGATGACCAGAGTTGTCATAATAAAATGGGTATCTTTTATCACTTTGTTTTTGGAAGTTCTGTAGCCTTAGAAAAGTAAAAGTTAATTCTTTCTTTTACATAATTATGCTTTGTTTTCAGCAAAGTTCAGGATTTGCTCATTGAAGGGACAGATAAAGTTGCTCAGCAATAACTTGCCTCTTGCTAATCGGTGTGTAATTTCCTAACTTGCTTAGCAGTAGCTCAGGTGTAGAGATTGCACACTCACCATGTCACTCTCCAGCATAGAGCTTTATGCAGAATGATGCTGTTCCTCCTCGTTTGTGGGACCTTGACTCCAAGGGGAACATTGAAACAAGCAAGTACAAAGCGGAAATTAAAAAAAAAAAAAAGCGGAAATAAAATCTTTTCCTTAGCTGCTTCTGTTCTTCCATCACCTGGTCAATGCTTCTTACTTCTGCTCTTAATTCTGTTACATATTAGACATTCTCTTCTCTCCGTGTGCATTCTTTAATATTTTGGATTTCAGCACATACTGTGGTCTGAAACATCTTGTGGGAGGGACTTGATTCTGAAGTAATCCTACTTACATAAATCATTGTCCTTTAAGGGAGGGAGGTATCTCATACCATTTTCAGTAGGAATGGAGCAGGATTTGAATAGAGAATTGCAAGCCTCTAGAATGCTTCCTGTGATTTTTTTAGAGATTCTCAGAAGTGATAGTATTGTCTCCATAGGACTATATAGTATTCAGCATGAGAATAATTCCTTCTAGATTGTGGTCAATTATTTTAAACATTCTAATATTTAATCATGTTTGTAGAATGCAGAAAGTCACTCTTTACATACATACCAGGTTGCATGAAATAATCCCTTTCTGGCATGAGAAAATTGGTTCCATTCATGAGGTTAATAGAAGGAAGTTAAAAATTTTGTTATAGCATACACTTTGATACCTTGTCAGCTTTTTTTTCTTCTCAAATCTATTGCTAATATACCAAATTTTTTTTTCCATAAGGTACTTCCTTTACCATTCTTCCTGCCTCATTCTTTCTTTATCTTACCCATAGAACCTTTAAAATAATTTTTTGATGTAGAAGTGTGATAAGACAAAATATGGTCTAGTGTTTCCATTGCTAACATCTTGTTACTATTCCCACTATTTATTTTTGTTGATTATATTTGAACACTAATTATGAAGGAGGCCTGGATGATTGACATGGGAGGTCAGAATGTCCTGTACAGGTGTCAACTTTAAAAGTATTTTTGGAGTCCAGAAATAAACTCACACTTTTATGGACAGTTAATTTACAAGAAAAGGGGCCAAGAGTATAAAATGGAGAAAAGAAAGTCTCTTTAACAAGTGGTGCTGGGAAAACAATAGTCACATACAAAAGAATGAAACAAGATCACTGGCTCAAACCATATACAAAACTTAATTCAAAATGGAATAAGACTTGGCTTTAGGACCTGAAACCATAAAATACAGAGGCAAAATACTCTGCGACATTGGTTTCAGGGAAGTCTTAGGGACTCGACTCTAACAGCAAGGGAAATAAAAACAAAAGTAAACAAATGGGACAGACTACATCAAACTAACTGCACAGTGAAAGAAACTATTACAAATGAAAAAATACCTACTAAGTGGGGGAAAGTATCTGCACATAATACATCTGACAAAGGGCTAATATACAAGATCTAGAAAGAAGTCATACAACTCAACAAGAAAACAAACAGCCCAACTAAAAATGGGCAGAAGAGCTAGACAGACACTTCTCTAAAGAAGACATACAGATGGCCAACAGGCACATGAAAAAATGTTTGTCATTTGGGCCTCCCTGGTGGCGCAGCGGTTGAGCGCTGTGCTGTGGAGCTGTCAGCAGCATGCGATGCGAGTTCGACGCCTGGCGGGGGAGAATCCCACATGGTGCGGCAGACCTCTCCTGCCTCGCCCGCTGCTCCCCTCAGCAGTGTACTTCTGATCTGCCTGTTCTGCTCCCCACTCTGTCTCTGGTGAACCTTCTCACCGCCCCACACCTCTGGTCTGTACCCCAGCTTGTATGTATAAATAAATCAATCTTACAAAAAAAAAGTTTGTCATCAGGGAAATGCAAATCAAACCAAAATGGGATACCACCTCACTCCTGCAAGAATGGTTCTTATCAAAAAGACCAGTAGCACCAAGTGCTGGCAAGGGTGTGGAGAAGACACATCGGTGGGAATGTAGACTGATCCAGCCCCTATGAAAACAGTATGGAGATTTCTGAAAAATAGTAAAAATAGATCTACCTAAAAGTAAATAAATTAAAATAGATTTACTTTACAATACAGCAATCCCACTCCTACGTATCTATTCCAAGAATACAAAAACACTTATTTGAACATATGCACTCCTATTGCAGCACTATTTACAGTAGCAAAGTAATGGAAACAACCTTACTGCCCAACAAAAGATGAGTCGATTAAGGAGATGTGGTGTATATGTATTTGTGTGTATATGCATATACATATATGTGTATATACACATATACACGTCTGTGTACACACACACATACATAGTGGAATAATGAGCTTTAAAAAAAGATGAAATCTTGTCATTTCTGGCGTGGATAGAACTGAAGGGGGTTATGCTAAGTGAAATAAGTCAGAAGGATAAAGACAAATAGCCATGACTTCACTCATAAGTGGAATATGGAGAAACAATACAAAGGAACTGATGAAAGTAAACCAAAGCAAATCCTAGGAATATGACTACGTAATTGAGGCTACTGGTGGGGATGGTGAGTCAAAGGGGGAAGGAGAGAATGGTCTTTGGAATATTATGGGTGTTTTAGTGGTGGACATGATAGTGTGACATATCTGAAGAGGTGTGAACCTATACTCCCAACTTATACAATATTGTAAACCATTGTCACCTCAATAAAAAAATACAGCTTTTCAAAAGATTTAAAAAAAAATTTTTTTAAAGATTTATTTATGCATACAAGCTGGGGTACAGGCCAGAGGCATGGGGTGGCGAGAGGGTTCACCAGAGACAGAGTGGGGAGCAGAAGAGGCAAATCGATGGCAATACACAGCTGAGGGGAGCAGCGGGCGAGGCAGGAGAGGTCTGCCACGCCATGTGGAAATCTCCCTGGCCTGGCTTCAAACTCACATCGCCACTGCCGACAGCTCCACAGCGCAGCACTTAACCGCTGTGCCACCAGGGAGGCCCAGTTTTTCAAAAGATTTAAAAAAGCATTTTGGGCATCATAACATGAAATGAAAATGTAATCAAAATTAATTTACCGAAATAAATTTTTATAAAGAATAGGATCTGGTGATTAGTTTGCTACAACAGGAGAAAGTCGTTTGCCTATCTTTTGCTTCATAACAATAGCATTATCTCCAGTAAGGATTTCAAATAACCTTCAAGCAATTTTCAAACTGCAAATAACTTTCAAGTGGTATTTTCAGACTGTTTTTTCTGCCCTCTTATTAGTGTCATTCTCCCCACTGTCTATCCATCATCCCTTCTACCTTCTAAATGAGTGCTGCGAGAGATTTGTTTCTTTGTCCTGAGTACATATGATGGTTGTTTTTTTTTTTTTAAACCAGTTTCTATGTTTTCCTTTAAATTTTTTTGTTAGCTTTGCCTCTAATTTGTCAAGGGTTGGGTTGCTGCTTTCTTGTTTCCCCATTGACCTACTGCATAATAAATCAAGCATTTCCATGCAGGTAATACAGTCACAACTTGAGATTTTAAAGCATTTCCCCCAAGGAATTCCCACTACTTGAGATCTGGCTCCTGCCTTTAGGGACTTAAATACATCATGCAGACCTTTCCTTTTTAAGTAATACAGAGAGATTGATTTTGTTGAATGACTCTTTTAGCCATGGTATTCCTGATTACCTTTTAGATAGATGAGTACATCATCGGTCTTAAATATATAGGGTTTTCATGCCAGTCTCCTCAACTGGTTTCATTAGTATAATTTTTAATAGTTCCTATGCTGATCGTGCATAGTTGTAACCCTATATACACGAAATTGCTTACAGTACTTTTCAAGGGAAGGTACACGTGCAGAATACAGTAGTTGTGGAAATTACTTGGTTTCACCTAGCTCATACACTTAATTGCTTTCTAAAACTAAAAAATGGCCATTTTCATGATGTCAGCATCTAGAAACCAATCTGAGCTTTATATGAAGAAATAATTCTCCACATAGTAAACCAATAGCATCAGGTTTCATGCTGTCACTTGATTTTACCACATTAGTGGATATAGAAAGCATTGGAGGGTAATACTGTGGTGCAATGTGTTCCTCATTTGTCACAGTGGAAGCACTTATGATGTAATCTGCAATTTTTCCCTCTTAAAAATGTGCTATTTAAAGAAAATAGCACATTGCTTTGAAAATGGCGATGGAGTGTGACTTTTAAATCTTTGAAAAATGTCTTGTTATTTTCGTGTAGACAATAATCTTAATTCTTAAAAAAAGTTGCTTAGTTAAAATTGTTCAGTTGATATAAACAAGTATATAGCCCTGTGAATCAGACAGTAGCAGCAAACCAGACTTCTGATGGTTATTTCAATAAAGAAAGAAATGATAGTCAATCAGCTGTCCAGGGTTTTGTTAAGTTTAAAAGCCTGTCAGTGTTTTATGTACATTTCTTGGCCTTCTCAAGTGTATCTGCTTTAAAAGCAAATGCAAAACAGAACTTTTATGAGAGAACTAATTGTATTGATCATGTGTCATAGAACTCAAAACAACACTAAATAACTTGTTAAATATCTATTTTTTAAACATCTACATTTTTTTACTGTGAAACTTTCCTCATCCTTATTTTTTTAAATATGTTTATTATTATTTGTATCTTTTACATGATAGTGTATTCCCCATGGTTACCCACCACCGATTCATCCTTGAGCCCTTTTGAACACTTATCCCCCTGCCACCTCGCTGAATATCTTTCTCTTAATTTGGTTTCTCTAGATTCCTGTAATAAGTGAAACCATTTGATATTTTTCTCTTTCTTTCTGGCTTATTTTGCTGAGCATGAGCCCTTCTAAATCCATCCATGTTGCTGCGAATTGCACGTATTTATCTTTTTTTGAATGCTGAATAGTATTCCATTGTGTATATGTACCACATCTTCTTGATCCAGTCATCTATTTTTGGGCATCTGGGTTGTTTCCATACCTTAGCTATTGTAAACAGTGCTGCAATAAACATACGGGTCCGTGTATCCTTTTGTATAGTGTTTTTGTGTCCTTCGAGTAGATTCCCGAAAGTGGTATTGCTGGGCCATACGGGAAGCTCCATTTTTAGCAGTTTGATGAACCGCCAGACAGCTTTCCATAGTGGTTGGACCAGTTTGCATTCCCACCAGCTGTGTAAAAGAGTTCCTTTTTCTCCACATCCCGCCAGCATTTGTTGTTGCTTGTTTTTTATTTTTTATTTTTACTTTTTTTTTTAAGATTTTTATTTATTTATACATACAAGCTGGGGTACAGGCCAGAGGCGTGGGGCGGCGAGAGGGTTCACCAGAGACAGAGTGGGGAGCAGAACAGGCAGATCAGAAATACACTGCTGAGGGGAGCAGCGGGCGAGGCAGGAGAGGTCTGCCGCACCATGTGGGATTCTCCCTGGCTGGGCTTCGAGCTCGCATCACGTGCTGCCGACAGCTCCACAGCGCAGTGCTCAACCGCTGCGCCACCAGGGAGGCCCGTTGCTTGTTTTTTTAAATGTGTGCCATTCTCATTGGCGTGAGGTGGTATCTCATTGTGGTTTTGATTTTTATTTCTCTGATTATAAGTGATGTTGAACATTTTTTCATATACCTATTGGCCATTTGCTTTTCTTCTTTGGAGAAGTGTCTTTTTAGCTCTTCTGCCCATTTTTGATTGGATTGTTGACTTTGTTTTTGTTGAGTTGTGTGAGCTCCTTGTAGATTTTTGTTGTCAGTCCTTTATCGGTTGTATTATGTGCAAAGATTTTCTCCCAGTTAGTAGGGTGCCTGTTTGTTTTGTTTAATGTCTCTTTTGCTGTACAGAATCTTTTTATTTTGATAAACATCTACATTTTTTATGGCTGACAGTTCTATAGTAGTTCAGGTGCTTATAAATATTATACCTAAGGGCCTCCCTGGTGGTGTAGCGGTTAAGCGCTGTGCTGTGGAGCTATCGGCAGGGCAACACGAGTTCAACGCCCAGCAGGGGAGATTCCCACATGGTGTGGCAAACCTCTCCTGCCTTGCCCGCTGCTCCCCTCAGCAGTATGTTTCCGTCGATCTCCCTGTCCTGATCCCCACTCTGTCTCTGGTGAACCCTCTCGCCGCCCCACACCTCTGACCTGTACCCCAGCTTGTATGCATAAATAAATAAATCTTTTAAAAAATAAATATTCTACTTAAATATTACAAAACAAACGTCCTCTAGCGAGAACGAAAGAGACTATGACTAACAGATATTAGTTATAAATATTCTAATATTAGAGCAGATTTATTTTCAAATCTCTAGTAGTGAAAATAAATGAGACTAAGTGCCCTCCAGATACAGACCATGTCAATAAGTTTATAACATAGTTATCATTATGTTTTATACCGCAGTCTTCTTTTAGAAAATGAAACATCTGAACCTCTGCTGGCAGAAATAATTGGAAGGGAATAATATCTTGGGTAGTTTTGATTCTCTTGAATATGACTAGCAGCTGAAACCGAATCCCCCTTTTGTAAGCATATAGAGCACTCAAGTTAATATATAGCTTCCTTCTTATAGAATATGCTCAATACCCTCAACAATATCAAAAAATACGGCCAGAATCCTTTCAAGTGCTGCTCCTCATGTGCCTTCATATCTCATTAATAGAGAAGATAAGTAAGTTATAGCTGATGTATGAGACATTTTGGTGACTTATAGATGAGCTTTCAACAGTTCTTATCAATGAGATACAGAAGAGGTAGAGTGAATATAAACCTCAAACCACTGCTTCACTCTTCTTTTTTATAGAATACAACATTTATAGCTCTGAACATTTCTAAGATTTATAGCATCCTGACTTGTTTTCATGCAGAGCAGCAATATCACATCACAACCCCTGCTGCTGTTTATATCAGCAGCAATTAAAATTTGATTTACTAATCCTTCCTTGCTCCCTCTCGAACTCCTCATTTTCCATTTTTGTAGAGCCTTAGAATTGTTACAGCCGAGCATCATGATTTTAACACCTCCTCAACCATCTGGCACAGGGGAAGAGACATTAAACAGATTCTTCAAAACAAAAATCACACATAAGCAATATCAGAATAGTGTGAGCTAAAAACAGGTAAAGGAATGAAGAGAGCCTGAATGACAGCAAAGGAGAAAGCAGAGCCCAAAAGAGGATTTGAATTGAAAGCTCTACTTTTCCTGGGAAAAGATCTGCCTTTTTTCTAGAAGAAGGAAAATCACAGTAATCATAACGAAATAAACTTTTTCTAATTCCAGACTAGAGGCTGTTCACTTTAGGAATCAGAAAAATATTGTAATATGTTTTCTTTTTTTTTTTATTCCGCTATCTTTTCATATTCTTGACATGTGAATTTGCTCTTAAAATTAGGCTTTGTTCATTCTTTTAGATAAGGAAACGTATTTCAACCACTGCCACTGTCATTTTATGTTAGTAGAAAGTCTTGTGAAGGTTTATTTTGAGATTAGCAGACTCACTGTTTAAAGACAAGTCATATTATCTTGGTCCTAATGCCTTATATTTTCTGCTTTGAGAACTGTCCATGTAGATAGATCTTTAATCAGTGAAGTGATTTTAGGTATGACTGTCGAACAGTCTTCTTATTCTGAATTTGATCTGCTTAGTGGCTATTGAAATTTGACCAATTTGCAACTCTTTTTTTTTTTTTTTAAAGAATTTTTATTTATTTGTGTATACAAGCTGGGGTACAGGCCAGAGGCGCGGGGCGGCGAGAGGGTTCACCAGAGACAAAGTGGGGAGCAGAACAGGCAGATCAGAGATACACTGCTGAGGAGAGCAGCGGGCGAGGCAGGAAAGGTCTGCCGCACCATGTGGGATTCTCCCCGGCTGGGCGTCGAACCGGCATCGCCCACGGCCAACAGCTCCACAGCGCAGCGCCCAACCGCTGCGCCACCGGGGAGGCCCTAATTTGCAACTCTTAAATAAAGGATTCTAGCTTTTGATTTTTCTACCTCTTTTGTTGATTATTGTTCTTCTGTGTCTGGGTGAGGATGTTGTGCTATAATAAATGTGGCCTGGCTAATGTGTGCTTTGAAGCTGTTGTTAATTTTAAATAAAAAACCAAACCCTCAGGGACAATAATGTACTTGATTTTGTTATTGCTTGCTATTGCTTCACTTTTCCTTCCATATCTTGCTCTCATGCTGCCTAATGCCTGAGCAGACTGCATCATCAGAGCGCCGAGGAGAGTGGGAAATCCAGCCCAGCCGGCAGACCAATACCTCATACCTGACGTCTCACTTGGCTGCAGACCGCCATGGGGGATCAGTGCAGGTACTTACTGCCTTTATTGCCTTTTCTTGGCCATCCCATCTTTACTGGTAGAATGTTGGCTTGCTTCTGAAACTTGGATTCCTTTGGAATGGAAGCTTACAGTGAGGGTGTGCCTCTTCTGTAGTTAACTGAATTATCTTTTGCTGATTTTCTGCCTAGGTGATTTGTAAGAGTCCCTCGTTGCTGATTGTTGGTTGTTCTCATTGACTAAGAAATGTCTGTATTATCTCTGATGTTGATTTTTGGTTAAACTAATCCTACAACCTTGATCTACTTGTTCTAAACCATAAAAATAACAACCAGGTAGAATTGTGTTAGTGTCAAATCTGTGAATTCCAAAGATCTGAAACATATAGTTAGTATTTAAAGGACTAGAGGATAGAGGATTGCCTATGTGGCTCATTCCATGATGATCTGTGCCTTAGTGCATAATAAGGTGAGAATGTTAGAAATTGGGCTGTTGCATTTTTCTCCATTGTGTAAGTGTGGTTTTGGAGAATTATTTCTCATTTCATTTGGGCTATTTTGAATCTCTGTTCCCTCTAGTACTAAGTACACCTTGTGTCTCTTAGCTTTCCTTATATATCACTGTTTTGATCATCTTAACCTAAGTATTGTTTTCAGACTGGTAAGTTGACACCTCAAGTGAACCCACTACAAGTAAACCACTTCCAATATAAGTTCTTACAAAGGGGAAGATAAACCTATTGCATAAAGAAATGCACTTTTAACAGGCCCAAATGTCCAAGATACACTTTTACAAGAAGTGATTCACTGAAGATCGTGTTTTCATAGGAAGTTAGGAGAGAATTTTCACCTATAAAAACCTCATAAGAGGATATAGGTAAAACAAAACAGATCTGCTCTGACCCGCTCCTAACAAAACACTGAAAGAATGGTAAGAATGGGGAGAAAACAGAAGAAAAGGAAACAGTAACAAATGTGAAAGCCAGAAAGCAGATGGGCAAGCCCAAGAAAATGAATTTCTTGGAAATCTCAAAAAAATGGAATCATGAGCCAATAAAGGAGAAACCCAAGGAGTCTCTTTTCCTTGAGAATCTCCCAAAGGTTCAGGAATAGGCTTTTGTAAGGGGAAAGGGAAGAGTGGATGGGCATGCGTTAAAGATTGGTTGAAAGTTTTAAGAAACTATAGACTTCTAGGTGTATTCCTCTTCCCCCAGCAAAGATTAAAGATATAACTCTGGCAAGGGCAAAAATAAAGGGTCTTTAGGTTTGGGGATACAAGGCACATTTAGAGGAGAGTATTATATTGAAAACACGGAAGATTACATGAATGCGTGCTAAGGAAAGGCGAGTTCATCTGACACTGAAGGGCTGTGCTGAGTTTAGCTAGGAAGGAAGTCAGTAGTATCAACTACTAAGTGGGATATAAACACTAATAAAATAAATTAAAATCATGTGCAAAAAAATGGAAAGAAAAAAAAGGTATGCATACCGGATTGCCTCCTTTCCCCATTTAATTTCAGAATGATGATATTCAGGCAGGCGATTGTGTCAGTCCTAGGGAATCTGATAAGCCTATAAGAAAACATTGAGTATACTGATAACAGGGTTTCCCTAATGAAATGTCCCAGCCAGATCATTCATTCTGCAGTGAGATCCACACTTGAGAGTCCCTACCCACTTAAAAAAAAATTTAAGTTTAAAAATAACCTATTGATCTACCATTGTTGAAATATCAATTAGAATTTTTTTGGAGGGTAATTTGTCCCTACCAAAATCTTAAACCTTTATACTTTTTGATAGAGTGAATCTAGTGTCATATAAATATCTCTCAGAAATGGTGGGTCTCCTGGGTCACCTAGGGGTTAAGTCTCAGCGATATCACTACTATGGCCTGAGTTCTATCCTGGCCAGGGAGCTGACCCACATATGGGACAGCAGACCGCTCCTGTCTCACCTGCTGCTCCTCTCAGCAGTGTATTTCAGTGAATCTGCCTGTTCTGCTCCCTACTCTGTCTGTGGTGAATCCTCTCACTCACCGAATCTCTGGCCTACCCGCAAAAAACACTACACTACAAACATTACACTGCATGCAAAAAATAAAATAAAAACAGAAATGCACACATACTAACAGTATGTTTTCTAGAACAATGCTGCTAAAAGAAATATGTCATATTTGTAATTTTTAGTTTTCTAGTAATCACATTAAAAGGGTAAAAGAAAGATAAACCCAGTATATCTAAAATAATTCAACATATAGTCAATATTTAAAATATTAATGAGATTTAGCTTTTTTTTATTATCTTTGAAACCTAGTATGCATTTTGATTATCAGGTTAAGTGCTACTACCTTTGAATCGGCTACACTAAAGCTTGCACTTTGAATCAGCTCTTAATTTTCTTCAAAGAAACATTTGGGGAAATGAAACTAGTTCTTGAGACTCCTAAAAGGGATGCTACCACTACTAAGGACTAAGGTCAAGGTAGTACTTAGTCTTTTTCATGGATAATCCTAGAAATACTCTTTGATTTGGTCTTGTAGGATACAGCCAGAGGAATGTGAGATTAATTTTATTATTTTTTAAAGATTTATTTATTTATGCATACAAGCTGGGGTACAGGCCAGAGGCATGGGGTGGCGAGAAGGTTCACCAGAGACAGAGTGGGGAGCAGAACAGGCAGGTCGACGGAAATACACTGCTGAAGGGAGCAGAGGGCGCGGCAGGAGAGGTCTGCCGCGCCATGTGGGAATCTCCTCTGCTGGACGTGAACTCGCAACGCAGCTGCTGACAGCTCCACAGCGCAGCACTTAACTGCTGCACCACCAGGGAGGCCCGGAATGTCAGATTAATTTTAATAGTGAGTACAGCAAAATAAAATGTCAGCGTTCCAGATGCACAAATAAAACTTATTTTTTAATGAAGTTATGCTAAAAAGTCAATAGAAAAAGTTTTAAATGATAATTTAATATTAAAATACTAGTTTTAAACTCATGAGGTTCTTTACAGTTTTTCAAATTGTTTTCCTAGATATCATATTTCACGGCCATAATAATTATGGGACCAAGATAGGATCAAGGTTATTAGCCTTTGTCTCACAAAATCAGAAACTAGGGCCCAAAGAGGATGTTGATGGTTTAAACTTGGAATGCAGCTCTTCAGTCACCTACACTATTATTTGTTCCAATACATGTGTAGATAGTAGTGGTTTGACATATTGTACTTCCAACCTGAAATAGTTAAGTGAATGATCTAAAGGTTTAGATTAATACTCAAGCGTATTGTAGGTGCAGTTAAATTTAAGGTTAGACAACTGGCAGTAAGATTCCCATTTGTGCCTGTTTCTTTCAGAATCAGATGCTCATTAATATAGACAAGATATCAAATCTCTAAAATTGGAATAACCTGCTCGTCTTTAGATTACACAGTGCCATTGCTTGTAGGCCAAGTAACAATTCATAGCAAGGAGGAATTAAAGAGTATCAGACATGTGAAATTGTATAAGCAGATACTGTGACCTAGAGTCGCCAGGTAACTCACAGTGGAGATGCTTGCTTCTGCTTTGTTCATGTCGTGGAAATCAAGACTTTGTATTTTACGTCTTGCTAGTACCTGAATTATTCATTAAGAAACTTATTGTGATGGTCCTCCCTGGTGGCACAGGGGTTAAGTCTCAGCATTATCAAGCTATTGGCAGCCACTGCAGCACCAGTTTGATCCCCAGCCAGGGACCTAACCCACATGGCGCAGCAGACCTCTCCTGTCTCGCCCACTGCTCCCCTCAGCAGTGTATTTCAGTCCATCCACCTGTTCTGCTCCCCAATATGTCTCTAGTGAATCCTCTCTCTCACACACACACCCCGCCCCTGCACCTCTGGCCTATATCCCAGCTCTTGTATGCACAAGTAAATGAAAATAAATCTTTTTTTTTTTTTAAAAAAAAGAGAAACTGTGATTTCTCCTTCAACCCTTGTGCTCAGAGTGAACTTAGCAGTATTAGCACTAGTGGGTAGCCAGGATGTGCTCACAAGAAGCAAATGTAGGATGGAGAAATGGCATTAATGTAGGATCTGTGGTCTTCCTATGTGTAAACCCTCTGTCTTTTCAGCTTCTTTTTTTCACTGAGCTTCTGTCAATTTTTTATTTTGAAATTCTCAAGTTTATAGAAAAGGTGGGGAGGGATGCATGGGATGCATTGAACCTATGTAAATTCTTAACCTAAATTAACAAGTAATATTAAGATTTCTGTCATACTTGCTTTAATTCTGTGGAGAAGGGTATTGTTGCTAAACTATTTGAAAATGAATCTAAACGTCCTTACATTTCATTTCAAAATACTTCAGCCTACATCTCCTAAGAACAAAGACATTGTTAGATATGACAACACCATTGTCATATCTAAGAAAAGCAATAAAAATTCCTTAATATTTGACATACAATCCATATCACATTTCCCCAAGTTGTCCCCCATATTTTTAGTATTCAGAACCTAATCAAGTTTCATGCATTGCATTTGGTTGTTATGCCTCTCTAGTCTCTTTCATTCTATAAGTCACCCCTCTCTTAAAAGGAAAAAAAAGATTTTTAATGTATAGATTTGTTTTCTTTTGTTTTTGAAGTGTCCAGACTTGTCCTAGAGAATATCCCACTTTTTTTTTGTCATATTTAGATTACTTTCATACTTGCCATTATCAGGTAAAACCTTTGACTACACAATATTTATACTAATGTTATGTAGTATTCATTATGTCACATCAGGAGATAAAGTTAAGTGGTTCCACTAATCAGAGATGCTAAATTTGATCACTAGAAGAAGTTTGGACTCCCTTGGTTAAGTTCAAATGTAATGTAGGTTTCTTTGACCAACCATATAATATTGTTTTAATTTTTTTAGCATGCATTTAGACTGCTAGTAAGTAATATTCACCTTTTCTCTTGGAACAACTATCCCAAAGGCTGCTTATACTAAACATTTCCTACCCTCCTCTTTATGACTATACAGAAATATTTTACAAATTAATTGCTGGTGAGGACCCCAGATGTAGAGGGAGAGAAGAATAACATTAGTGGAGGAAGAGTAACAGTAATATGAACATTTATTGAGCCATACCATGTACCATGGGACTGGTCTAAGCACTTTTGTGGATTGTCTGCACAGTAACCCATTTAGGTAAGCAGCATTGTTTCCCCATTTTACAGATTAGGAAGCTCAGGCAAAGAAAGATTGAGGATCATGCCCAAGGACCCACAGCAAGTAAGTGGGTTCAAATCCAGGGCTGACTAAATAGAGCCCCTTCCTTATTTACTGTGCTCTGCTGCCTCTATTGTTGTACACCAGGCATCGTAGCAGACACTGTCTCATTCATTTTCTAGTGTGATTCTCATCTCAGCCTGTAAGAAACAGTCTCAAATAGATGAATTACTTATCCAAGGGCATATGATATCCGAACCATTTATCCTATTTTGTGGTTCTCTCCCATGTTTCAGCCAAGGTCTTTAACAGCAGAGTGATTTGTCCAGCGGGGTCCCTTTTCCCACTCCCCAGCACCCACATAAACAGGAATCATGTGCTGGAAATGAAACCAGGTGGCAGAAGAGCAGCACAAGCAAGAGAAGCCTGCTCGGTTCCACAATACCCAGATGACAGGAGTGAGAGCCTTCAGTTACAATTCGGGGACCATCAGTGAGAAATGGGATGACACTGAACCTGAAATAAAGGTTGTTGAAATAAGACTGGTCTTCCGAGGGAGAGCATTTCCTTACCGCCTGCCCTCTCACCCAGAAAACATGTGGCAGTTTTGTTATTTGAGGAACTTCAAACCAGTGATCAAAGACATGAAGAAATTCCTGAAGGAAAGTGTGATTGCTTATAGTTCCTTGTGCCCACTATAGATTTCCTTTTTAGAATTTTTTTTAACATCATCACTAAGTCTATGTATAGTTACAGCATAATAAACTGAGAAAAGTAGAATTAAAAAATAATATGACCTATTTCGTAGAATTTTTATGAGGATTGAATTTACAGATACACCTCCCTCTCTCTCTCTCTCTCTCTCTCTCTCTCTTCCCCCCCCCCCCCACACGCACAATATAGCAGAGTGCCTTCAGTATTCAGAAGGCATTCAGTATGGGAGTTATTATATGATTAAATTATTGATTTTTGTGTTCTCACGTGATAAAGGTTTGGGAGCCTTCTCTAAATTAAGACAACTGATCCCCCAACCCAGGAAAGCAAACATTCTAGAGACTGCCTGACTAGTGCCTAAGCTAGAAACTAGGTCTCCCTTAGTGACCCTTTCTTGCACTGGCAGGAGACTCCTTAATACCATGGTATGTGTCACACTCTGCCTTTCTGTTTCAGGTGGTTAGCTCTACCAACGGAGAGCTGAATGTGGATGACCCCACAGGCGCCCACTCCAATGCACCCATCACCGCTCATGCCGAGGTGGAGGTAGTGGAGGAAGCTAAGTACGTTCATTTCTCAAGGGGGCTCTTGAGTCATAGGTTGAAAATCTTTTCTCTGTCTCCTCTTCTCTGTGTGCTGCTCATTTCAGACTGGTCTCCTCATGCTTGTATCCACAGCTTTCTTCTTTGGACCATTTTGTTTTTGCATGGTACCTTAAGGCTGCTGCTGCCCTTCTTTAGCTGTGATTTCTGGGAAGACAATCACATTTTTCCAGTCCACATTGGGCCAAGGACATAGTGAACCAAAAGAATCATGACCCGAGAACTACAATAGATAGTAACCATGCGGCTCTTGGGGCCCTGGAACTTCTTGTTCCTTATGGAATACAGAGAAAAGTCCGCTTCTCTAAACCATGGACCATGCTGAGCAGCATTCAGTTTCTGGTTCTTAGCTAACAAGTCGGTGTGGTTTAGTCCTGGAGCAAGGGTTTCAGGACTGTTCTGTTCTCCCTTAAATGATTTTGAGTTCAGAAAGACTCACAAAGGTCAAGAAAGAAAAATACTCCTGCACCTGTGAGTGAGAGTCTTGGAAAGGAAAGGAAATCACTAATGCAGAGGGTAAGGAGGTTGCCCACTCCCTTTTCTTCTTCTCTTGCATGTGTGTGTCTTGCCTTGCCTGTCCCACCAGCCTCTTGCTGCTCTCTGCATGGTCTGTGTTTAAACTCTTAGAATCTGGGTGGAAGGTGAAATAACTGCCCATTTTGCTACAAAGTCAGCAGTTTCTATCACTTTATCTTTTTTGTCCCATTCCAAATTTAGATCCAGACTTAAACTCCAAGAAGACATGAGGTAGTGAGAGAGAGGGACTCTTTACAAATCAGTAGGTGCTGCCACACCTGATGTGGACCACCTCTTGTGTAACCCTCTGAGGACATTCAGGTTATGCAAGTATCTTACTCTCTGAAGTACACAACTTATTTATAGAGATATTGTGCCCAAGTTGTCTCTTGGGCCCCCAAATAGCCTAACTAAAATACCTAACATCCTTAGACCTATAGGTATACGGCAGTGAGAGGCCAGCCAAGACCTGCATTCTTCTTCCTTCCAGAGATATACTTTGCATGGTCCTCCATGCTACCCATTCCTCTGCTTTCTTGCCCATCTTTATGATAAGCTCAGTTTGCTTGCAAGAGGTCCTTTCCTTGGAAAACCAGGACTTGAGGATTCTACCCAGTAGAAAAAGCAACTGAGAATGTCTAAAGACTCTCTCCTGTTGAGTTCCTCTTGCCTATAGCAGCTTCAAATGGTCTTTTCCCATAAGGAGGGAAGAGGGAGTTTTTAATGCCAGGAAACCATTTTTAGTAGACAAACATGCTCTTCATTCACAGGTACTTTGGAAATTTTAATGATACTCACAGTTTTTCAGTTTCCATAACAAAATTTCATTCTTCCAAATAAGCAATATATAGTGATCCTACCCTCTGGGTTCTCAACCTTGGCTGCACTTTGGGGTCACCTGGGCATGCTAGAAAATACAAATACCTGAACCCTGGTCCCAGAGAGTCTCCTTTAATTTATCTGGGATATGACCTGAGCATCAGGAATGGCAAAAGTCCAGGTGATTCAGATATAGCCAGCATCACGAATCACTGCACTAGGTGTGGTCTAATCTAGTGCCTGGGCTTCAAAGATGGCTGTACCATCCCCACCCCACTTCATTCCCACATCACCTTTCTGACTATTACTTTGGAGGCTCTGTATTAATAGTATACTTTGGAGGCTCCATATTAATAGTATACTTTGAATACCGTGAGTGAATGGGCATTTAGTCTTATAATAGGCACTATACAGGTTTATCTTTGGAACCCATTCATCTTGTTTCATTTTGGTAAATGTGTACACTAATCGTGTATGTGGTATGGTGTTTCTGTCCTGTGTGTAAGATGGGGGCCATTCACACAAAGAGATTTCAATCTGGTGTATTTTATTCTGGTATCACCTAAACTCCAGGATATGAAGAGTTTACAGAATCTTGCCACATCACAAAAAGAACCATTATGTTTCTTTGCTGCTACGTCCTTAAAGGTGGCAGCAAAGGTGTGGAAACCAGAGGGGAGCAATGGTATTTGATCGAATGTCATCCAAAAAGCTCATAGTTCAGAGTGTTTTGTATGCTGGTTTCCTGAGCTACCAGTTCATCTTGCCAGGAGGTGTCAGGGCTTAGCCAAGTCTCTAAACTTCTTGGTCTTCGGTGTGTACGGAGGGGAAGAGAGAGGTAGATAGTAGCCAGGTGATTGATCACCTGCTTGATCATTTTCATGGGAAGAAGTCACAGCTGAAGAGGTAGAGGTGCCCCAACCAACCCTCACTGCATGCAGCAGTGATACCTTTTGCCCACGCTTTGTGCGGCAGAAGGGTGCTGTCGCCTATGTTGAGATCCAGCTCTTGGGTACTGAGGAGACTATGCAATACCTTCACTTGTAAGATTCTATTTTGGGGTTTCTCACCCAGCTTGTTATATCTGAAGGAGGAATGAAATAGCAGAGTGTTGGTTTTTGCTCTATATACAAAATGAACATCAGTCATCCCTTTTTCTCTAGCTAGAGAATTCAGGTCTTATTTAAGTGTGATTGGAAAGGTGGTGAGCCAAGGCCAGCATTCTGGTTGACTTTTGTTAGGTAAGAACACAGGAGTTTTTAATTAGCTCTGACTTTAGCTGTCTCTTAGCAAATGTGGACCTCATTTCTCATGAGAATTCACAGGAGTGGGATTTAAGCCCTTCTCTGGACTTACTGAAGATCTGGGACCTTCTGTAGCCCTTAGAATAGTTGGGATGTTAACGTCATGAAGTAAGACTTCTTGTGGGAACCGAAATGACTTGGTACTTGATTGAATTCTTACATGCAGGATCATGTGTTCTTTCTTCTTCTTAGAAGTTGCCCAGGAAAGCCCACTCTGAACTCCCCACTCTTTCTGTTTTGCCTTACCCCTTGATAAGACAGTTCCAGTTCCCACCTTGATACTTCTGTCAGGCTCCTGTCCCCTCCACTTCAGTGTGGGGATCAAATGACTTGGGCCTACTCACCCTACCTCGACAGAGGAAGAAACTAAACACAGACACGTACTGCATGTTTGCATGGCTCACAGGGAGTCGCTTCCATCTCACCTCTGTGGACTAATATCTCTCTTTCTCTCTCTTCCTTTCTGTGTTTTTCTCTTTACACACTCTGTAGCTGCCTGAAAATGCTCAACCTGTGGTGAGTCCCTCTCTCCAGTCCACATGCTAGGGGAGCGGACCAGACTAGACTGGGATTGGCCAAGCCAAACAAAATGCCTTAGGAACACTGAATGGCTTCCCTATGCCACCTTGTGCCGTAACTACCCAGACTGGGGAACTAGATCTACAAGGTGGGGATGGGTAGGCCTATATCCAGGAATCAATCTATTCCATCTTTCCTTTTAAGCCCACCTCATTGCTGCCTCCTCCTGTCAAAACAATATCCATGGTATCCAAAATTATTTCTTATTTTTAGCTGAGCGAATTTTCTCCCAAATTAGTATAACCAAATATCAGACAGAGAGGGACAGAGGTAGGAGGACAAGGTTTCTCTATCAGTTGTTTAATTATTTCTCACAACTCCAAGGACAATTGTTGACAGATCATCTCACGTTCTGCAGCCTGGTCTCTAACCCAGAAATTGGCTGTTTTGGAAAAATCTTGTCTTGATTCACCTGGTTCTTCCGTAAAATATGAGTCTCTTGAAGAAAGAGAGCTCCTTTTGGGGGGAGAGATGGACATTTTGTTGTTGTTCAGGGTTTTTTGTCTGTCTTTTTTTCTTTCTTTTTCTTTCCTATAAGAGAATATAGTGGGTCAAGGGCTAACTTGGCTATGAGATTTGAAGCCTCTCTTTTTCCACTCCTGGGAAAGGCCCCTTGAATGCCTTCTTAGAAACTCTGTGGGGTGTATAGGGGAGGAGATGCCCTCAAGAATTGATGTTTGATGAGTCACATTCTTGCTGCAGCATGGAGCCCCTTCCCCAGCCTCCTTCTTGGACATTGTCTGTGACCTTCCAGGTGCTCCTGAGCTGGTTGGTCTGTTGCAGTCTGGAATCCTAACTCTCCCACTTTGTCTGAATGCATAGGGTCATATTCTCTGTGCTGATGACAGCCTTCTGGACTCTATACCTACATTGTTTCTGTTTGTCATCAGTGACTAGGTTGGCCACCAGTTTCTGAACCCTAACTGTCTAAGCCTAGTTGCTTGTGGGATTTCCCTGGAACAGGATATATTGAAATTGTCAACTAGGTTGTATGAAGATAGTTTGTAGTCTCTGGTTTCAAAGCACATTTGGCCCATTTATTTGGCAAAGATATGTCTGCATAATCTGACATTACCGTGGTCTATCTTTTCCTGTGAGATGTCAGTTCACATGATCCTACTGCAAATACAAGGCGCCTACTGTGTGCTCATACAGCTCTGTGCTTGGAACTCTATGGGGCCCCAATGCCTGGCCCAGAGAGTTTAGGTACAAGCTGGCTGGAAAGATAAGACACAGACATTTGAAAGAAATGTAGTTCTCCAGGACATTTATGTTATTGTCCCTTGAGGTCACTGTGAACAGGGATGGTCAGGGAGGTCTTCATGAATACTGTGAAACCTGAACCAAATATTAGAACAAGGGGAGAATACAAATACAGCAAAGACGAGAGGAATAGCAAAGGAATAGCAAAAGGGGGCAGCCCAGGACATAGAGAATGGTATGAAAAAGGTAATAGCTCAGAGGCCTGGGGCAAGAGCACTTGCTGACTTGTGAAGAAGAGAACTAGATCAATTCTAATTCTTGCATGTTACAAATTTATGGTCATCCAATCAAAGAATCAACTAAAAGGAAATCTAAGACACAAAGAGGTTTCATCACTTTCCTTCATTTTCTTCTGAGAGGAAGATACCTATTATATAGTCAGTCAGTGGACTTGGTCTAGATTCTAACCCAAATTAACAGTTCCTGTTGCTTTAGTCACCAAGGAAACCCCAGAGTTGAAGAGCTAGATTGGGCCTGTTTCCTCATGGGCAGAATTACTAAAAGCTACTGCTACTGTTTGAAGCTTTAGCTATAGTTACTAGCTATAAACCTTAGCATTCTCCTCCAGTGAGATGAATTCAGCATTGCACATGAGGTTATGATATGTATGTAAGCAGATACTGATTCTTATCTGGAGGTGAAAGAAAAGTTGTGTAATTTGTAATGCACCAAAAAGTATTTCACATTATTTTATGACTACTCTTACTTAAAAACACAGAAACATCCTCCAAAAGGAAGAAAAAGAGAAATTTACTTAAATGCTAATGGATCTCTCTGAGACAATTATGGTTGACAGGGACCAGGGAACTCTGTTAATAAATATTGATGCTTCCGTGAGATTTAACTTGCCTTATTTAATGCTAATTTCAGGACATTCAACTTAGAAAACATCCATTTTCTAAAGCGTATGTACAGGAAAAGTTTTTTTTCTTGGAATCCCAATGGGATTCCATTGAGGACTATTTTAAACAATCAAAAGCATTGGTCATTTTTATTTAAAAGAATTTATTAGTCTCCAAATACACAAATGTCATAGATACATTCAGAAAATGTTTTAAGACTCCTATTTCCATTATTTCTGTGCTTGATTTAGAGATAAGATGAACATTGCGTTGACGTTGTGTAGATGTCTGTTTCTGCATTCTAAGAAACTTTCTCTGAAATTTTAATAACTTGTCCATTGGATGTAGGAGTATCAAAGTCCTAACTTACAAAGGAGGGAATCTTAGTTATAGTGGAGAAATTAGGGTTGAGGGAATTAGGCAACAGTTCTTTATTCCCGTTTGAATTCCATATGGATATTCCTGGCATTAAACCCAGAAGAATCAGACAAGAGGCCCAAAGATATTTTTCTCAGAAAAGCTTTTTGTTCAAAGGTCCAGTAATTCTGCGTTATATTTCCAACTTTATTCCCTTCCAACTCCTGGCATCTTTGATTTGTCCACTACCTCCTGTCCCTCACATTCTCATTTCTCATGTGTCACCTTCCTGGAAAGGACTTATCTTTTGCACTAGCCATGTCATAACCCTCATCACCACCTTCTGGAATAGTCGCTGCCTAGCACGAGATGCTTCCTGTGGGCCCTCCCTGATGGGGCAGGGGTTAAAGTCTCAGCGCTATCAAGCTATCACCAGCCACTTCAATGAGTTCGATCCCTGGCTAGGGAGCTTCCCACATGGTACAGCAGACCTCTCCTGTCTCACTCACTGCTCCCCTCAGCAGTGTATTTCAGTTAATCTGCCTGTTCTGCTCCCCACTCTGTCTCTGGTGAATCCTCTCACCCCCTGCACCTCTGGCCTACACCCCAGTTCTTGTATGCATAGGTAAAAATATATCTTTAAAAAAAAAAAAAAGAAAAGATGCATCCTGTTCAAAAAGAGTAAGGAGGGGACACTTTGGCTTAGGGATGTGTCAGAACTCTGACTGTTGCCCAGGAGGCAGCACTTGCAATACTGATGAGGAGAGCAGGTGCCAACCTCCACTCTAAACAAGGCATTCCTTTAACCTAATCTGGCACAGCAGTATAGTTTCAGGAAGAAAGATTGAGGAGAACCCTGCAACCCAAGGCTTCCTGATGCTCGGCTCCTGGGCTGTGGCATTGACCCTCTCTGAAGGAAGAATGGGCTGTGCTTGATTTCAGTCAGGAGCTCTGGACTTGCTTCTCAATATTCATGAGTCAGACCTTCTGTCTACTCCAGGTAGCTCGGTGGGGGTGGGGCTGGAACATTTTAAGAGCATGAGTTCTTAATCCTTCATTGACAGCATCATGAAATTCTAGAGTTCAGTCATACTCATGGGATTTGCTTGCCTTTAGTAAACTCTGTCCCCACTGGCTGTAGAACTTGCCAGTGAACTTAAATAATTTTTTCCTCAGTATCAAGGGGCAGGCTATTTTTACGTAGCCCAGAGTACCTCCAGGCCAGGTACTAGATAAGAGTGAGGCATCCGGGTAAGGTATTAGACGAGGAAGTAATAAGCCCCTTTTGTCCTTCTCAAAAAGCTTGTTTTGGCCCTTCTGAACCTTCAACATTGATAATTAAGTTTGGTGGCTGCAGAGTGAAATGATGCAGCTATTTCCTTTGGCTTCCCTGGTAGACAGTTGCCCACTGCCTCCAGAATGTGCATTTGTAGGTGGTCAGCAGCCCGGTGGGTGGGTGCCACTGGGGGAGAATTCCCCTCCCCCCTGCAGTAAGCAGAGGCAGGCAGAAGTCTTTGAAGCCGCAGACCTCCTGCACTGACTTGTAATGTTCCTTGTGCTCCAGGTGCTGCTGTTTCTTCAAGAGGAAAAGGAAGAAGACTGCACAGCGCCACAAGTGACCAGTGCCTCCTGGGAGTCCTCAGGATCTGGGGACTCTGACTCAATTGCACCCGCAGCTCCTGCCATTTGTCATTGGAAGGGACTCCTCTGTAGGGGAGGGTGGAGATCCAAACCAAAAAGAAGAAAGCAGATGCCCCCAGAAGGAGCAAGTGCGGGCCCCAGCCCAGTTGGTCAGCGGCTGTCCCCACCGCTGGAGGCTCTGAGCAGGTCCCAGAGCTGCTGCTCCTTGCTTGCCCTTGGGGCCACCTGGTTGACTCTCCTTCCTATTGTTTACAGTGAAGGTGTCATTCACAAAAACTCAAGGAAGACTACTCTTCTCTTCCCTCCCCTCAGTTTACTCCTATTTCTTTCCCTCAATCCCCTCCAGCGTTAAAGCTTGTCGAGTTCAAGGCTTTGTCTGCTGAAGGAGCTCCAGAGGCTGGGGACGTGGCCAAGAAGGCAGGAGGAAGACAGCAGAAATGGAGCTGGAGAAGAGCCTTCTCCACCTACTAGTTGTTTCTGACAGTATGGCTCCCTCTTCCTCTGTGCCTGTGCAGCCTCCATCCCCAGCTGGCCGAGGGGTGCAGGTTACCCTTCCTCCCCCCACCCGTGAAGTTACACTGTAGGACACAAGCTGTGAGAAATCTGCAGTCTACTGTCCCTCTGTGTTGGCATTCTTAGCTTTCTTGACAAGTGAACTCTATTCTCCAGATGGTAGTAGGACAATGCAAATTGTTCTGAGCAAAGGAAAAAAAAAAACTGACTTTATTGCACTTTTAGTTGTTGTTTTTTTTTTTTTTAAACAAAAACATGGCAGATGCATATTGTGTCTGGTTATATTGGGAGTTTTACTTTTTTTCTGTTTTGAGTGGGATGGGGCGAGCCAAGCCATTCAGAGAGAACATGGGTCCAGAGGACATTCTCAATGGAAAGAGTTGGGTCTGCAGCACCCAGAAGAGAAGCCAAACTCTGTGTCATTCTGAGTGGAACACTCAGGTTGGCAAGGAAACATACTTGAATTTTCGTTCATCTTCTCAGCTGTTGAAGAATGTCCCTACCGGAGCCTCTTGACCTCATCAGCCTGCTGTTTGGACAACTTAGCTCTCCAGCACACAGGACGAGCCCGCCAAGCCAGACTGTGATCAGGACACAGTTTATCCCAGAGAAGGAGATGCTTAACAGAAAATCTGATCTGTTTCCTCCACTGCAAGGGACTTCCAACTAGATAGCCATCCGCCTTCCTTAGTGACTTGGGGGGCAAAATTAGTGATGAAACAGTCCCACCATGTTGCCACTAGTGGACAGAGAAAGAAGGAACATGAACCTGCCTTCCAACTGCCAGAGGAACCTCAGGATTTGGCATCATAGGGCCAAGAAAAGAAAATCAGTGTGTGCTGTCTGCCCCAGTAGCTGAGTTACAGCATTTGGGCTGGCCTGCCTTATCACAAACTGGGCCTCTGCAAATACTCTCCCAGTAGGTCAATAGCAGTAGACTTAGGACTCAGTACATAGGACTGCAGTGAACAAGAGGGTAAGCTTTGTTGGTGCTGGGAAATTGCAGGGAAAAGGGAACTGAAACGAAAGGTCTGCAGTTATCTTCCTGTGAGGTGACTGTGCATTGTGAGCATGTTCTCCCCACTGTAGTGTCCACCTCCTCCCATGGTGTTCTTGCCTGACGTACTACCACACAGGGTCTTAGTTCCCTATTCACGGCCTGAAAACTCAAAAATGTAGAGAGCTAATCTTGTCACACTCAGTTTTCATTTGAGTTCAGTGACTTGTCTAAACACTGACCTCTCATTCCAGGCATGACAGAGGAAAAAGGATTATTACATCAGGGAACAAGATCATGTATCTTGGAGTAGAAAGAGCTAACTAACCAAGGAAGATAATAGCTGGTGGCTTAGTCTGGTGTTTTTTGGCCAGTGACAGAAAACGTTGCCTCTAGCTTGAGTTTAGGACTGTCACTTAGACTGGAGGATATAGGGGTACTTTCTGTTGGTGTTTCCTGACAAGTCCCTTGATGTACCTTAGATGAAAGAGAAATAGCATGATGAGTTACTGGGGCTTCACCTATTCCATTGGGCTTTGGCTCGGAAATGTCATTTTACTGGCTTCAAACCTGCTTAGCTTATAGAAAGATTGTAATTTTTCATTTCTTTAAAGAGAAATTCTCTGCGTACAGATCAGTGTGGCTGGGAGACTCAGTGTCACATCCAGGTTTTGAATATTGGGGTTTGCTTCCTCGACATTACCTAGTAGTTAGGAACTATCACCAAAACTTACACTTTCTCAATTGGCATTTGGGCAACTCCAACTTCCCATATGGAAACTTTAATTTCCTCATCCCTGTATAGCAAAAGCCTTGCCTCTCAAGGGAGGGCAAGGGGAAATGGTGGCAAAGTCCGGAGCATCCTGAAACTCCATATGCCACTAAGTGCCTCCCCACCCTCCTCGTGCTTCCACAAAAAGCAAAGGCAGTGGCCAGCTTGGCTGCAGGGCAAACCCCCCTTGCAACTAGGCTTGTGACTCTTTTGGTCTTAAATATTTTTAAAGGCTAGCTCTTGAGGGATCGAACCTGAGCATTTGAGGAGGTTCTTCCTAGTGAACTGTTCTCACACTCTCACCCACACAAACCTTTTACTAAATGTTTGAATTTCATAACAAAGGTGAAGAGCCCCAGGGCCTTCTGGCATGGAGGGCAGAGGTGATCCTCCCAAGGACCTTTGGCACTTCAAGGTAGCCCCAGCCTCCTGAGAAATGTTGTGACCTTTCTTAAAATTAAAAATACATAAACACACACCTAAGAAGCAATTTGGCCATCAGTTCCATCCCCACCAGCACATCAGCCCCATTGCTGTGGTTGCTTAACTATAAGCCTCAGCCAGATTTTTGGGGTTGGGCACTTCACCCACCGACCCCAATCCACTAGCTCTGTAGTTGTGAGCTTTCTCCATTTCAAAGTTGTGATTCGTAGGGATCTTTTTTTGTGGGGTGGAGGGGGCTGGTTGATGCAATTGTTTCTGAGTTAGCATTAAACACTAACTGAGCATTTGTTCATTTAAAAAAGCCCTTCCTGTTTATGCCATTAATAAGAATTCTACAAAGCCCTGCATTCCTCAGGGCCATCAATCCTGAGCAGGTTGAAAAAGGCAGTCCAGGAATCCACCAAGGCATAAAGGGTCCTTCTCCGTGTCACCAAAACATGACTTGTGACTGCAGTCTAAGCACTTAAGGGCCTGCTAAACACACGCCTTTCCCAGTGATCTCACTCCAGATAGTTCTGCAAGGGTAGGCAGAGCATGCCAGCAGCAGTGTGCTTTCATGGCTACCTGAATTAACATTCTCCTGCCATTTGGATCTGTCTAGGAGTAAACAAGGTCTGGGGAGGCGCAGCAAGTCAGTCAAAGGAAGTGTCTGTCACTAAGTAACTTCCAACATAGTTCAGTGGAGACTGCACTGGTAGTGCATATTCAGTGTTGATTCTCAGAGTTAGTAACCACTTTTAGTGTCAGATACTCAGTGATGGTAATGTTTTATCAGTGGTTACTAAAGATCATAGCCTTAACTTTTTTATATGCAAAAGATATAACCTATTCCCCCTCCCAGTGAGCAATTATGACCTGTATTTTTCAAAAATAAGTAGTTCCATGGCAGTCCAGAAAGCATCTCTTCAAAGGAACTTGATCTTCTGATGCTCTCTCCCAAGCCCACAGGCCTCCTGTGTCCTAGTCATCTCTTCCATTTTTATATTTAGACCAGTTTCCCATTCCTAGTAAGTTGTCCTGACAGGGTCCTTTCCAGCGTCAAAGCCATACTAGGGCTAGAGTTTTTCAGATCGGAAGCTTGTGGCACCATGCAGCTAACATTGCCTTTGCCAGGCTGCCGCCACCATCCCCACCATTGCCACAAGTCGGACAGATGAATTCTGAAAACCCTTCGGGAGTCAGCACTAGACTCTCCATCCAGATTGGCCCTGTGGACACAGGTTCTTGTCTCGGGGGTTCTTGATTTTGCCAACTCGACACCAGGAAAGTCCTGTCTTGAGGTTGATGGCAGTGCCTCACAGTCTTCCCTATGACGGGTTGGTGGGAATCAAAATGGGTTATGATTTTGTTTTTCTTGCATTTGGAGAGGTGTTGGGGTTTTTTTCTGAATAAGAAAAAGCAGAGAGCATGGCCCTCCTGAGGGTTTGCAGTTATAAGCAGTGTTTGAGCCACAAGTAAGGGATCTCGGAAGTCTTTGACCAATTAAGCAGTCTTAAAAACATTTTTCCTAATTCCTTTTACAGGTGACTGAAAACAAAAGAATAGGTTTCTCCATTGTATTCAAAATAGTAAGTAGTTTCCATGAATATAGACAGTAGTTGACATGTTTCCTAAAAATCAACCAGGAAATCCACTCCAGTATTTGCAGATCAGCTTACAAAGGAAAAAGTGAACATGTGCTCCATTTATTTCTAGCTCGTTTGTCAAACTTGATGTTATAAAGAAACCTCAATTCTGTAGACAGGACTTTTTGTTGTTTTCCCTTTTTTACTCACAATCATCTTTCTAGTGCCATTTTCACTTTCAAAGTCTCAAGAGCAGAGGGTTATTCATGGTAAGCAGTGGAGGTGCAGCACAGCCATTCCAGTGACACAGAGGACAGCTGTGCCGACTGCCCCTTCTTCCTCAACCCCCTCTCTGAGCTGGTGAGACATTCTCAGTGTTCCTCATCGTGAGTTCAGACCAAATCCTAGGCCAGCCCTTGCATGGAAATATTTTTTAAGGAGCTTGTCAATCTGTTAGGAATGTTTCAGGAAAGATGAGCCATTTCTTTGGGGGGAAGTACATGTACAGATGGGTGTGCGTGGTGGTGTTAGGATGCCTGTGTGTGTCTGTCTGCTCATCTGTGCACATTTCACTCCCATAAAGACTCAGCCCAGGCTGCTGGGACCATGTGTTCCTGAATATTCTAGTAACAAGCGAGCTTCTCAAATTAGTGTCACAGCAAGTTGGCATTGGGTATGAGCCCCATTTTCAAGAGGAAGAGTAAACAGGAAAGAGAGATGAAACCAAAAATATTATAAACCTCCCCCAATGGAAAATAATGTTGACTTATCAATTCCCATTGGAAATATTACAGTGCTCTAATTTATTATATTATTTTGTCTGTTTAATCTTTTCCATTGTACTTTTAAAAAGATGTTGGGATGTTGATTGCAATTTTTTGAAACTAGATAATGTATAAATCAGCTGTGGAAATTATTTTAGTTGATGTGTGGATGTGTCCAATTATTGTTAAATGCATTTTTCCCCCTTTGTTTTAGATGTGTAATGTTTCATAAACCCTGGCACTGGTGGAAAAGCTCAGCTGTGAAAATGAAACTTGTAGTATTTTTTAACATGAATGTCAATTTCAAGTGTATTTGAAATGGTTCCTTCAGGAGAGAGACTTGTACACCCTTAGGAAAAACTCCTCTGCAGAGGAAGTAGCCTTTTTTGGAGAAAATGGAAAATGGGTCTTGATATGTTATCTCAGAGTAGCCCATTTCCTAGGGCACCATGGAAAACACAAATGTGATCTTTAAGTAAACTTCTTCCCCAGTTTGGGGGAGGAAAGGATTCAGTTTGCACCCCTTTTGTATGTAAAATAAAATGTCTTACCTTTCTTGGCTAATGCTGATTGTTTGGTTTGTCTAGTTTTTATTGTCCCCTGGCTCACTGGTAATGAAAAATTCAACTAGGACTAACTTTGATTTAAGGCCCCAGTCAATGAAAATAACACCTGATCCTTCAGTATTCTGACTTCATTTCCTTTCAGTTTGAACATTGCTTTCTCCTATGGGTCACTTTAGAATAACTATTACTGTCAGAATTTGGACATTCATCATACACATACTAGTTAGGTGGTAAAACATTAGGAAAATAGGATCTGCTTTGTGGAGCAGCTTTGGATTAGTAGCGTTATACTTCTAGTGAATACTTGTTCGGACTGATGATATAACTGGCTGTGCAATGTAAAACCACAAAAGAACTAACAATCTGGGTATGATTGGATGTTTCCAATTTTTCTGTTAATAAACTACATAGTACTCAATGTTGTCAGTAGGGCTTAGAAACTGGAATTTAAGCAACGTAAAATAACAAAGCCAAATTTACCAGTAGGCTAATTGATACAAATGAGTTAAGTTTGCACAGCATTATTTTTGGTCACAAAAATATAGGGGGCGGGGGGGGGGCGGCCCTCCCTGCTGGCACAAGGGGTTAAGTCTCAGCACTATGAAGCTATCAGCAGCCACTGAGCATGAGTTCAATCTCCAGCCAGGGAGCTCATCTACATGGCGGGGCAGACCTCTCCTGTCTCACCCGCTGCTTCCCTCAGCAGTGTATTTCAGTCAGTCAGTCCTGTTTTGCTCCCCACTCTGTCTCTGGTGAATCCTCTCCCCCCCTGCACCTCTGGCCTACACCACAGCTCTTGTATGCATAAATAAATAACTTATCATTTGTGTTTGTTCATTCACTCATTTTCCAACCTACATATTCCAGGTCAAGGTTGTGGGTGGCTGGAGCCCATTCTGGCAGGTCAGGGTGCGAGGGGGAACCAACCCTGGACAGGGTGCCCTTCCATCACAGGGCACATACACTCCGACTGGGACAGTGGAGACCCACCAGTGAATCTAATCTGCACATCTTTGGGGTGTGAGAGGAAACTGGAGTTCAGGAGAAAATTTAGAGACAGACAAAAGATTGTGCAAACACTGACATTGGCTGGTAATTCACTTTTTCTCTTCAATGTTATAACAGTAACATTGAACAAGAAGATATCTGAGGACTTGCTTTGCTTAATGATTTGTTTTTTCACAAAATAAGCAGAAAACACATTTGAGATCATCACAAGAGGAAAATCTCAGAGAATATTTTCCCCATCAAGCTTTTTTTTTTTTCATTTCAGTAGGGGAAAGTCTCCTTTCATGACATTTTTAACACTCACTCTTGGAGTTTGGCAGACATTTTTCTCTGGACAGCAAGATGAGACCAGAGAGTGGGAAAAGGCGCTTGACAAAAACCAGGCAGTTGTTGGCAGGCTTGTTTAGAAAATGATATTTGTCAGTGTGACAGTTTTACCTCACTGAGGTGGTCTGGACTGAGGTGTGAGGAGTACAAATAGTAAATATGTTTGTATTAATAAGAGAATTGTCTATGGAAGCTCTTCACCCTGCCTGTGGTGACCTTAATGTAAGTTAATGCCAGTGGCTATGCATAAGCTCACACTCAGGTCAGCATCTCATCTAGAGACTGGAGTGCGGAGTTCATGCAAACAGAACCATGCCTACTTGGAATCTTGCTGTGCAGACCAGGAATTGTTATAATATTAATCTTTGAAAATCAGTTTTAAAGACATTTAGGGCCTCCCTGGTGGCACAGCGGTTAAGCGCTGCGCTGTGGAGCTGTCGGCGGCGGCGATTAGAGTTCGACGCCCTGGCGGGGAGAATCCCACATGGTGCGGCAGACCTCTCCTGCCTCGCCCGCTGCTCCCCTCAGCAGTGTGTTTCTGATCTGCCTGTTCTGCCCCCACTCTGTCTCTGGTGAACCCTCTCGCCGCCCCACGCCTCTGGCCTGTACCCCAGCTTGTATGTATAAATAAATAAATAAATCTTTAAAAAAATAAAATAAAATAAAGACATTTAATAACAGCATAGATCCAAGTTCTAGGAAACAGATGTGAGCATGTAACTTTTATTTGTCTGGATGTTTAAGACTCCCAGTATTGAAGTATATATTGTAGACTGGAACACCACCAAGTGTGGGCATGAAAATCTGAAATAGCACTTTGAGGATATCAGACGACCAACTCGATGTTTCCAAAGGTTTCTAGGAAAGGGAGACTAAGTCTCAGGCGCTTGGATGGATATATTATTTCCAACCTCAGTGCTAATGTGAAGATATTACAACCAATATTCGTGGAGTATTCAGCCCTACAGCGAGATTGGGGGAGCTATACACAAAATAAGTGCAATACAGCCCCTTGCGCGCACACGCGCACACACACACTCACACTCACACACACACACACACACACACACTGAGTTACTTGTGGAAATAGGTAAAGTATGTTAAGAATCAGAGAATACAATAAAGTATACATTGACTATTACAGCAGTAAACAGTAAGGTCATATAAAGGAGAGAAAACTGGGTAGTAAAGTAACAGAGACTAAAGTAAGAAAGAAAATGGGATTCTCGAGCAAGTTTTGCCAAAACGCGTAAAAGAGCTGTATAAGGTCAAACTCCGGGTAAATATAAATACCCTGAATTTTTGTAAGCTGCCACACTTAAACCCAATTGGGTGGTGACTAATGCTTGACTGGTCCAATACAAAGGACAAAAAATGTCCTTTGTCCCTCTCGAAGGAATTTCTAACAAAGTACCTACCAAGACCCGCCAAAGACTTCCACTCGGGAAAAGGTAAAGTGGCGCTCCGGACCCGCCGCTGTGCATGCTGGGGTTTGTAGTCTCTTCAGGAGCCCAATCTCCGTGCTATTTGAGGAGGCACCGCCTTCCGCTGTTCCCCTTCCAGTTGGTGAGCATTGGCAAACTGGAAAGCCAATGAGGCTGCACTAACGTGGCAGCCACCCACGAGCCCGCGTCTCCGCCAGCCAGCACCGCTAGCCGGGCTCCGCCCCGCATCGGCATCTACCATCCGACGCCGACCCAGAGGGGGGAAATGGGCCTTGTGTGCAGGGATGAGGTGCACAGAAGTCCCGTTCTCCCCCCAAGGCTGCGCTCTGTGGGCGCCGCTGCCCACGCCGCCGCGCCCCACCCTCTTCCGGCTCTCGGCTTCCCGGCCGCTTTCGCTTCTCTCGTGGATGCTGCGCCTGTCTGAGAGGAACATGAAGGTGCTTTTCGTCGCCGCCGTCATCGTGGGCTCTGTCTTCTTCCTGTTGTTGCCAGGCCCCTCCGCGGCTGATGAAAAGAAGAAGGGCCCCAAAGTCACCGTCAAGGTCCGGCCTCCCCTCCCCTCTCCTACTTGCCTGGCGAGGCCTGCCCTCCGGCGCAGGGTACTGGTGTTCGAGGCATTTAGGCTTCAGGAGCTCGGATCTGGGCGTCCTTGTCTTTGCCTCGGCTCCTCCCTAGGCTGCTAGCCGTGACCTCCTGGACGGTCGCCCCCATTCAGGGAACGACCGCGATCCTCCCGACTTCCCCGTCCCTGCCCTGATGGCTCAGCTGGGCCGGCACTGTCAGCTTCAGCAGTCTTTTTTGCAAAAGACCCGCTGTGCTGGTGAAAGATCAGGCCTACTTAGTCAGATTTTAGGCACTTGCAGTTGCAAAGCATAACCGTTAATTTTAAACGTGCATGGTGAGGTTAGGCTCCCCTTCTTATATTTTTTTGATGTTCATTTCTAGAATCTGGACCCGTTATTTATTAAGATCAAAGATTGCTATCCTGTAGTCTAAGGAGAATGTAAACAAACATTTTCCAGGAAAAGGGCCTGGAACTTTCATTCGATTCTCATAGGGTTTTTTGTCACCCTCTTCAGAACCACTGCTCTAAAAATAGGACTGTTTTCTCTCCTAACCTTAGGATAGCTTTTTGGGCCCCACCCTTCTCTAGCAACACCACCACCTCTCCCACCCCCGAAGATGCTAACGTTGAAATGATCTGTTCCTCAGGTGTACTTTGACCTGCGCATTGGAGATGAAGATATAGGCCGAGTGGTCATCGGTCTCTTTGGAAAGACTGTTCCAAAAACGGTGGATAATTTTGTGGCCTTAGCTACAGGAGAGGTAAGTGGCCAAAGCAGAGGTAGTCAACTCAGAAAGCAAATTGGTGAGTAGGGTTGGCCCATCCATAGCAGAGCTCTCGCTGAGGGCCAACTATTGTCTTATAACACTGGGAACTCAGAATTATCATAACTTATGCATTTTTTTAAAGATTTATTTATGCATACAAGCTGGGGTACAAGCCAGAGGCGTGGGGGCAGTGAGAGGGTTCACCAGAGACAGAGTGGGGAGCAGCACAGGCAGATCGTTGGAAATATACTGCTGAGGGGAGCAGTGGGTGAAGCAGGAGAGGTCTGCCGCGCCATGTGGGAATCTCCCTGGCCGCGTGTCGAACTCACGTCACTGCTGCTGACAGCTACACAGTGCAGCGCTTAACCACTGCACCACCAGGGAGGCCCACCGTACGCATTTTTGAGAAAATTTTTCATCTTTAAGACCTTGCAGCAACCAGAGAGAACTTATCTGTAGGAACTCATTTGTGCTCCTTGCAGCAGAGTTTGTTTTTAAGAGTCAGGAACCATGGGCCTCCCTGGTGGCACAAGGGGTTGAGTCTCAGCACTATGAAGCTGTTGGCAGCTACTGCAGCATGAGTTTGATTCCTGGCCAGGGAGCTTCCCACATGGCGCAGCAGACCTCTCCTGTCTCGCCCACTGCTCCCCTCAGCAGTTTATTTCAGTCAATCCTCCTGTTCTTCTCCCCACTCTGTCTCTGGTGAATCCTCTCACCCCCCCCCCCCCAATACTTCTGGCCTTCACCCCAGCTCTTGTATGCATAAATAAATAAATCTTAAAAAAAAAAAATTCAGGGACTGAATTTTTTTGGGTGGTTGGGAGGTATGTTTCTTGGATCTGTTCTTATGAAATGTAAGTGAGTAAGTCTGGGAATTGCATAAAGGCAGAGAATGTGGAGTCTCAGCCTTTCTGGATCTGTGTGATCCATGCCTGGCCTTTCGTAGCTGCTCAGTAGCAGCATGCTGAATAATGAAACTGGCTGACAGTGGTTTCTCTTGTGCGAGCAGTTTTTGTGGATGGGGTTCCTGCAGGGATTATTACTTGTCCGTCTGCTACCCCATGACACCTCCCCACCTTCTCATCCTTACTTTCTAGAAAGGATTTGGCTACAAAGACAGCAAATTCCATCGTGTGATCAAGGACTTCATGATCCAGGGTGGAGACTTCACCCGGGGAGATGGCACTGGAGGTAACCTCAGGTCCTCTGGGTAGAAGGGTCTGTCAGGGAGGGCTGTGCTGGTTACACAAGGCCTCTTCTCCAGCTCCAGAGGCAGGCCTGTCACCTACATTGAGGCCAACTACACGTTTCTTTGTACAGGGAACATGAGCTAAAGGAGAGGGAATATTTTGGGGGAGGGATGACATAAGAGGATCTTGCCTAGTTGGATCTGCTGGTCCAGGCATATAGCATTAGTTACTTTTCTCTCTATACCTCCTGGGGATAGCAGACTGGAAACTTTGGGTGGCTTAGCAGCGCCTGGGTGGACCCAGCCCACCTAGGGTGGGAGAAGTTGGTCCTCAGCAGTCTCCCAACATAGACAACTTGGTGACGGCTGAGTCTTGCCTCTGCTTCACTTGTACACATGGACAGACAGACACACTCTCTGGACTCACCACAGTTCACCCCACACTCAGGTGTGCAGCTTGCTGTCTCTTAGACCATGGCTGCAGCTCACCTATCAATAAATATTTACTGGGCCAGGCTCTGGTGGCTGATGAGGACACAAAATAATTCCTTCACACTTCCAAAACCTGAAACTCACAAACGGGCCCCAAACAGCTTTTAGGATTTAGGCTCAAGTGTATCATCTAGGAGAAAACGCTATGAAAGCCACATGACATCACAAGATTTAAGAACTAAATAGCAGCAGCAGTAGAGCGAAGTCACTGAATTCATGAGTCACAGTTGGGTGGGATCCAGTGGCTGCCAGCTTTTTGCTTTGTTGACCTCGGGTAAGTGAGTCCTCTGGGCTTCGGTTTCCTCCCCGTGAAGTTAGTAAGAGTTCTGCATGCTGTGAAGGTTAGGTGAGATCTTGAGTGTGAAATGCTGGCACATGGTAAGTACTCGGGACATCAGCTATTTGGCGAAGTGATTGCAAGCAAAGGAGTCACTTCGGGCAGTTGACCTGGAAGTGAATGTGATCCTTGTGAATATGGGGAAAGGTCAAGATGTGTCCAGCTGGGGAGAATATGAATGAGGAACGAAGAAATAGGGTTAAGGTGTGAGACCCACGTTGGTCTTGGCCAAAGGTGGAGTCCAGGAGGGAATGAGAGCAGGCGCACACCAGGAGCCTAGAGTGGTGGCCTGCATCCTCCAGGCCATAGGCGCCAGCACAGACCTGGGAGAGGGGGCCTGATTGCAAAGGAGCACGAGAGAAAACACTGGAGCAAGCAGATCCTGGGGGGGATTAGTGTGGCTCTCCTTGGGGAAAGAATGGCCTTGTGGGTAAACAGATTCAAGAGGCCGCTCACCTTGGTTTGAATCCCAGCTCTGCACTTCCTAGCTGCAGTACTTTAACTTTTCTGTGACTGTTTCTTCATCTTTGAAATAGGGTGGTTTTCCTGTATACAATGCTTGTCACATTTGTCTGGCTTGTGCTGGTAGCACTGTCAGCATTAGCTATTACTGCAGTGGTTCAGAAATGGCATGTGCAGGAATGGAAAGAAAGGATGAATGGAAGATGGGGGTGGGGACATTGACAATGTGCAGAGGAAAATGTCAAAAGAATTAGCTGAAGCCTGGAGAAAAAAATGTTGAGTTTAAAGTGAAGAACTGCCCATTTAAGTTTGGGACTCCTTATGTTTTTGGGAAATGGATTTCAGGATTTTCTGGATAACCACAGTAATTGAAATCATGCAGTTGGTTGAGAGTTACAAAGGAGAGTCTCAAAAATAGAGGCTTCTAGCCAGCATCCAGGCCAGGAGCCGAAGCCTGACGGTGGTCTAGTTTCCTTCCAGGTGGGAGTGAAAGGGGGAGCACAGGCCAAGACACCCCCATCCCCCCACAGTCTAGTAGTTCTTAGACTTCAGTCTTTCCATTTACCACACAATCAAAAATACCTCCCTGATTCACATCAGTCCAAGATAATTTCCTAAACTGCCTCCATTCTCTGGAAACACAGAATGAAAATAGGTGTATTGAGGAAGAAAAGTTTCATATGCAAATAAGTTTGAAAGGTGATGGCTAGAACAAAATGAAAATGGCTTATTACCTCTGGGTTTCTTGGGCCTTTAGTTCACCACTAGCACAGTGCACCTTTCCCGGAGGTTGCAGGGGAGAAGGGTGGGGTATTCCTGCTGAAACCAGCTTTAAGAACTGGCTAGGGTGTCTGGCTCCCTTTGTCATGTGGCCCAACCCACACAGACAGACATGTTATACATTGTATAGCCACCTTTTATTTTCTGTTCATTCACTGATAAGAGGCTCTTGACTTTCTAGAACCCCAATGAGGCCCCTCAGCCCCTTTTCTGCCTCTCCTGCCCTACCCCACTCATCTCCCTGCTTTCTAGCTGTCTCGGTGTCTTTTGTATTCCTCAGAAGAAAAGTTGTTCAGCAGCCCTCCTTTTCTGGAGCATTCTTAACCCCACCCCACACCTGTGTCCTGCCCAGCATCTCTCCCCACCAAACTGTCTCCTTCACCAGTCTCACAGACAAATAGCAAGGGCACTTTATGTTAAATGTGCTTTATTTAAAAGCCATGAAACTCGGCCTCCCTGGTGGCGCAACGGGTTAAGTCACAGCATATGAAGCCATCCGGAGCTACTGCAGCACGAGTTTGATACCTGGCCAGGGAGTGTCCCACATGGCGCAGCAGACCTCTCCTGCCTCGTCCGCTGCTCCCCTCAGCAGTGTATTTCTGTTGATCTGCCTGTTCTGCTCCCCACTCTGTCTCTGGTGAATTCTCTCACCTCTGGCCTACACCCCAGCTTGTATGCATAAATAAATAAATCTTTAAAAAAAAAAAAAAGCCATGAAACTATATTCTCAAAATAACCTGTCATGTGAGTTGTTCACTAAATTACCCTGGACTTGTGCCCCCTGGGTCTGTCAGCATGGTTTGGCTCCAGAACCGGAAGATGGAAGAAGACCGCTTTTACTCTCTCGTAATCCACTTGAGCCTGGCCTATCACAGAAAACAGGTTGAGGCTCTGGAATCCTTACCCCAAAGATCTGTTTGCTTTGAGTACCCAGCTCCCGCAACCTGCTCTCTCTCTCTCCCAGGTAAGAGCATCTACGGTGAACGCTTCCCCGACGAGAACTTCAAGCTGAAACACTACGGGCCCGGCTGGGTGAGCATGGCCAATGCAGGCAAAGACACCAATGGTTCCCAGTTCTTTATCACAACAGTCAAGACAGCATGGCTTGATGGCAAGCATGTCGTGTTCGGCAAAGTTCTAGAGGGCATGGTGAGTTCAGGAGACAAAGGGTACACCTGGGAACTCCTACCAGGGACCGGACGCAGATATGGGGCAGGGACTCCACCTATAGGTCATCACTTTCCCAAAAGAAAACACACAGATTCAGACCAGTGTTTGTGGCTGTAAACTTGGAGGAGTCAAAAATAAGCAGCCTGCTTCTCTAGACCTGGCGAGTTCTAAATGCTTCCAGAAGACGAGCAGAGGCTGTACAGCTGCAGGCGCCCCTGTGGTCACCCCACAGCCCCGTGCATCCCCCCACTCTCCAGCCACCCTCTTCCCCATTTTTGGCCCATCCAGGCTCATACTTCAGAGGAGCAGAACTGCTGCAGCCTCTAGTCAAAGCTGGGTTCTCCCTGCCCTGGGCTGACACCTGGCCTTGGATCCAGTAGGATCTCCTTGCCTTGGGTTTGTTTTGTCACTTGGGGGTCTTGGCTCTCCCCAGGCATACACTGGGGCCCGACCCCTCACCTTCCTGCTTCTGCTTTTCCATCCCAGGAGGTAGTGCGGAAGGTGGAAGGCACTAAGACAGATGGTCGGGACAAGCCACTGAAGGATGTGACAATCGCAGACTGTGGCAAAATTGAGGTGGAGAAGCCCTTCGCCATTGCCAAGGAGTAGGGCCCCAGAGACCTCTTCCCTTTGAGCGACTGTCCTTGCGGCCCTGTTGCCCTTCTGGGAGTGAAGACAGCCCGCCAGAGGGCTCCGTGCTGCCTGGGCCCGAGTGCTGGCATCTGATGGAGTGGACCTCTCCCCTCACATTCCATGGGACCACCGGCCCAGTTTTGTAACAAACTCCTACCAATGCTGCCCAATAAAAAATAAAAGGTGGGTTTTTTTTAAACCTGTGTGGGGGCTGGGTTCTTCGGGCTACTGTCCCTTCCCAAGTCTGGGACTCCAGTGGCAATAGAGGCCTGCCCCTCCTTGGCCTCCAGCCTGAACCCTAGCCCCAGATGCTACACACAAATGGTCTAACAGGAGCTTTTGCTCCTTCTAAGTTTTACCTGTTACTGTGCCTCAACCTTTATTTGCCCCCTGCCCCCTTTGTCCTGGTTTTGAAATACACCCATACTTTCACAGCCACCTAATTTGATGTCTCCTTTTACTCCTTATTCTCTGTCCCTGCCCTGAGTGCAGGTGTTCAACCACTCCCAACATCCACCCCTAGCTACTGGGTGCACCTGAGATTGAGTCTTGGGTGGGTAAGTCCTGGGCCAAAGGGGACCAGGGCCGTGTCCCTTACATGGGGTAATAGGACTGAGGTATGTGACTGCCCTGGCAGGTGGCCAAAAGCCTCTGGGCTGATCAGGGCATTGATGGCAAAGACGCAGGGTGACAGGGAGCTTCTGGCTGGACTTGAGCTGGGCAGGTGCTAAGGCTGTAGAGGCCCTGGAGCACGCCGTTTACCACCATGTTGGGCAGAAGCTCTGTGGGATGGAAGAAAAAGAGAAGGGGTAGTGGGATGCAGGCAGTGGGCCTGGCCTCTGGCCAGCAGCTCCTTGAGGCACCATAGATAGGTTCAGCCCCCTTGAGACCAAGAGCCCCTGCCAAGGCAGCAGGTAACAACTGACCACCCCAAGTGAGGCCCTGGCATTCCTAGTTCACACTGTTCACATCTGCTTGACAAAGTCAGGCTGCTGAGGGGTGGAGAGCAGGCTTATTTCACTATGTCTGTTCCCTAGAGGAAAACTCGAAGCAGGTTCTGAGGTGGGTAGCACAGGGGCAGCAGGGCAGGTGTGGCATGAGGGAAGCAGAAAGAAGGTGCCTTGGAGCTAAGAAGTGGCAAGTATCCCCTCCCCCCACCTCCTGGGCCCTAAATATGGATTCTAGGTCAGAGGCACTCTCACCTTGGGAGGGGGCGCAAATGTAGGGGTCCGCGCAGAAACTGATGACAGGCCTGTGTTGCAGGTGCGAGCTAGAAGGAAAAACTTGGCTTGAACCTTAGAGGAGAGGGCAGGGATTGAGGTTACCAAAGACCCAAAAGAGGAGAGTGGGAAGTGGGCTGAGAGGCACCAACAGGAAAACCTGGGCCACAGGCACCGGCCAGAGGCTGCAGGCCTGGCTCCTGGTATACGGCCACCAGGGGGCAACAGGAGCTGGGTGCTGGCAGAGCTTTGACTTGCCTGCTGTCGTTAGGCAGGAACTCCCCCAGGGAGCTGAAAAGAAGAGAGAGGCTGTGAGTGTCTGGGGCGGGTAGGGGAACAGAGTGTGAGAAAGGGGTGGAGACAAAGAGGCCCAGAATTTCACCTCCCAGGAGACCACTGATTCTATTTGTAACAAGCTCAGTTCCGGAGGCAGCTGGGGTAACCAAGCTATCCAGAAAACAGCCCCTCACCCAGATCAAGAAAACTGACAAAGAAGATACTGTCTCAAAGAAGAACCAGGTTAGGGTCTGGCAGGGGTGAGACCCTGTCCCCCACAACACTGGCCCCTCTCGTGCCAAGTCATGGTCCCTGGAGGTGCTCACCCCCAGCTGCTGGCCTTGGGGTCTGTGGGGAAGTGCCGAAGATTCAAGAATTCCAGCAGCTCCTTGGGAACATCCTGATTCATGTATAGGACACCCTGGAAAGGAAGACAGGAAACCTGTAATCAGACCCAGCTAAAATGGGGGGCCCTTCCAAAGTGATTAAGAACTGTAAGAGAGCAAGAGCAGAGTATAAAAGTAAGGTGGGGTCCCTTCTGAACACTGCCCTGGGTGCCTATACAGTTGGTACCCCCAAGAAGCCAGCCAGGCCTATATCAGCCTCACGGGGTGGGGGGGGGGGTTTGGGCAAGGGTCCTCACCCCACATGTCCATCAGGAGGGCAGCACAGGATCTCACCCTGGAGGGGGAGAAAACTAGCTGGGAACACCTGCTCCTGGTTACCTCATTCACTCCTATCCAGAGAAGGATTTGGACCCATTCCTCTGTAGAAAATCGATGCTTGGGTGGTAAATAATATGCTCAAAATATGGGTCCCTCCTAGGTTCCCATAACTCTCTGGGTCATACCTCTTGGCCAATCATTTGGGGGCAACCCAGCTGACCCATGCACACCTGGATATAGGCCTCCAAGCCCTGCCTCCTCTGTTCCAATCCTCTGGTCCTCCAGTTGGGCAGGCGTTTCGACGGGAAGTCGGGCACTTTGTACAGTTTCTTGATCTGCCAGTAGGTTACCGCAGCACCATCACAGCAAGGCAAATGGGCCCCAAAGCTCGCTTCATCCTAACCATGAGCTCTCCCCAGTCCCACCCAGTCTTTCCCCCCTCCCCCACTAAAGGTTCTGCTGTGGGAAGACTGGGGTGATTGGTGGTTAGAACAGGAGCCAGGCAGGGCCCAACACCCCCAGTCGCCTGAGAGCAGACCCGTCAGTGGGCTGGGACTTTCACCCTCCCCGCAGCGCTCCCGGGGTCTCTTCCCAGGACCAGAGCCCCCCAGGGATGATGGGGATGACCAGGCTGGAAGCCCAGCTCCTCTGCCGGCTTCCAAGAGGTCGGGCAGGAGCCGGGCGGGGGTCGGAGTGAGGTCCGCGCCGCCTCACCCGCTTGTGCAGCGCGTGGAACTCGCTGTAGCGCCTGGGCACGGTGTGTCTGCGCCCGCGGCACAGCACCTCCACTCGGAACACCTGCGGGCGGGCGGGCGTGAGGACCGGCCCCGCGACGCGGCCACCCTCCGGCGCTCAAGGGCACAAAGCGGCCTGGAGCGCCACCGCCCTCCGGGGACCCTCCCACGCTCCCCACACACTGGCGCGGACAGAGCTCACACCCGCCCCTCTGCTCCGTGCTGTCCCCTCACGAACACCGACCTCGGTCCGGGGAGACCAGCAAAGCCCCGCCGCCGAGACCCTTAGCGAGCTGTCCCCCGACCGCCGGGCCCGCTGCGCTCCGACGCCCCAGCCTGGGGCACCTGGTGCCCTTTGCTCTGGGCGCGGGGAAATCTGGCGGGTCCCCGCGCCCCTCCCATCCAATGCTCCCGCTCACCATGTGGCCTTTCTCTGAACTCTGCCTGGGCCCCTCGGCCTCGGGCCCCACCGCCGGGATGTGAACTTCCAGCATCCGCGTCCAGGTGCCTGCCGCTCTTCGCGGGACGCTGGGGAGTCGGAGCTCGGCGGGCTCAGCCCCGAGACCCCAGCGGAGCCGGCCCCGCCCCCTCGGCCCCGCCCCAAGTCGGCCCCGCCTGGGGCGTTCCCTCGCCGGGCGGGGTCCTGTGAGGGGCCGATTAGGCCGGAGTCGGGCGCCGTCCCCAGAGCCTCGGAAGGCCGTCGCCTGTGTGGGGGCCCCTGGGCGGAGAGTCATCGCTTGTCAAATACTTACTGAGCGCCCGTTTGTCAAATATTTACTGAGCTCCCACTGATGCTGGAAAGGCGGGCGAGTCAAATTTTCATCTATTCTTTGCTGAGCGTCACCTGAAGACTGGGACCTTCGGGCTCTGGGCTGGGCGGAGGCGGGGCCCAGATGGGGCACCAGCCCGGGGGGCCAATCGGCGACGTTCCTCACACCCTTCCTGGCCCGCGCCTCTTCCAACCCCTTTCCTCATGTTTGGCCTGGCCCCTGGGAGCGCTGGGTGATGCTAATCCCAAACTAACTTTGAGGTCCTCCTGCTCCAGCATCCACAGTTCTCTCCATTCATTTTTATTTCATCCATTCTTTCAGCCCTATCCAATTTCGGGCCCAGTTTGCTCGGAAGAGGCAGTTTAGCGATCCAGGCTGCGCTTTGGGACCAAACTACTTGTATTTCCTGAATTTTCATGCTAGTCTACAAAACTGGGATACTCTTTTCCACGCTCGAGTGTATGAAAACAGAATGAGATGATCTGTGTTAAACCCTTAGCACAGCAGGTGGTGAGAAGAAAAAGGCAGCTGGTGTGCCTGTCCTGCAGGGTAGGTGGGTGGTGTGGTGTCTGGGCCATGAATGGGGGAAACAGGCTGTGTGGTAGCACTGGGCCTCTCTTGCACACCTCTTCAGGCAGGGTCTTCCTGGGTATGTGGCAGGATTCAATCCAAAACTCTCACAACCCACCTCTTAGCGCCCCAGTCCTCAGCCTTAGGGACTGTCCCTTCCAGCACCACAGTGACAGGAGCGCCCCACTCCACTGACTTCCCTCCACAAAGACCTGGGTGGATGGCGCGGCCCTGCCTCTAAGAAGTCACACCTAGCTGAAGGCTTTCTGTTGGGGAATAAGAAGCAGAGCCCCTGTCTTTGGGGGTAGGGGACCACGGACTCATCCCTCCCCCTCTAGTGAAGAGGAGCTTCTGAGATGGAACAGAAGATCTCCACTCCCACTTCACCCCCAGAAAAAAACTGGGAGGATGACCCCAAAAGGTGGCAGGTGGTCTCACTAATACTATGTCCCACACTTTCTTCCCCCAAACTCAATCTCATATAGGCTCCAGAATCAGGAAGTTCTGCCAGATCCCAGTGTGGTCCCCTGGAAGGGAAATGACCCACTAGGAGGGGAAGTGCTGGGGTTTCATTTCCTCCCTGGCACTCTAGGGCCCATCGTTCAGGTGACCCAACTCTTTCTCACCCGCAGGGCCTCCCCTATTCCTGCTGTCCAGGGAGTGCTCTGCAGGAACCCTCAGACCCTCTAGATTTCTGGGTCACCCATCCTAATGAGTATTCCTCTCTCTACTACCACCTGGAAAACTTTATCTCCTAATGGATCTGTTTTCCTTTCCTCCCGCCCTCATGTAAAGCCCCTTCTAAACCTAGCATCACAAGCTGTCACAGCATCTGCTTAAAACCTTCCACTGCACTTAGAACAAAATCCACTCCCCCAGAACAAGCTATGAAGTTCTAAATGAGATCCCCACTAACCCCCTGGCCTCCAAGTCATATCTCATTTCCTACCTTAGACTCCAGACACAGCAACCTTCCAGTTCTTCAATCCTAAAAAGCTCTTTTCCTGTGTCAAAGCCTTTGTACTTGTGGTTTCCTTTCTCTGGAACACTTCCCTGACTCTTCACCTGGTGGATCAACTTCCAATTCTTAGCCTAAAAGTCATCCTCAAAGAGGCCTTCCTTCCTGACCCGTCATATTTCCCTAGCATATCACTGTCTACGCTCTTATTCCAAATGTAAGTACTGTTCCTTTATTGTGTCTCCCTTGATTTCCCAAACTCTGTCCTTTTTTTTTTAAAGATTTATTTATCCATACATACAGAGCTGGGGTGTAGGTCAGAGGTGTGTGGGAGTGAGAGGATTCACCAGAGACAGAGTGGGGAGCAGAACAGGCAGACTGACTGAAGTACACTGCTGAGGGAGCAGCAGGCGAGACAGGAGAGATCTGCTGTGCTAAGTGGGGAGCTCCCTGGCTGGGGATTGAACTCATGCTGCAGTGGCTGTGGACAGCTTCAGAGTGCTGAGACTTAACCCCTTGAGCCACCAGCCTTCCCCCACACTCTGCCCTTTGACACAGACCCATCAGGCCAGGGACCTGGTCTGTCTTGCTGGCATTTGTCTCCATGGTGCCAAAAAATTTTGTTGATTGAAAGATATGAATGAATGGGGGAGGGTGAGTGCAGGGAAAAGGCCAGCAAACAGAGGAGGGGGGCCTAGGAGAAAGACAGGCAGGCAGCAGTGCTTGTCAAGAAGGTAGAGGAAGGCCTGCAGGAGGTAACAACGGACTTCTCTTCCTAGCTGCAGATGTAGGCACCCACCCACATACGTTTTCTCTTTTTTGCAGATTGTTGCCCACTTTAATAATCTGCTGAATTTTCAGGTGTTCCTGATAACCCTGGAGTCAGTGGGTTTTCATCTTCAGTTATGCAGGGAGATCTGATGCAACTGATTTGCACAGCATCTCATGGATGGTAAATCTAAAGCTCCTAGTGCCATAGTGTTCACAAGTGACTGTCCGAAGGAAGGAAAGCAAGATGCTTGACTTGGAGACATTTAAGATTTTCTTTGGGGAGGTAAAACAAGTAACGGAAACTTTTTTTTTTTAAAAGATTTGTTTACTTATGCATACAAGAGCTGGGGCATAGGCCAGAGGTGTGGGGGGTGAGAAGATTCACCAGAGACAGAGTGGGGAGCAGAACAGGCAGATCCACTGAAGTACACTGCTGAGGGGAGCAGCAGGTGAGCCAGGAGAGGTCTGCTGTGCCATGTGGGAAGCTCCCTGGCTGGGGTCAAACTCTGTGCTGCAGTGGCTGCCGATAGCTTTATAGTGCTCTTTATAGTGCTGCAACTTAACCTCTTGCACCACCAGGGAGGCCCCCTGGAGACTATTTTCTCATAAAGAGAAACACATGACATGATTCTCCAAACTCCAAAACTGTTATTATGGTTAAAGGAAGAGCTTATTTTGTGTACATTTTAAGCATAGCCAGCTCAGTGTATGAACACAAGGTCCAGACTCCATGTGATTGGTGTGTAGACCGTGACTTCTAAGTTAGAATGGGTTGCTTGATGGCACAAATGCTTTGTCTTTTCTCCATCACTATCTAACATTTGAATTTGTTTTCCAAGTTTCTGGGTGAAAGTTGCTTTAAAGTACTAGTCGGACGAATTTTTTTGGTCAGGGTGTTTTCAATCAGATTATAGAACAGTGGTTGCCCAACCTTAGTGGGCATCACCATCTACAGGGCCTATTGAACCTCATTTTCTGAATGCATAGAACTGGCATAGTGCCTGATATGGTGTGCTTTTCTTTTTTAAGATTTATTTATCACTTATGCATACAAGAAGTGGGGTGCAGGCCAAAGGTGTGGGGGGCGGTGAGAGGGTTCACCAGAGACAGAGTGGGGAGGAGAACAGGCAGATCGACTGAAGTACACTGCTGAGGGGAGCAGCGGCCGAGGCAGGAGAGGTCTGCTGCGCCATGTGGGAACCTCCCTGGCTGGGGATCAAACTGGTGCTGCAGTGGCTGCGGACAGCTTCATAGTGCTGAGACACTTAACCCATTTTGCCACCAGGGAGGCCCAATCGGGTATGTTTTTCACAAGTTCCCAGCGAATGCTGCTAGTTGGGAACGGATTTCTGACACCTGTCTCTTGACTCCTATGCCAGCCCTACTGGGGAGCAGGTCACACCCCCAACCCCACCTTGCATAGAAGTAGAGACTAAAGATGAGGACAAGGCCGGAGCAGAGAGCAGGAAAGACTGGGGACAAAGATGGCCCCCAAAACACACATCCTGTTCCTGTGGCTGCATGTGGAGTCCGCCCACTCCGCTGTGACTACACAAAGCCCCTTTCACTGGCAGGACTTCTGCTGCCTGCAGACGCTGCTGCTGCTCAGGTTTGCTTAACCCCGTTAAGAAAACAAACAGCTCTTGGGGCACAGCTGCCATGGGCACAGAAGCTGATTCTTCTGAGGCAGCAGAGGCGGACAGCGACACAGGCTCCCAGAGCCAGGCTGGGCCTGGGAGGCCAAACTCAGGTCACCTGGGCAAGCTTGGACACTCCTTATGTGCACAATGGAGAGGTGTGTCATGGATGACTTCATGCTTTAGAAGTGCCTTGTGGTCTGGCTCCCAGTAAATAAATGACTATTCTTATTTGCATTACACTAATTTATTGTTTTTTAGGCCTCTATGGTGGGACATTGGCAATTACACATGGTTCATCCTAACATAGTGATTAATTTTTGAAACAATGAAACAAACTACTATTCCTCTTTCAGTATCCAGATTGCATGGTTAGCTTTGAAAAAAACTATTAGCTAGTAACTCTGATTTGGATTTTCCTGATTTTCTTAATATCGTGCCACCAAAAAAGAGTAAAAGAATAAATGGGGGGTGGTGAATAAATGGAAAGCAGAGGTTGGTGTAAACTGGCAGCTATCCTGTTCACCCTCATAGACTCTGGGGGCACTTAATGATTGCCTTTTTAATAGGTACAGCTTATACATTTGAAATAATATAATAAAATGAAGAGTTTTGTTTTGAATATTGGACTTTGGTATAGATATTGAAAAATAGTTCTGCTGCTAAAAACACTTCAAATTATCCAGTTAGTCTAAATTCATTTTCTAGATGGTAAACTGAGGTGTGAGGAGGAAACGGCCCCGGAGGGGCTGTGCTAGGAAGGCACCTCTGGCAAGCGTGTCCTGCCCCAGCCCAGAGAACAAAGTCCTGACCAGTGGGCTCTTGCCCTGGGGTTGCTGCCAGCAGTTTTATGCCTAGGATCCCCCTGCTCCCTCTCCAGGTGACAAAGTAGCTCACCTGCTTCAGGCCACACAACCCAGGCTGAGGAGGGGGAGCTGGCAGAGGCCCCCTCAGCCGCCTGGCATCCAGGGCAGTATGGCTTTTCAGGGGGATTTTTCTGGCACTACAACTCAGACTGCTATGTCAGTGGGCTAACCAATCCACCCCTCTGGTGTGCCCAACACTGGCGTTCAAGGAACAAAGACATGCCTCACGTCACAGGGGTGTATCATGAAAAGATCTGTGGGAATAAGAACTGAGGACAATAGCAAAGTCAGGCCAAAGGCCAGGATGGGCGCAGTACCAGGCCTGGAGGTCTGGAGCGGAAGTGCCCCCGCCTCCCACTCTAGCCCTGGGCGCTGTGGTTTCTCAGCAAATGGAGTGTTCAGTCTCTGCCATGAATAGTTTCCAACTATTCACCAAGCTGCCTTCCAGCTTCTGTCCTACTCCAGGCTGGGCCACACTGTGCAAGTCTGGGGAGAGCACTGGACAGGGGTTGGAGAAGCTCAAACACCCACTACATGGGATGGGCAACTTACATTGTGTCCTTAACAGGCCACAATAGCATGGATTTATTCAGGTCTTTAAGAGAACAACTTTGCAGGCTAATGTCTAGGATCCTCTTGTTCATCCCTGGCGGGATTGTGGGGTGTGAGGATGCTTGGCAGACAACTTCGGTCAAACAATTTGACATGACCCTGGGAAAGGTATAAGGTCCCGAAGCTTCCATCTTTAATGTAGATAGCTGTGCTCACCTGACAGGGCCACAGGGCTGGGTTAGAGAGGATGCGACCCTGAGCTCACGGCACAGAGCGGGCAGTTTAACACGCGGCGACTCTCATTAGGCCGCGGGATGGGAAGGGACGGGCAGGGGCAGTCTGGGCTCCGTCCTGCACATGTTCCCGGCTGCTGGGTGCCCCATCACTCTCTTCTGGAGACACTGCCCATGTGCCTGAGGGGAGAGCTGCTATGGGGGCCCGTGGTCATCACTGCTGTCACTCAGAATGGAAGAGGAAGTTGAGTGCTCTGAAGCTAGAAGGGCAGTCATTTGGAAACAATTGTCACATCCCTTTAGGGAAAGATCCTTTCAGCTCAAACAGGGTTTTTTTCTGTGGGGTTTTTCTTGGGCCCAAACTGCATTGCATGGAGGCCGGGTTGCTGGTTTCCTCTGAAAAAGTCTCGGTAGGTGGGGGGAGGGGTGCTTTTTGCCCTAGAGGTCTGATCATCACAGGGGAGCATTTCCAGAACAGGTAAGGCAAAGGGAAGGAGGCCTGTCTGGGGCGAGGGGGCAGGTGGCCATTACCTCTCAGCCTGCAGGTCCCACCTGGGGCACTGAGTACCAATCCTGCCACCACAGCAAGTCGACTAAACCCCACATAAGGTCCAATTTCTGAATGTCTTGAAAACCCCCAGGGTCCGCAGGCTTGTCTAACAATCATCACCAGAGCTGAAGAGCAGTCACTGGCCCTGGGAGGCAAGTGAGATCATCTCAGTGATAATATCACACACACAGGTGAGAAAGAGCAGAGGTTAGCAGGACAAAGGCAGCCGCGCCAAGAGGTAGGGACAGGCAGGGCTTCCCTTCCAGTCTGGGGGGGGTTGGGCAGGGATCGGAGAAAGCTTCCCGGAGATGTACATATAAAGTAGGCCTCAAAGGATGCACTGGGTTGTTTCCCCATCATGAAAAGTTTAATTTTTACGATTATAAAAATACATAGAACTTTCAAGCAACATAAAATGGTATAAAATTTTAAATAATGCAAAATTTCATCCCTAGAGGTAAACATAGTTAACATTAACAATTCAATCAACATCCTTCCCATATTTACATAATTTTATATAAACATGGGCCATGCCATACATGTAATCTCTAACCTACTTTTTTCTCTCGAAAATGTTTTCCTAGTCAATGAATACATCATCTCCAATGGCTCTATAAGATCCAATTTGTATTATGTACCATAATTCATTTAATCCCTTCCTGCTGTACATGTTGAATGTCAGTTTTTATAACTATAAGCAATGCTATGATGGGCATCTTTGCATAGCATTCTTCGTGGACTTAGTTTCCAGAAGTGTTTATGGGAAGCCCCAGTGAATGTTCTCACATGTTGGCCAGCGCCTTCCATCTCTGTTACACTACCATCCGCACTGTGGAAGATGACCTGTTTCAGAGGTGTCCTGAGACTGGAGAGGGAAGAGAGCTGAGAAAAGCTGCTGCAGGTGCAAAGCCCACCAAGGCTCTCGCAGGTCACACAGAAGTGAGAAAGGAAAAGCATAATTGGGGTCAGTTTCCATGAGATGTCAGCATGGTGGCGAAGGACCAGGTGATAAACAGGGAAAGGGGACCTAGGTCCTTTCACAGATGGCTGTGCATGCCAGATGGCAGAGTCAGTCTGCAATTAGAAACCACTCAACGGCTATCTATTGGACACCCATTTTAAGCCCGAATCTTTGTTGGGGGGGGGGGCATGGAGTTATAAAGATGTACCACCTCAGAGAATGTGGCAGAACACCAACAGAAAAACCACACACCCGGTTTCACAAGTCATTGGCTGATGATGTCTGGACCACCCCTGGGGGGCAAAGACCCCTGGGATGAGTTGTCCTCATCTGTTTCTAACTCAGCTCAGGCTTGGTTACCCAAACATGGAGCAGAGAATTTTAGCCAGTGACTCAGGCTAAGCCTGTCAGGCATGGGTTCTTTGCTCTGGGAGGGATCCCCATTATCTTCCCCTCCTTCCTGTTCCCCTAGAGACTAAGAACAGTGGTCAAATTCTCACTGCCTTCAAGTCCAATGTTCCTCAAAATCCATGGTCTTCAATCTCACGTGGGTCCTAAGTACATTCAGTAAAGGACACCCCTTTCATTCAGGAGTGGTTTCTCCTCCACCAGGCCCTGGTCTAGTCCGCAGCAGATCTGCTCTCCCTATTTAAAGTCTGAGTTTCTGCAAAGGTATTCTTTCCTTTCTTTAGGTTTTCCAGCTACAGGCTGCATTCAGAATGACAATCTTCCAGAAAGAGCTCAAAGTTACAAGTATCTAGCTATAAATAATACTTGGCATCATTTCTACTCATTTACTTTGTCACTGAATACTGGTACCGACTTTTGGGGTCTCTCCAGTTCTGAATCCTCCTATCAGATTCTGAAGCCCAGAGATTCTTGGGAGAAATAACCCCAGGGGAGGCAGGGGAAATGCAGCCTTATCTCCAGCCCTTTGCTCTGAACCACCTGACTCAAAATAGGTAAATAAGATATCCCTGTTTGAGAAGGCCCCTCTGCCTGTCTGCCTCCGGCGCCCTTCAGGCCTTTCCCAGGCCCGGCAGTGAGGCTCCCTCATCCTGGGCGCAGGACTCCATTTGCTCCCAGACAGGCTCTGGTGCCGATTCCCTTTCTCTCCTCTGAATTTTATTAAGCCACGGAAGTCTGACTCACCTTTAAATAAAGCCTCCATTGACTCTGCATTTCCCACCTTTAAACGCCAGCCTCCTTTCCCATTCAGGGGAGCCACTGGCCCTCTGCTTTGCTTCCCTCCTGCTCCAAACCATTTTTGTCTCCTGCATTACCTCTGTCATGGTGGCTTCACTGTCTACCCTGAAACTTAAGCCAGAAACCTGTGGGTCACATTAGCGACCACCCTCAGGCATCTCATCAGTCACCAGGTCCCAGTGGTTCCATCTCCACCTCCCCAGACTCACCCTTGAGCTCCACCCTATCCCTGCTGTCCTCCTCTGCCACCGGTGGTGGGGAGTCCGGCTGTCTCCTTGCCTCGTCTTCTGATACTGTCTAAATCACAAATGTGATCAGATCATTTCTTGCTTAAGTTCCTTCAGCTGTTCCCCACACATGCAAGGTCATGTTCTAAGTTCCCCACAAGCCTCATCGTGCACTGTGTGACCAAGCTCCTGTTCCTCACTCTGCGGCTACCCACTGACTTGACCGGCCACATTGACACTTACATTTCCCTGGATGCACCCACCTTCCACTGCAAGGAGACAGAGAGGCAGAATGTCCCAATAGAAGGGGCACACTCCTGTTTACCCCTAAGACACAGTTCTAGCATCCCCTTCCCTACAGATTTCTTCCTCCTGAGTTTCCAGGTGGAATGACTCCATCATTTGCGACATTATCCCCCGTACAAGCCTTTGGTTCAGTGCTCTTAGTCACAGTTGGCTGCTGATTTCCAGATCTGTGAGCTCTGCATAGACATGCACGGGCCCTGCAGATTTCTGGGCCTGTCAGTCTTGGGATGCAGAAGGCTGAGAAGTTCTGAAATCAGAGGAAAGTCCATCCCTTGGGATGGACTTTTACATCAAGATGATCAATGGATGGAATATAACAAAACAAGGAGAAAATTTTAAAATGAAGTCTCTTCGAACTCAGCTTTTGGTTTCTAAATATGATTCTAATTCATTAAAAGGAACCAAATCTCCCTGAAGAAATGGTTGATTCCAGGGAAGACGTAAGATAAGCCTGGAGTACTAGTTATACCAGGAAGTAAGGAAGAGTTAAAAAAATGAAGGGGACATGTTAAAAACACACAGGAGCATGCTAGAAATCCAGGACAGTTTGAGACTCAAAATTAATCAAAGCAATACCATGCAACTTTGAGTAAAACAGTAGTCCTTCATCCAATGATAAAGTGGTCTAATATATAAAAGGAAAAAATATGCTTGATTTACTTCACTTGTAGAATGTCAATCATAGAAAAAATTATGGCTTAGATAACCACTTTGAATGAAGAACAAAATATTTGTATGATCTCAAAGTATCTCCCCATAAATAACTTGTTAATTACAAAGGGGTAAATAAAAAATTTTAAATGGAGAAGGCTGGCAGACATCAACTGATCTCAAGTAAGTGATGAGAGTTAACATCAACTTTGAAAAGATTAACCAACATCATTTGCCAACTTACGATGCACTGAGGACACATCATGTGGGTGACATTCCTGTGAATCATGAGACCAAACCACGTTGTGGAACATTCTACAAAATACCTGGCCTGGATTCTTTAAAAATGTCAAGGTAGGGGCCTCCCTGGTGGCGCAATGGGTTAAGCGCGGCACTATGAAGTTGTCCAGAGCCAATGCAGCACGAGTTCCATCCCTGGCCAGGGAGCTTCCCACATGGCGCAGCAGACCTCTCCCGCCTCGCCCACTGCTCCCCTCAGCAGTGTACTTCAGTCGATCTGCCTGTTCTGCTCCCCACTCTGTCTCTGGGGAATCCTCTCACCCCCTCCCCCCACCTCTGGCTTGCACCCAGCTTGTATGCATAAATAAAGAAATCTTAAAAAAAAAAAAAAGTCAAGGGAAAGAAAGGCAAAGGCTAATAAATTCTTCCGTATCAAAAGAGACCCACATATAATCAGGTGTGACAGGTAAATGAACACACAACCCTGCCCCAGGAAAAAGGAAATCATTATAAAGGACATTACTAGGAAAATTAACACAATTTAAATATGGACCATGGGTTAGAGAACAATATTGTATCAGTGTTAAACTTCCTTAACTTGATAACCATGCTTAAGTTATGAGAGAATGTCCTTGTTCTTAAGGAAATGGATAACTGAAGTTTCTGGGGTAAAGGTATATAATGTCTGCAACTTATTCTCAAATAATTCAGAAAATATATAAGTATAGATATGGCAAATCACTAGTCATAAAGCAAATAGGGTAAAATGTAAACACTTGCTAAATTTGGGTTAAGGAAATATGGGGATGCTTCGTGATATTCCTGTAACTTTTCTATAAGCTGGAGATCATATTAAAACTTAAAATGTTACCAAACCAAGAAGCCAACAACAAGGGATGAATCAGAATTATAGTACAGTTACTTTATGAAAGCTTTAAAATTAGATAGCTTTACAAATAATGTTTGTGAATATATAACAGTGCAGAAAAAATATAACTATACAGTGTGAAGGATAAAAGCAGGATACAAAATATTTTGTATGTGTATTACCACTATGCAAAAGACAGACTGGAAGGATAAAATCAAAGGTGGTAATAAGGATAATGTGGGTAATGAGAAAATGACTTTTTCTAAGAAACAATTGAAAAAAAAAACTCACCAGCATTAACAACCCCTTCTGCCCCCCACACCTTCCTGCCCCCCCTCCCCCCACTCGCCCACTCAGGTGCAAGTACTGGACATCTGGGCTATTTCCCATATTCTTTTTTTTTTTTTTAAAGGTTTTTTTATTTTTACATACAAGCTGGGGTACAGGCCAGAGGCGTGGGGCGGCGAGAGGGTTCACCAGAGACAGAGTGGGGAGCAGAACAGGCAGATCAGAAATACACTGCTGAGGTGAGCAGCGGGCCGGGCAGGAGAGATCTGCCTGCCATGTGGGAATCTCCCTGACCGGGCTTCGAACTTGCGTCACCGCTGCCGACAGCTCCATAGCGCAGCGCTTAACCGCTGCGCCACCGGGGAGGCCCCTATTGCCCATATTCTTGTGCCTCAGGCTGTTTCTCCACAAACCTTAACCACCCACCAAGAGTGCGACAGTGGTTGTGGAGGGCCTGAGGCAGAGGCAGCAGGCCCTAGTGAAGGCGGTGAGCCAGCTGCCCCACAGAGCAGCTTGGCAGTCCCTCTGGCCAGGGAGCCTGAGCAGCTGCGGACACAGCTGAGGGGAGGCCGGCAAGGATGCATCTGGGACTTGGGCCTCCCAGCAGCAGCACAGAGACACTCCCCCTTCCGCCAACTTAGGACATACTTGGGGCCTCTTGTTCACATGTTCTCTCCTGAGCACAGACAGTAAAGCTTCTTGAGCCTCTAAAGATTTAGGACTTCTTGTGTGCCCTTATCTGGAGGCAGAGTCCTGGCTCTGGTGTCTACGGTGAGAGCGTTAAGTCCTTATCAGCCCTTTGCACCTGACATGAACCACCAACGATGTGTTGATGGGTGGCAAAAGAGTTCAGGACATGAGCCTTCGCTTTCAAAAGGCACGATTCAGTCCTGGACAGCTTAAGGAAACAGGGAAGAAAGAAAAGAGAAAGTCTGCCTCCTTTGCAAGAGACTCAGTTTTGCCCTTATAAGAGATGTCTGTTAACGCCTTTTCCCTAGGCAGCTCTTTGTGCCCGTGTGTATCTGTGCAAGTTTCTATTCCCTTCCTTTTGCTAACAAATTCGTCCTTTAAAAATGTTATAAAAAAAAAAACCCACAAAAAACAAAAACAAACCAAACTTTTCCCCTAAAGAAGTAGGTACATGAGTTAAGCAGACTAAGATACCCTCAGAACAGGTAGATCAGGTAGGTAAAGAAAAAGAAGTCCGGGGGGGAGGGAAGCACAGTGGACTATGGTGGAGAACTATGGGTGGTGGGAAAACTGGTGACTGAAACTGAGGGGAGAAATCCTATACTGTGAACAAACAAGATTATTCAATAAAAAATTAAAAATCAAAAAAAAAAAAAAAAAAGAAAGAAAAGGAAAAGAAATCCCTGTTCCATAGGGAAGCAGCAGCAAAAGCTTGTGACCCCCAGTGGCGAGAAATCCAGCACTGGGCAGTTTCTTGTTTAGGCATATTGCAGACCTGCTTCCTGACTGCTCCCCAACCTGAAGTGAAAAGCATCACCATTCTGAGTCACATGACCTGGTTTTAAAATATTTTATTACACAATCTTTTCATGGCACCATCAGGAGTAACAGAAAACGTTATTCCCAGTTCCTAACCACATCCTGAAAAATATACATTTGTATTTATATATTTATATCAATATTCCACCCAATCTTGTAATTCCACCACCTATTGTAGGTCTTCCGCTTAAAGCAAGAAACTATTCTCTCAGGTAAGAAAATATATATAGAAGCTACATGAAGTAATGGTTAGAGTGACTGGGACAACTTGGGTGAGGGGCAGGGAGGAAAGGGTGGAGTCCAGGCTAGACAGGATGCATCACTGGGGTCCAGCGGAGGTGGACGAGGACAGTATAAAAAGGCAGCGTCAGGCAGGTGGGTTCTGGTGTTCTTGGTCCATTAGGAGATGGCCTTTGCCTCAGGAAGGAAGGCTTCCCAGTACTTTGCCAACTGCAGAGAAGTGGGGACAATAAGCAAGTGCCCCCATCTAATGGTAGAGGCTGAGTCTAGTGGGGGAGCACATATGGTCCTGGCACTCCCCAAGTGCCTCAGCCATCCAAAGATAGGCTGGAACTGCGGAAAAAGGCCAACAGTGCACCTGGAGAGATTGGCCAGTTGGCCACACCACCCTTATCTCTCTCTAGACTTAGGGGCAGCATCAAGTACAGGGCAGTCTCTGAAGAAAATCCTGGTTCTGCCCCATGACAGTTCTGTAGGGGCCACAGCTTTGCCTACCTCAGTCAGCTACTTACAATGGGGGTCACTGTCCCACATAACGACTGGGATCTCAACATCAAGAGGACTGGGTGTTATCACTGGGAGTAGAATTTAGGGATCGTTCTTAAAACCTTGCTCACTGTAGGATCAGGGCAATCCTGTTTAGCAAAAGACTGTGCTGGATGCTCCAGGTTAGAGCGAAAGTGCCTACTATACACACTGTGCTACTACAGCACAGCACAGCGCAGTGTACGGCAGGGCCCAGCCCGTCACCAAAGCCCCGGGCAGGCGGCTGGCCTGTGCAGCAGGCAGTATAGGAAGAAAGTCACGCACATCTGACATACCTGCTGCTGTGAATACAGGAGTGTCTCAAGGTACTTGATCACGTGGTTTTTGAAGTCCTTTGATTTCTCTTTCTGTAGGAGACAGGATTCTACACTGACTATCTATAGACAGTCACACCTTTCCCTCTTGATAGCATGGTGATGTTTAGAGCTGACCAAGGTCTGAACACAGCCTCAGAAAACAGAGTAAGCTGCTGAAATTGCTGTACTTCCAGTCCAACAGCCTCTGCCAAGTTCTGCAAGGCTTTGTTGGAGGCTGGGAGTTGAGGAAAAAGGACAGGGACCTGAGGGTATTGGCAGTGGCAAGGTTTGATTTGTGTCTAACTGCTGTGTTCAGTGACCCCTCCCCCACCCGTCATGCCCATGCCCGTTTAAGACTGCCAAGTCACTGGCATTCTGTCTCCCTGCTCCACATTCCTAAACCAAGCACTGTATCCTATGTGAGAAGTAGGATTTCCACCTCACCTCAAATCGTATCACTTCTTTTCGGACCACAGTTGAAATCCTTTCAAAGTCCCTTTCATACTGAGTCACTCGAGACTCCCACTGGGAAGAAAATTGGAAAGGATCACAATGTTATGGAATCATTGTTAACTCTTCACCTTTGGACAGCTATTGCATACCGGAGGTCCCAATGGGTCATTATGTGTGCCTACCCTTCTGGGTAAGATCAGATATCATGTGGAGATTCAGCAAGTAAGTCGGTATCCAATGGAAGGCCATTTTCGAGGTTGGATGGAAAGAGATGCCATGTACCTCAGGCCAAGCTTGGTCTCCAAGAAAGTTCTAGTACTCCAGAGCCTCCAGTTAGGTTCTCATCAGCAGGGGTGAGAACACCAGAGAAGTAAATTTATCTTTTTTTTTTTTTAAAGATTTATTTATTTATGCATACAAGCTGGGGTACAGGCCAGAGGCGTGGGGCGGCGAGAGGATTCACCAGAGACACAGTGGGGAGCAGAACAGGCAGATGGACGGAAATACACTGCTGAGGGGAGCAGTGGGCGAGGCAGGAGGGGTCTGCCGGGCCATGTGGGAATCTCCCTGGCTGGGTGTCGAACTCGCGTCGCCGCTGCCGACAGCTCCACAGCCCAGTGCTTAACTGCTGTGCCACCAGGGAGGCCCGCAAATTTATCTCTGACCAGACAGCCTAGCTGAATCATCTTGGGGCTTTTGAAAGGCCCAGCCAGGACCATTCCTGGAGATTCTGATTTGGCACGTCTGGGCAGAATGGGTAGAAAAGGGGAGAGTCAAGGCCTCAAGGTGAGACTTCCTCAGCAGATGTGGTCCTTAAAACTAGATCAGCAACCTGGCATCTGTGGGGTTCTGGGCATCTAAGAGGGATGGGTCCCAGGTACATATCAGATTACCTTGGGGAGCCTCACCTCCACAATTTCATCCTTGGCCTGTTGCAGCTTGTCAGGCTTATTGGCCCACAGCAGCCGAGCCTCAGCCTCTCGTTTCTTCTGCAGTGTGGCCTGAGCATCCTGCCAGCGCTGCCATGTCTTCATGCGTTGGTCAAAGGCAGCCTGTGGGGATGGGGTGGGTACATTGGGGAAGAGCACAACAGCCCTTCATGTGCTCCCGGCAGCTGTGCCAGGGAAGGATTGAGCAGGGGCAGGTTCTGCAGCCATGTGTTAGTGCCCAGCTGGGAAATTTAACATCAAAAAGCACAAGCTTGGCTAAGACTCCTCTCCAAGCTTCCAATGGGCCAGTGCCATGCTGCTTCATGCTACTCCCAGGACTGGACAGCTGGGAACACGTTAGCTGGTCGGATGCCAGTGCTCAGTGACATGGCTTCTGAACTGCCACCCTCAGATCAGTCAGGCGTCTACACACTTCTCCTGAGTGCCTGCCATGTGTCAAGAACTAAGAATATAGTGGGGAATGAAATACATGGTCCTGCTTTCATAGAGCTTATAATCTAATTACCAATAAATAATTACAAGTTTGCAGAGTACAGAGTAAACAAGCAGGGCACTATAACAAAACCAGGAACTAGCTCAGTCTGAGAGATTTAATCAGGGAGGGTCAACCTCAGTAAGCAACCTTTAAATGGACACCCAAATAACATACAGGGTTAGCTGAACAGATCTCTAAACAGACACTGAAGCCACCACGGGGACACAATGCTTTCACCCCAACTATACACTCGACTACTCTAGGCTACCAAGGCCCCAAGCAGCAACTTGAAGTCTACTAGCTGGTTTTCTGTGTTCCCTGACCCTTGACAATGATCGACATTTCCAGAGGACAGCTATTGGCCTAAACAAACCATCCCCACTCCTGCCAACCAGGATGAAAGAAACGTGCCTGGGGTTAACCACCTTCTCTTCCCTTCCCTGCTGTTTTCTTCCATACATTTGCCTAGATATTTTCCAGGCCTCTTTAGTGTGGGCCTGTGCCAAAACTTAAATCTTAGAGAATAAAACTGCTACCAAATTCACCTTCCCTGGCACTGTTACTGCTTCTCACCCTATAATTTAACAACTCAATGTTAAAGGATTAGTTAAAGGGTGATTTTATATCCAACTAAGACTCAAGCCTAACACCCTGGGCTAAAAGAGGCACAGCTTTAGGAGTAAAGAAAAGCAGAAAAAGAAATATTTGCAATCTCTTTCCAATCCCACTGACAGTCATCAAGAGAGCAGGCGAAGGGTCCCTGAGAAAAGACCAGCTAACAGTTCTGGGCTCGCAGGCTGCCCAGTTCATGAAGCTCTAGGCTAGGCTTCTGCCACCCCATCCATACAGTCCCACCCTGCCTGGTATCCATGAGCTCATACATCCATGAGCTGTGCTCTGCAGTGACCCCTGACAATGTTCCTCTCTGAAAGCTTGCCCAGAGAGACCTTCCGTCTAAGCTGTCTAGCAGTTCTAGGACTTCCATAGTAGGTTATTTTGCCAGCCTCTTATCACTCTGGACTAGTAGCAAAAGTAGCAAACCAAATAGCAAAGGGAGAGGACAATGAGCAACCTCACAGGCCATATTAAGCAACTCTATCATGGAGGGAAATGAGAGCCCTCAGAGCAGCTCAGGTCTTGAAGACACAGGATCTCCTAGAGAGGGAGATGCTGGGGACAGGGAATGGGAGTGACTTTGTTCCATTTCAGAGGCTCATATACCCTGGTCCCAAGACAATCAGGGGCATACTCAAGTCCTTACAGGGCAGGCGCCAGGCTCCATCTTGGCTCTTTCCTGTCTCAGGGAGGCCATGTGAGAGCTAATTCCACTGCCCAGTCAAGCTTCCTTGGCCACTCTGAAAGGTCATGGGAAACCAGACTGCCCTCGTCAACAGGAGAAAAGGTGGGGTGCTTGACCTGAGGGGCAGGCTGCAGTGTTGTTGTTACCAGTGTGGTTTGCACAGCACAAGAAGGGCTCTGGTGACAAGCTCTCTCAGCCCCCTGGCCACACTCCTCCATGCAACACCAAGCCAGTTCTGAGTAGTTACCTGATTGCCCACATTGGAGGCCAAGTGGAAGCTAACAAGAGCTCTTACCAGGGCAAAGTTGTCGCTTACTGTTAAGGAGGCAAAGACCAAAGGACTGAGGAAGTCACTGCTCCAGGGGCCAACTCAGTAGGTCTGTAACAGGCCTTGCTTAAAGAAAGGAGCATAGAGAACAATGTCTAGTTTCACAAAAAGAGGGGTCCTACTTGGAAATTCAAGAGTGGTCTCTTCTCTAAGTTCATTTAACAAACTGGCTATGGGTTTCAAAATGCCTCAGTGATTAACTAGCTAACAGTTAAATGGATTTTCTGGTTCACAGGATACCGTCTCTCTTGAGAGTAGAAAAAGTTATGCCTATTTCAAGCTACAATGGATGAAACTTTCTGAGGAAAGTGAAGAGCAAAGGAAAGACAAATGGAATGAAGGGGAGGAGAAAGAGGAAACAGCTTACGCGGACTATGGCCAGGAGGCGAATGTAGTCACTCAGGAGTTCCGCAAGGAGGAAGAAGTCATTGTTGGCCTGTTCCTGGTGGAGCTGCTCAATTTTTTCTTCCACCTCAGCCAGCTGAGAGAGTGCCCGTGACAATGCTGTGTTGTCCTCGGAGCTCCCAAGCATGGCTAGACTCTTTGCAAACTGAGCTGTGTTCAATGCTAGCTCTGGAAGGAGGAAAACAGCAGAGGTCTCTGATCTCACAGGAAAAGGGACAAGTCAGTAACTATGGCACAGCCTGTCTTAGCAACGCAAGCCCTGCATATCTGACCACTGTGGCTCGGCAACCAGGTTCCTTACACTATGGCCAACTGTATTCAGAAAGTGAGGAGAATGCAGCTGGGTCACATGAGTGGGGAGAGGCACACACTGTCTTAAGTTTCACTACGTTAGGCCTACCTAGAAGAAATGGCTTCAATATTTCTAAAGAACCAGGGATCAGTTAATACAAACAGGCCAAAGAAATGATTTTGATTTTTATGTTAAAGCCAACAATCAACAGCCTGTCTGCATGAGAGACAATGAATGTACATGCATATTGCATAGTCCTGTATGTTCTAGAGAGGGACACAATTATTTTGTGAAGGGCCAGATATTTTCAACTTTGAGGGCCACATCTGGCCTCTCTCTCTTTCCACTTATCCCTCTGTAAGTGTAAGAAATGTGCCAAGCTCATAGCAGTAGAACCAGGGCCAGACCTGGCACATGGGATGGGCCTCATTCTAGTGGGTTCCCGCCTGTTTAGATTTCTGACTGTTGCCATGTTTAAGGCAGAGAAGGCAAGCATTCAAACTTGGCAAATTTCCCTAGTTCTTAAGCAAATCTCACCAAAGGTGAAGGGTTAGGCGACATCTCTGGTCTCCCTATACTGCAGGCTTGACCATGTAGCTAAAGCATGTGATGTCATTTTGGATGTAAGCCATCAACTTAAGTGACATCAACAGAAGCCGTGTCCCAGCCCAAGCTGTCACTGGGACGGCTCCCTGCACCCCTCCCAGGTAGAAAGTACAATGCCCAGAGGGGCTGAGTCATGTTCCTTGCCAAGGGGTACAGAGGCTATCTATTGATCAGAACATCAAGGACCAAGTGGGCTGAGAATTTCAACTTGACTAGCCGAGAGGCATGGGAACAGTGTGTCCTCTCATCCATCTCCAGTTCACTGGAGACATCAATTTCCCCCCGTTCCAAGTGGATTTCAGAGTTTGTTACCTTTCCTATGGTTGACTAGAGTTTCCACAACAGCATGCAGTTTCCGTAAGCGCTGCTCCTCACACTCTACCTCCTGGAGCTTCTCCTCAAACCACTGAAACACACAAGTCCACAGCTTTTAACGGAGGTTACTCACATAGGTGCAGAGCAGTTTTTCCTTAGCAGTTTTTTTTTTTTAAAGGGGACTGAATTGTCTTAAAAAGGAAATCTCAATTCTCAGAAATTTCAGGACTCCTCAGGGCCTTTATCCCATAAGCCTGAGGGGGAAAGGGAAGTTGAGAGGCTCAGGGCTACTCACAATGTCTGATTCATTCATCTTTATGGTCATTTTGCTGACTGCATCTGTGGCTTTGTTGAACATCTTTAGGAGACCAGCGCCACTCAACGTCTGAGTACCCACGGCGCGTGGCAGCTACAAGACCAAGAAGGCGGGGATGGCAAGTTATCTGCTGCCCCTATTTTAGGTTCAGAAGAATTAGTATCCATCAGATGGCATGCCCGAAACTTGCCAAACAAAGTATCTGAACTGTTGATTGTTGGTTCAAAGGCAGACAAATCTATGACTAGCAAGTGCAGAAACAAAAATCAAAGGATCACATTAAAGAGAATTAGCAAAATTTTCAGCTTTTGATATTCTGTGCAGAAAGTAAAGTAAAATAGGAGTAATATGTGACCTGACGTTGAGAGGCCTGCCCACCATGGCATGAAAAGCTTAAGCATGCTTTAATTAGAAGTAAAAAGTTCCTTTAGATAAGCATATTCTGTACATAGGTGGACGTACATACAGAATATCTATTTGATCAGAATATCAGGACTTAAATACTACTCTTAGGATAGTATTTATCAACTTGGGCTCCTTTTGCTCCCTGGGAACATGTGGCCATGTGTGCAGAGGGGTGCCGCTGGTATCTTGTGGACAGAGGCCATGGATGCTGGTAAACCTATAATGCACAAGACAGCTCCCACAACAAAAGAATGACCCAGCTCAAAGTGTCAATAGTGCCACTGTACAGACAACCATATTCTAGAGATACAAACTGGAGATGAGGGGATGAAAAAGAAAATGAAGGTAGGAATCCCAGAAGAGGAATGAAAAGATTTAAATCACTACACAGAAAAATTTTAATTAAAAAATTTCATTTTTGGGGGGGGAATGCCCCCCCCATCCTTCGTGCCATCGTCTTTGTTAGCATGATATATATTATGTGCAAATTAAAGAAAAATAAAACAAAATGAAAAGTAAACATTATAGTCCCATTGTGTCATTTATTTTCTTCTAGTTCTCTTTCCTATGATACGAAAGTGTTTTAGTCCAGTATTTCTTTTGCTCCTTAGTGACTTTATTTACAGTTGTATTTATAAGCTATTTCATTTCATTTTTCTAATTCTTTTAGTATATGCTTCTAATGAATACATATGAATGTTTCAGTATACTTTCTGTTTATGATGAGAAATTTGTTGTATTGGTATATTTTCTTTAACTGTTAGCTACTAGGCCAACTCCAATTTTTCATACTCAAAACTGGCCTATGCATAGCCTATAAGAGAGACTGTCCATTTGAATCATTACTTTTGCTATGTGGCAGCACTGTGTTAACTGAACCAATGCCACTCAGCTCCTGGCAAAAAAATAAGCATTCAATTTGAGCCAATAGCAATTTATGAAAAATATGCCACAGACTTGCCAAATGATCACTGTGTTAATCCAGTGGACAAAACCAGGGTGCAGTTTAACCTCTACAACCAGCTGCTTTTGACTATAGACAGAGCTTCTTTTATTTCAAAGGCTGAAAAATAACTGACACCTCTCGAGGCTTACAAACTAGGAGGTAGTCTGGAAGATTATATGGATGTTACGTGTTCAAGTATTTGTGTGTGTTTTTTTCACATTAATTCAAATTTTACTAATGTAGACTTAAAATATTTGTTAAATGAACTAGCTTCATTTTACGAGGAGCAGATATAATTTATAAAATTTGGTTTGTACAATACTGACCTCTTCTTTTTCCAAGAACTCCCTGACATCAGGGTCCTGTAACATGGTAGGATGATTCACAATCCTTTGAAGGTACCTACAAGATAAATCATCATTTGGTGAACTGATCTGCTCAAGATTTGGGTCACACAGCACTGACAGAGGTACAATGTCCTTCATTACTTTAAAAAGTCCTCATACAAGGAAACTGAGTATGCCCCTGCTCATAAGCACATTCAAGTTCATGGTCTTCACATTTCCAAAAATGGAAGAAAAGTAACAGGTCTGAAAGAGACCCCAGAGCTACTTATATCAGATTGTCCAAAAAGAATACAATTGTCTGGGGCCTCCCTGGTGGCTCAATGGGTTAAGTGTAGTGCTGTGGAGCTGTTGGCAGCTGCAGCACAAGTTCGATGCCCGACCAGGGAGATTCCCTCATGGCACAGCAGACCTCTCCTGCCTCGTCCGCTGCTCCCCTCGGCAGTGTATTTCGGTCGACTTGGCTGTTCTGCTCCCCACTCTGTCTCTGGTGAACCCTCTCACTGCCCCACACCTCTGGCCCACACCCCAGCTTGTATGCATAACAAAATAAGTCTTAAAAAAAAAAAGAATATGATTGTCTGCTCTCTTAGAATGGGGGAGAAAAAGACAGTCCATTCCTAAGGCAGGAAAGTAAGAGACTAAGGAAGGGTTAAAGATAAGAGGTGGGAATCTTAATTCACTCAAGTTTCCTCTTTACTAAACTAAGCGAATGTCTCATACTTAAACCTCAGTTTCAGCTTCTCATTTGTTGTCATGCTATTCAGGAAAATAGTTACATGGCATTTACCTTTCTAGAGCAGCCCTTCGTTTTTCAAGAAATTCTGCAGAAGAAGAATCTTCTTTTCCAACTTTCACTTTTGTCATTCCTGGAATGGAATTTAGAAAGTAAACTAACCATAAATCGTCAAGAAAAGGATAAACCTGTAAAAAAAAAAGAAGTCCACAGGTGGAAAGGCAATGAGAACAACACTAAAAAACACAGTCTACTGACACTTCTATGTTATGAGTAGGTTCTTAACATGAGAGTGATTGCTTCAAAGTGCTGAAGATTCTAAACGCTGGGATTTGCAAAGTACATGTTTTCTAAGCAAGGGCCATGAGACTCTAAGTATAGATTAACATCAACAGGCTAATGGAACGCTTCTCTTCCACCTTTGCCCCCATCTAAAACACCATTTAAAACTAACTCTCCCTGCCCCCCACAATGGAAGCTAAAACCTGAACTTCCTACTACACCCAAGGAAAAGAGAACACTGTGAAAACATGCTCTTTCTCTAGATTATATGTCATTTATAGAATGCTAGAAATATTTCTTTTCTAACCACAAGATTCTAAAATGTTAACAGAAGTAGTTTCATATATTAAGTAGAAAGTATATTGCAGAAAGAATGCAAAGGAACAAATCCAAGCAGAATCAAAGCCTACAGGCTTACCTATTAGGCTCTTCTCTGGTGGAGGAGGGACAATAAAGCCATTCTGAGAATGTTTTTCTGAAAGCTTCTCATAAAGACCCAGAAAGTCACTAAATCTTCTTTTCACTGCAAACTGTTTACTTCTGAACATTGGTAAGGTTGTCTTGGGGACAGAAAAAACACAAGGCAATTTCATTCCAAATAGGGGATATATATCTTTAAAGTCATCTGACTGACATCAAAGGAACCTGTGCCCCAGATCCCTGTCTTTTAGTCACCAGGCAAATAATTTTCTCCAAGGCTGAGATTTTTAAACTGTTTTTGAACTGTAGTCCCCTCTGGCTGTTTGCAAGTCTATGGAGCTCTTTTCAGAACAAGGATTTTAAATGCAAAAAATAAAATATATAGGATTACAAAGGTAACTAACTAAATCCAGGTACAATTTCATTCCTAGGTTAAGAACTGTTGCTCTAGGGCCTCCCTGGTGGCGCAGCGGTTAAGCGCTGCGCTGTGGAGCTGTCGGCAGCGGTGACGCAGGTTCGACGCCCGGCCAGGGAGATACCCACATGGTGCGGCGGACCTCTCCTGCCTCGCCCACTGCTCCCCTCAGCAGTGTATTTCCTTCGATCTGCGTGTGCTGCTCCCCACTCTGTCTCTGGTGAACCCTCTCACCGCCCCACGCCTCTGGTCTGTACCCCAGCTTGTATGCATAAATAAATAAAATCTTTAAAAAAAAAAAAAAGAACTGTTGCTCTAAGGTAACAAGATGCTGAATTTTAGTTTAAAACTAGGATTCTATGGACACTATAACCTATTCATCCTGCACTGACTTATTTAGAGTATTAGCTGCTGGAATTAAAAGAGTCAAACTAAAGAGGTACTTAATTAAAGATTATTTCTAAGGGGGAGGAGAATAAATGTCTCCACTAAAGACACTTTAACCTCTAAAGTATCACAGGATCCAGAACTCACAGGAGGCAGGCCAACAAGTAGAACAACAATATAAAGGAGACTCCTAGTAAAAAGACTAGGCCTATATCACGATGAGAAATCATTTAATACTTACCACAGGTAAAATTTCAGCAGGCTGTCCTTGCCAATTATTGGCAAAAAAGAGAATCAGTGGGAATTTTTCACATACCATTGATGGGAGTACGAATTGATATGAAAACGTTTTAAAAGACTGTATTCCTTTTTTCCCCCAACATCTGTACTATCTATGACCCAGGGGAATAACTCCTGGTGATACACCTGAAAGGAAACTCTCCTATGTGTACACCAGAAGAGTGATCATAGTTCATAATTACAAAAACTGGAAATGTGCCAAATATTTATAGGAAAATAGAGAAATGTATTATGCTATAATCACAGATGGACTAACTACAACTATACACAGCATTGGATTGGTCTGAGAGACAATGCTAGTAAAGAAAGCACTATTTTCAACATGAAACCATTTTTTATGAAACCCAAGAACAAAGCAAAGCAGTATTTTGGTTAAGAGATACGTATGTGGCAACTTTCTATACAAGAAATGAGGGACAACTTAGGAGTGGTCGTCTTTAAGGTGTGAGGCAGGGGTATCACAGCAATGGTGTTCATCTTAAGACTGGTGGTAGGTTTGGGGATTCATATCTTATGCATAATAACCTGCATACAACATTGTGTAAATTTTGTATGCATTAACATTACATAAAAAAGGAAGATCAGATCTGTGGGGGAAAAGGTTAGGTAAAGTATTGAAAGAAGGGGCCTCCTTGGTGGTGCAACGGGTTAAGCGCAGTGCTGGGGAGCTGTTGGCAGCTGCAGCGCAAGTTCGATGCCGGGCCAGGGAGATTCCCACATGGTGCAGCAGACTGCTCCTGCCTCGTCCGCTGCTCCCCTCAGCAGTGTATTTCTGATCTGCCTGTTCTGCTCCCAGCTCTGTCTCTGGCGAACCCTCTCACCACCCCACACCTCTGGCCTGCACCCAGCTTGTATGCATAAATAAATAAATCTTAAAAAAAAAATATTGAAAGAAGCTTCATATATGAAGCCTCCAAAAAAATTGATGATTTGAAATAGGTGATATAGTTTGGGGCACTCTACAAACTAGCTTTAAGTCACATAGTTCCTAAGAGGAAAGGGACTATATCAGATATGCCACATGTCTTAATTAAATTTACAAAGTTTCACACTGAAGAATTAGCTCTCTGGAAGAAAAGTAGAAAGGCTCGGGTGAGATTACTAAGGGAATGCAGGCTTGCTCCATTTTGAGCAAACTTGAAGATGTTGTCAAAGAAAGTAAATAAATACCTAGAAATAATCTGAATGATGACCTTATTGATATGAGGACTCAAATCACTGCAGTCATCAGAAGGGTCATTTGGACTCACCTGTGTTGTTACTTTGTAGGCTACATAGGCGTTCATACCATCTCCTGTGGGAGAATAAGAAAGCAGGATTATTTTGTAAACCAAAGCAGAGCTAATCTTGTTAACATTTTAGGAGGAATCTCAAGCCAAGGAGCCCTGTATATGAAGGGATACTTGTTTCATCTCCAAACTTTATTTACTATCCTATAATCCAGTTCCTACTTTGCCTCAGGATCTCTGTGGTGCACGTCAAGCCCCCACAGATGCTGGCTGGGCCCCAGTTTGAGCCAGACAAGAGAGTCAGCCCCCTGTTCCAAAACCAGGCTCCATTTATAACCTCCACAAAGCAGCACTGGATACTGACAATTCATTGGTTGTTACCATGCCAATATTTGGGCTGATTACACACATCTGTCCAAAATCAAACAATTATCTTGCTGTACATAGCAGGAGGAGGAGAAGGAAGCAACTGATGTAAAAGGAAACAAGTAGTTCTACCCTAAGCTAGCTCTGGGCTTGATTTGTTCTTTCAGAAATACTGTCCCGGTCCCCTCCATTGGTGCTGAAGGACACTGACCTCTCTCATCTAGCATGTTCACCAGAGCAGAGGGCCTGGCAGGAAGACAGTTCGGCTGTCTGATGTCACACAAATCTCTCTTTTCTGGAGGAATTATTTTTTTGAAAAAGCCTTTGACTGTTAAATAATTTGCGATTCAAGCAATTGTTTTTCTCTGTGGTAGTGTTCTGACCTAGACCACTTAGGGACATAAAGGCACCATTGACTCCATAAGCACTGAAAAGACATACATTGGACTCTAGACAGATGCGGCTCCAGCGCTGGACTCTGGTATTTTAGATTGTTTTTGTTCCCTTCCTCCTACCCTTCAATTTTCCCCCATACCAAACAGGAAAACCTAGGTCAATAATTACTAGGCTGCTTATGCTACCGAACTGATCCTAGGGTGAGGCCACAGGGGAAGAAGGGCCAGTACTAAATCAGCAGGCCGCATGGTACAACTTGGTTTCACTGAGAGAGCTGGAAATGCCTGCTTTTATACAGTACACAGAGGTTGGCGATTATACAGGAGTATCAACTCCTACCAAAAGAGTGTGCATAAAATGAAAAACATAACCTATGCTTTAGAAATTACCTTATACTGATTACTACTGTTAGTTCTTTTCTAAACCATTTATACTACATTGCCTAATACTCTAAGGATGTTTACCACTGATGTAAGGAAAATAAAATCCTAAACTTTCAGAATAAGTATTCAAAACTTCACTTGCAGTTGAACAGTCATGGTCAAATGTGCAAAAGGTCAGTTCCATAATTTAGTTTCTGCAATTAAGGAAAAACTAAGTGCAAACAAAAGTAGCAGCAGACATACTTTCTGTATGTCAGCTGCTTTTATTGAGGCAATGTATGTGAAAATAGACTGACCTGTATGTATACACAAAGTACATAAGATTTGGAGATGGGCTAGTATTATAGCAGTCTTAAATTTACATTAATTTCATAAATAATTTCAGAGAGTTGATAATGGCAGATGAAAACTACTAAGGCTCTAAAAAGCACATCCTGATAGAAGCAGGATTCTAATTTATTTAGATATGTGCAAGAATGAGAAGTCTATGTTGAATAAACAGCCCACACAAACAGAAGGTGTTGTTATAAGATCAGGCCTTGAATATGAAAATGCTCTAAGCAGCTGGTTTCTTGGCATCAAATTAACTAGGAATCTAGACTATGGCACAAGAGGCTGAAAGCTTATCAAGACTGATTTCTGTTTAAATAAATAGGCTCTACAGGATGTTTAAATTACTGCCCTGGGTTAAAATAGCCTCTAAAAAGAGTCTGTTGACAGTCCTAACCCTCAGTATCTTAGAACGTGACTTTATTTGCAAACAGGGTCTTTATATAAGTAATCAAATAAAAATGAGGTCACTAGGGTGGGACTTAATTCAATTTGTTACGGTAACTGGAGTTCTTATAAAAAAGGGACATTTGACCAGAGACAGACACTCACAGAAGGAAAATGATGTGAGGACACACAGGGAGAATGCCAGGTGACAATGAAGGCAGAGACTGGAATGATGCATTTATAAGCCAAGGAATATCTGAGGCTACTAAAAGCTAGGGAAGTCATATCAAACTGTCCTTTGCAAGAGTCTTCAGAAGGAGTTTGGCCTTACTGACACACTGATTTTAGAGTTCTGGTCCCTAGAACCGTGAGATAATATATTTCTGTTGTTTTAAGCCACTCAGATTGCTACAGAAATCATACAAAACTAATACACTCCCTAATCTGGTTCCAATATCATCACCTGTTAAATATTAAAAAAATATTATTTATTAATAATTTGTCTAATTCTACCAAGGATTTAAAACAGGTATTAACTAGCTTAAAATCTATGTGCTTAAAAATATTCATAAATATTAGAGAGGCAATGAGAACCTTATACATGTAATCCAAAGTTCCAAAATCCATGGTTTTACCAAGGACCATACTGTGACCTAGCAGAAAACCTTTATTACACCTATTGGTCCTCAATTTCCTCTATTATAGTATATGATACTCATAAATACCTCACCAATGCAACAGTCTAGACAAGTTAAACTCTGAGTTTAACAGCAAACTATTTGGCATAAAGGCTACCTAGACTTTATAATTTAATTTTCCTAGTTGAGAATGGACAAAGGGTTGGAAGTTACATTTGCCCTCTTAACCACATAAATACCATCCCTTTTTTAAGGAGGACAGCTTCTACAGGCTCTTCTGTCAGGGACTAAACCTGGCACAAGGAAAGTGAGGCCTATTGTTCTTTGCTTACTAGTACCTCTAAACAAGCTTGGGACATAGGAAGGCTATTTTGAAAAACTAAGTGCCAGCCAAAGTTAAGTATTGTGATTTCTGAAGATCTAATTTCAATTCACCCAAAATTTAATCTTTACCTATGAAAGAAAGATGTTTGGAAACAAAGACATGGACACTTTACATTCTTTAGGTAATCAGGAGTACATGACATGATTTACAGAAAGAACTCTAAACTTCTTGGGGGGAAAAATAAATCCCGTATCCCAAAATTTTAGAATGTATATTTTTAGGGTGCTTAAAATATTTTATGATCTCAAAAGGGAGTGAAATGGTCCATCAACTCTGTGGGAGAGGGAATATTTGAGTTTTTAAAAAAGACATTCTAAATAGTATTTGATGTCTCTGATTTTTCTTAAAGCCAAGAAAAGGCTAAATAAAGTACTGGTTATCTACAATTTCAAGCCTTAAAAACATAGCAAGCAGTAGTTTCATAAGAAAAATAATGATAAAGTATTTTACACTGGCCAGTTCACTTCTGGAGAAACCACTGAGTTAATGATGCATTCCAGAGCCTAACACCTTTAACAACATACCCTAACATTACAAAGAGTCTCCAAAACACTTACCTATCTTCTCAGGATCAGTTATACCAACTGTCAAATCAAACTGGTCTTCCTGTTCTTCTTCCTCTAGCTTTTTAGAGAGAAGACAAATCATGAGAGTTGATGCAATAAAAGTCTAATTTTACCCATCAACCTTATATCAAAATGACATTAAGATGTATCATCTACCCATGTTCAGCTCTGTCCATTCTTAATAAGCCCAATGAACCACTTCCCATAATTTAAGTTGGAGCCTGTTTAAAGGTCTTTATTACATCTAGTCTCTTAAAATCTTATTTTTTAATAAGATTTTTATTTATTTATGTATACAAGCTGGGGTATACGCCAGAGGTGTGGGGTGGTAAGAGGATTCACCAGAGGCAGACTGGGGAGCAGAACAGGCAGATAGACTGAAATACACTGCTGAGGGGAGCAGCGGGCAAGACAGGAGAGGTCTGCTGCACCATGTGAGAATTTCCCTGGCCAGGTATCCGAACTCATGCTCAGTGGCTCTGGATAGCTTCATAGTGAGTGGATAGCTTCATAGTGAAGCGCTTAACCGTTGCGCCACCAGGGAGGCCCAAAATCTTATTTTGACTAGTGAGTAATTACTAGATTTTGGATGACTTGCCTCTGCCAGGCAAAGTAGGAAATGCAGACACTGGATTCTTGAATGTGGGCGCTTCAGACTATAAACATCATTAGTGCTATCCTCTAAGTAAGATACTCTGCACAAGGAAGAGTCCTTTATTAGATTCTGGGTGTTCTTTATCCATCAAGGTCTTCTTCAAGAGTCATACATATTTTCTCAAGGTTCATTCCCAATTGAACTTCAGACTGTAGCACATTTGTAAAATTCCAAAATAAATAAGACCAGTAGCACAGAATCTCACCTCCTCATAGCTTGGTTGGGATTTAGAATTCGTGGCTTCCGGTGGAAGATGAGAAATGAGAGTTTTGGCTGGCACCTTCTTCTGGTTATTTTGTGTACTGTCGAGGGATAGTTCCACTGTGGCATCTAAAAATAGTGAATATTTAAAAATGAAGGTCAACAGTGGGTCTTTGCTGGCTAAACTTCAGTTCTACAGGCTAAGAAACAAGAACAGAAGCAACTACTCTAAATACTTAGAGATTCTCAAACCAGGAAAACAAGGATCTAGAAAGTTTCACGTAGATAAAAGGGGAGCCTGAAAAGAAGTGTTCTAGTAGAATAATTTCTTTCCCTTCCAAATACAACTACTTGGCTACCCTCTACACAGAGCTTAGACAAGACCCAGGAAGCAAGCAAAAAGACCACACGGACAAAATAAGTGTGTTAAACGATTCCAAGGAATACTGTTATATAAGCTATATTAACACTATTTATTCTTGCTATAATTCTCTGTGAAAGAAGACTAAGTTTGGTTATTGGCTTTATAAACCAATAAAACAAAATACACAGGTATATTAATAGCAAGAAAAATTACATCAAAGGAAGAATGAGGAATACATGGATTCAAGATAGAAGTACAGTAACACAAGAAAAAGTACTATTGTCTTTATACAGTTTAAAAAATAGTTTAAGAGTTGCCTTTGTCTACCTGGGAAAATCTCAGCTAAGTAGAGCAATTCATTCCTTAAATGTTCTAGCGCGGAGATTTTTAAAAAAGCACTACAGTACATTCTTCAGCAGAACATATACTAAAATTGGAATGATAAAGAGAAGATTAGCATGGCTCCAGCAAAGGATGACACCCAAATTTGGGAAGCCTTCCATCAAGGTAGAACATTATGCACCATTTAAGGCATTACTTTTTATTTTTTAGGCAAATAAAAAGAATGCACTTTCAAATTGGAGCAATGGAGCTAAAAGTTCAAAACCTAAACAGCTCAGATAAGAAAAACATAAATAGCTATTTGGGTTTTCACTTTCAGCCTTAGAGAATCCAAAGAAAGGGTTTCTTTTTCTTTTGCAGACTTTCATTTGGAACTAAGCTGAAACCAGGGGCGAAGGGGTGGGAGTGAGGTGGTTCTCTAAGACATATCCAAGGCCTGGATCAGCATTCTAATCTTAGAATCATGTCTACAAATGAGGTCACCATACTGTTGGAATTTGGTCCCTATGAAGTTAGAAGAGTATCTGACTCTGGTGTGGGAATACAAAACAGAAAAATAAAGTATACATAACGAGCATGTCAGAATGGTAGAATTCTCTGAAACAAGCAACTAGCTGAAATATATTTAAGACAGTCATATCATGCCGGTCCCCTCATAAATATATTAATAATTAACAAATGAAACAGGTGGTACTGCTCATTTAAAACCTTTGGCTTATTAGACTGCTACTAAAAGCCTTTTAAGAATTGTGCATTTTCTTGAAATGAAATTCATGTGACAAACATGCTGCAATTTACATTAAAAATGCTTTGTTCTTCATACTTTTGTAAGAGTGATGGCAAAGCCTTTGAACTGTCACCGAGAGTCTGAACATCACTATTCTAACTATATAGAAAATAAAATCAGAACATTTAAAATCCCACAGATAATATCTAAAACATGAGAAGCTACTTGAATACTAAACTAAATGTCTCATTGTACACATTCCTTCCTATAGACAGCTAATGGTCCTTTCTTAGTGTTGAGGCAGGTATTGACTGCTTATGAAAATGGCAGAGAAAATGAAGTAAATTCTCATTAGCAATAAATATATCCCTAATAAAGGTCTTCCACATGTTCATTTCCATAAATCTCAATCATAGAGTAACTCAATCTCACTAACATTTCAGAACTTCTTGTAAGGAAAGATAATATAAATGTTAAGATCCCAAAGACAGGAAAACCTTTGCAAACTGCCAAATAACTCAAGATAATTTATTATTTGTATTTCTCCTCCAGAAACTTTATCAAAAAAATCACTACCAGAATGAATAGTGTACACTTCAAGTTTCAGAGGTGAAAGAAATTGAAAAATATCCTAAATCTTTATAGTCCTTCTTTTAACGTATCCCTTTCTTTCAAATCTCCTACCAGAGTTCTAACATGAGAGTCTTGCCAAGATCTTCCTCTCCACTTTCTTTTCTTCCCTTCCTCATTCTTCTCTCCTTTGAGCATCTCATTCAAGGCAATTTCAATTACTGCCCTAAGAAGCCCATTCCCAGACAGCCAGGTTCTTTTTTCCCCAGGTGGAGTACCACAGCGCAAATCACCTTCTGGCCATTTCTCCTCACATTTCAAAAAGTGAAAAGAAACTTCTTAAAACCAGTTTCTTCTTTAGAATCCTGTTTCTCAAAAAGTATAATTTTCTTCATAATTCTTGGAATTAAAACCATTGATTCTGTTTTCAATACCCATTTTTTTTGACACCCATTATATCCATTCACTGAAACCAGATTTTGTTCATTTCTTTTGAAAAATTTCACCATTCCCTTCCTACTACTATCAATTGGTCTTTGCCATTTCATTCCTCAACTAAGTTGTGACAAACTTCTAAAGTGTCTAGTCTTTGTTTGCTATAAACCATTTATATAATTCTACTAGATCAGTTTTCCTAAAACATTACTTTGTTCCTATTACTTTTCCTTGTCAGAACTGCTGGTTCTTAATTGGCAAGGGCATGAAAATTCAAGCTGTAGTTATTATTGACATCTAAAAGCCTCCTAAACTCCATTTCCAGGTTTTGCTCCCACGGTTTCTCTAAGAACCCCCTGCGCTTTGGTCTACCAAGTTTACTATCCCTCAAAAATATACTTTATACCTTTTACCCAACCATTTGTACTCTTTTTTTTTAAAAAGATTTATTTATGCATACAAGCTGGGGTATAGACCAGAGATGTGGGGTGGTGAGAGGATTCACCAGAGACAGAGTGGGGAGCAGAGCAGATCAACACTGCTGAGGGGAACAGTGGGCGAGGCAGGAGAGGTCTGCTGTGCCATGTGGGAAGCTCCCTGGCCAGGTATTTAACTTGTGCTTCAGTGGCTCTGGATAGCTTCATAGTGCTGTGACTTAACCCGCTGCGCCACCAGGGAGGCCCTCTTTTCTCCTTTATAAATCCTGCTTTTTCCAGGAAGTCTTCCTAATCTCTATTTCTCAATGTGGGCACTACCAACCAACATTTTGGCCTGTACAATTTCTTTTGTGCAGGGCTGTCTTTTATACTTTAGTGAGTTTAGAGCATTCATGGTCTGTATCCATAAGATACTGGTAAACCTTCCAAAATGTCTCCAACCATTGCCAAATAATCACCCTTACTTGAGAACAGGACAATCCCTCTCAAGAAAAATATTTTTGGGCCCCAAGAGTTAATAGTGTGAGATTGATAAGTTCCACTTTACACTAGGATTTTTCAAGATGCAGGTTGTGGCTCAAGGATAAATTGTTAAATCAATTCAATGCGTTGAAACAGCACTTAAAGAAATAATAGAAATTTTATGACTGTATTGAAAATAGAAAATGGTAAGGCATTTAATAAAAATGTTTCAGCAATGTAAGTATATGTTCTTGGATTATGATAAAAAATGTATGTGTCTTGTCAATAGAAGTCCAAAGTCATTATACACTTTTGTCTGATTTCAGACACCTGAGTTCCTATGACTTAATATTTCTAATCTTTCCTCTAAGGCACATCTGTATTATTAACAGTTTGTCTAACTCATACTCTTAAATAACTGTATTTATATCTTATTTCCTAAACCTGTAAGAATTTTATTTCTTAAACCTAAACCTGTAAGGCAGGGACTGAAGTTTACATGTTTTTGGATCCTCTACAATGGCATACAATTACATACATAGAATTGTATACACACACACACGAGAAACACAATTCTACATATGTACTGGTTCCTAATATAAGTTTTGACTTCATACTTGCCTGCAAAAAGATCTTGTGGCTCTTGGTCTTGGTCCTCATGAATCCCATTTTCTTTGGAGCCATTGTTGAAGGGAAGAAGGGTAGTAATTCTCTTTGGAGACTGGGGCTTACTCTGAAAACAAGGAGATACGCTAAATAAAATGGTACTACTATTAAAAACAAACCTCAGAAGTGACTTTCAATGCATTGCTCAGTTGCTCGCACAGATGATTAGGGAAAGACAGGATCACCGCCTGTCAGTTCAATAAGCAGCAGCAGATCATTATTAGCGATTTAAGTGCTGCCTAAGTAATCACAGAGCTAAAAAAAAAAAATTAACTTCATGCATTTTAGGGTTAATTTCTAAAACTGTAATCTTGCTGAAATGTCCTACCCCACGTGATACCAACTAGGTATGTGGTACAAACAGATAATTTTCAAAAGAACCTGCCTAAATGCCTTTCTTCTTCTTAGCTGATGACCTTTATTCTTACAAATGCTGATGGGTCACATTCTAGTGACCAGGACATCACACTGGAGGTTCAAAATTCAAGCTCTGACCCTGGATTACCTGTGTCGTTGCCTAAACTGTTCACTGGCACCCAATGCTGTAGCTATCACTGACCTTACCCTCCAAAGGCAAAAGAAGGTGTAACACTTTACATCTAATGTTGCTGTAAAAATATATTTCTCTTCCATCTTTAACTTACATGACACAATTCTGAGCCATATCCATCTCAGGCTATAATAAAACCAGTCATGCCTAGCCTAGTGGACACACGGTGAAAACAGTCAGTTCATGGCCTTGATCAAAAAAGCTCAGTGATCAGCCACAAACAAGCATTGGGTGGGGCGCCAGAGGCTTAACAGAGTGAACAAAGCTGGATTGTACAGAACATGAACAGAAAGCTGGGAATCTAGCTTCAAAAGCAATGATGTGGTATTGCGGGTTTTGAAGTCAAACCCCAAGGCCAAATCAGTTAAAAGACCTGACTTCAGGGGCCTCCCCGGTGGCAGAGCGGTTGAGCGCTGCGCTGTGGAGCTGTTGGCCACGGGCGATGTGAGTTCGACGCCCGGCCGGGGAGAATCCCACATGGTGCGGCAGACCTCTCCTGCCTCGCCCGCTGCTCCCCTCAGCAGTGTATTTCTGATCTGCCTGTTCTGCTCCCCACTGTCTCTGGTGAACCCTCTCGCCGCCCTGCGCCTCTGGCCTGTACCCCAGCTTGTATACATAAATAAATAAAAATTCTTGAAAAAAAAAAAAAGACCTGACTTCAGGAATTTTTTATGAAAAATTTTCTTAACAAATCTGAGGGAGTTTGTTCCTCAGAAACAAGCCTTTTCTGATCCAAAAGCACAAACTGAAATGACTGAATTTGCCAAGCAAATGACTCCAACCCAACACTGGGGCGACCCTCTGGAAAGAAAATGTTACCAATATTTAGATTTACATTAGTGAACAGTGCTTCTACTGGATCTTTTCTATGCTAATAAAATTTAATGAGCACTTAGTTGTATGTGCTCGAATATTTCTAACAATTCTGTTAGTAATTTTGTCTCCTAGCTGTTTTTATAATCTTAAAAAAAACACCACCACCAAAAAATATCACTGCAGAGATGCCTACAACAAATAAGGCAAAACCAAAATCCATGTTTCCCTATGCCTCATACATTGCCAACTATGTTCCTACCTATACATGTCTTACCTAGATATATTTTTGTACAGTAGTATAGGGATCTCATAAGAAGCCATTTGACTTCTTTTAATTCAGTTTCCACTGATTCCAGAGATCTAGGGGAAATTTAGAGCCAAGATACATTTATGAATATATGTATATAAATATAATTTACTGATAGTTCTCTAGGGAGACTAAAGCAATAGGAAAGGCACAAGTTAAAATTCAGCCATTTCTTAAAACACTGAGAACCCATTCCTGTAATACAGAAATAAATAAAGATAGCTTCTATTTCTGATTGACCACCTAAATAGGCAAGGTTAATGACCAAGAACATTTTCTAGAGCAAAGTTAGACTACCAGTCTGTCTTTCCCCGGACTAATCAGAAGAAAGAACTACCAGTATTGTCTCCCTCAGACCCCCTTTAAACCCAAACTACAGGATGCTAGACTTAGAACTGTAACGAAAACAAAAAAGCCATAGACTTCCTTAATAAGTTAGATAACAACTGCTTATGAGAACAGAAAACTGTTTCTCAGAAATCCTGAGATTCCATCTCAAGAGCACTCATGGCTGAGTTCTAAGAAAGCGGAAGATAAATTACCATACTGTCCACCATAATCCTTTCTCTGTGGCTATCTTAAGAAGTTAAATGTCTATATATGAAACATAATACTGTCCCTCCCCCCCCATCTAAGAGTAATAGAAAATCCTACTTTTAGTGACTTACCCCTCTGTTGTATGGGTATAGTACAACGTAAGTTATTTCCTAAGGATGGACATTTTTTATAGTATCACAAATAATGACATGATATCCATCTCTATATATAAATCCACATCTGATTATTCTTTAAGACAGATTCTTAAGTAGAAATATGATATAAAATTTCAAAGGCCCTGCTATATTACCTTCCAGAAAGGCCACCAATTTATAAGTCTTCCCTCCCCCGACCCCCTGTGCCCTCATTAACATGTGAGTGCTGCACCCACAGAAACAATAAGCATTCTCTATGTTTTTTTTTTAAAGATTTATTTATTTATGCATACGAGCTGGGGTGTAGGCCAGAGGTGGGTGTGGGGAGGTGAGAAGATTCACCAGAGACAGTGGGGAGCAGAACAGGCGGATCTACTGAAGTACACTACTGAGGGGAGCAGCGGGTGAGGCAGGAGAGGTCTGCTGCGCCATGTTGGAAGCTCCCTGGCAGGGTATTGAACTAGTGCTGCAGTGGCTCTGGATAGCTTCATAGTGCTGCGACTTAACCTGCTGCGCCACCAGGGAGGCCCCTCTCTTTCTTTTTTAAAAACTCTTTGCCAGACTGACTGGTAAGTTATTTTATTTCCATCTATACTGGCCACTGAAATGGACTTGATGTCCTTAGCCCATTTTTCTATGCTAAGTTAGCATTACTTACATGTATACTTTTCTTATACAAATATGTTAACATCTCTGTGGCATATTGTATAATACCCCTCCCGCAACTTTACTTCTTTGCACATCTGTTTTATTTTGTATCTTATCAAGCTTATTTTCAGTTGGTTGATTTGGATTGGCATCTAAGCTTTTATCTTTAGGCTAATGAGTATATCCAACATACAGGTGGCCTTCAAGGCATAATATTCTCAAGTTTTACTTAAAATCAGATTCAAAAGAAGCTGAGAACTATTTTTAAGGATAAGATGAAATGGATCTCTGTTCATGGTATCCTACATTCACACAGGGCAGAAAACAAGTCTCCCATGAGACTAGAGTCTATAAGAGCTTACTTGTCATCAAAATACATATCCACCTGGGTGTTAGAACAGAACACATTTTATGCGATGTGCCTAAGATTAAAACGCTAATTTTAAATCACCAGTTAAAATTTTAGGAAGGACTCATTTTGGGGTCAAAGAGGACACAGACTCTTAGTGTAAGCACTGAGTGGCAAAAATCAATACTGAAAAAAAGTCTAGATTTATAATCCGTATTTTCTAAAACCTCTTAGGTAATCAGTACTTCCCTTTTAGTAGTCAATAAGTCATATAACTATTCATCTGGTTTGAAGAGGGCTAAATTTCTAAGCAAAAGGTAAAACTACTCAGGGGCCTCCCTGGTGTGCAGCGGGTTAAGGCTCAGCACTATGAAGCTATCCAGAGCCACTGCAGCACGAGTTCCATAGCCCACCAGGGAGCTTCTTCCCACATGGCTCAGCAGACCTCTCCTGCCTCACCCGCTGCTCCCCTCAGCAGTGTACTTCAGTCAATCTGCCTGTTCTGCTCCCAGCTCTGTCTCTGGTGAATCCTCTCACCACCCCACACCTCTGGCCTACACCCCAGTTCTTGTATGCATAAATAAATCAATCTTAAAAAAAAAAAGCTAAAACTATTCAGTGATGAAAATAGTATGTTTGTGATGTAAGTTCTCAAAGAATGGCCCTGCCTACTTGCCCCTGTCTTCTCCCCCTTTTTTAAATAAAGGAAACATTCTTTCTTTTAGCAATAGAGAACACTTGCTAATTCCCTTTGGCTGTTAATTCTAGCAGGTGGTTCCATTGTTAAGTCTGGTTGAAAGTTTAAGTGTCACTTGTAATTAGGAGAGGACAGAGAGCCCAGTCTTAATTCTCAGCAACAGCACTTCCATTACAAACAAACAGGTATTATGTGCAAATTATCAGCCTCAAGCCATGAGGCTCAAGCCACTAACACAATTTTCTTAAGGAAGGACAGTCACAGGTTTGCTATCCCTCAGAGTGGACAAGGCATTCAGTACTGAAAAGCACTATTATAACGCTGGGTAACTTCCCCTTAGGTTAACCAGTTATGATTCTTCATGTTGCTCAATTGTTACAGAACCATTGTATTGCATTTAAGGGACCTAAAAGGGTACTATTAAAACATACAACTGTATTTAGAAGTTGAATTCAAATTAAAAGTTAAGAAAACACTACTTCTGAAGAACTAGAATAGTCATTTCTTTTTTTTTTAAAAAGATTTATTTATTTATGCATACAAGCTGGGGTACAGGCCAGAGGCGTGGGGCGGCGAGAGGGTTCACTAGGACAGAGTAGGGAGCAGAACAGGCAGATCGACGGAAACACTGCTGTGGGGAGCAGCGGGCACGGCAGGAGAGGTCTGCTGCACCATGTGGGAACCTCCCTGGCCGGGCGTCGAACTCACATCGCTGCTGCCTACAGCTCCACAGTGCAGCGCCTAACCACTGCGCCACCAGGGAGGCCCAGAATATTCATTTTTTATGGAAAAATAGTATAATTTAGTAAGGCAAGATGGAACTATGAAATTATGAGACCACACTAATGTAAAAAGGCAAAGACTATCAGGAATAAGTCAACCCCAGAAGCTATACTCAGATAACAGGGCAGCCAGAAAGTCTTTTAAAAAATTACCCTGGGAGATCTTGACATGAAATATTGATCCTGGGCCTCCCTGGTGGCCTAGGAGTTAAGTCTCAGCGCTATCACCCCGAGAGCCAGAGTTCGATCCCTGGCCAGGGAGCTAACCCACATGGCACAGCAGACCTCTCCAGTCTTGCCAGCTGCGTCCCTCAGCAGTGTAGTTCAGTAAATCCGCCTATTCTGCTCCCTACTCTGTCTCTGGTGAGAAGTCACCACCCTCCACTCCACATCTCTGACCTACACCCAAGTTCTTCTATGCAAAAATAAACAAATAAATATTGTTTCTTTTGCCATTTTTACTTCTATAAAGAAATGAGTGAAGTGGGTAAGGTAATGAGTTAGTTCCTATTGCTACTGCACAAAAGTATCACCAATTTAACAGCTTAAGCAATAAAATTTAAACTTAAAACTTAAATGTTATAAATGTATTATCTTATAGTCCTAAAGATGCAAACACAGGTCTCAATGGACTAAAGTCAAAGTGTCATCAGTTCCTTTTTTGAGATCTAGGGCAGAATCCATTTCCTTGCTCTTTTTAGCTTCTGGAAGTTGCCTACATTCCTTGACTCATTGCCCACTTCCTACATCTTCAAAGCCAACAATGTTACAGTTCTCTGTATAGCTCTTCCAGGGGTAGACATCTTCAGAAGTCACTCTTTAACTCTTCCGTTTATAAACTGTCCCACTAAGATAATTCAGGATAATTTCCCCACTGTAAAGTCCCTGACTGGCAAACTTAATTCCATCCTCAACTGTAACCCCTCTTTGCTTTGTAACCTAACACATTCACAGATTCTGGGATTAGGAAGTGATCTGGGGGAGCAAAATGAGGGGGATTATTTTGCCTACCACGCCTGACTCCTCTCCCACACCATGTTTCCAAAACGGAACAGATGCACTAAGGGCTACTGTTCTTGGGAGAACAGACTCAGTGTCCATTAGATTTGAGACTAGGGTACATCTTACTTGACAAACTGGGTGACTATTTGATTAGCCAATTAGCCAAATGACTTCACACTAAAACCCTCTCTCATAGGTTAAGGAGTTAAGAGTAAGGGTTCTTGTCCTGACTGGGTGGGGGGAGGGCCTATGAGTCACAGAATTCATGGGGGGTGGGGTATCTATCAACTTGGATGGGAATAAAATTTCAATTTCATTTTCATGAACTCTTAACTGCAATTCAGCATTTTTATCCATTATAAAGATCACTATTTCATTTTCATTAACCTCTAACTGAAGTTCAATTATAAAGATAGAGATTATATTGAATTTTCGGATGTAATTTCCCTATATAACTTTTTGTGTTTCAAACTAATATAACTTAGAATGGTCCTGAAAACTGAAAAAGGATCTGAGAACTACAGGGTGCCTTAACTCCTAAGTTGACAAAGCAAATTCAGTTCAAATCTGCTCTGAAAGCAGAATGAAGTCCCAGCTGTCCATTTGACTTAAGTAAAATAAGTCAGAAAAAGTTGAGCAACAGGCTTTTCCTGAAAATGAGATATTTATGGCTACTTGCTCTAGTAACTATAAGCCACTCATGATTTATTTATGCCAAGTTACTCAAGAAGTTTTGAGAACCAAGGGAGAGAAATTAGTGTTCTTTTTCCTCTCTCCCCTGCCAATATAACAAATCACAAATGGCTATCTTAACACCCAAGTAAGGAAAGGGGCAATAAGTCCCTATGGAAACCGTAGTCTGACAGCAACCTATGTTCCTTCTCTTACGTGGCCCAAGCTCGAATTTTAAATACATTTTAAGTTTGGCTCTTCTTAGTCATCTTTAAAAAGTCTTCTCTCATTTTCTTTCCTCCAAAAGTGCTTTGTAACTACTTTTGTTAGTTTTTCCTCCATAACCTTGAAAGCCAGTTGAGTGCTAGTACAATTCTATGACTGAGAAATCAATGTGCCTATGTACTTAAAGAAAATCCAAATTTATGAGAAATACTGATTTACAATTTGAACTGAGCATTAAAATGAATCTTTGGGCCTAACACCCACCCATTCCTGATTTTTCCAAGAACTTTTTATGAGATCTGTGTGAAAATGTGGAATTTCAACTTCTGATTGTTTGACCAGATGTGATGATCATATGATGTGTTGTTAGCTTCAAAAACAAGTGTTTGAGACAATATGCCTAAAGAAAATACTATACACAAGAGAGATAGTTACTCATAACTATTTACTAATACTAGCTATAAATGACTACACCATTAACTAAAGAAACTAAGCAATGAATCTTTGTTTAAAAAGACTCATGCAGATTAACTTTCAGAAGTGCAGTTAAGAACAGAGAAGGGCTCATATCAAGAAACTTACTGAAGACACAATATACTTTGGGGATTAGTCACTAAGCATTTTTCATAACAGAGAATTGATATATTAGCCAGCTAAACGATCCACCTCCGACTCACTGTAATAAAATTACTAAATTCTGTCAGATCTAAAGACAATGTCCTTATAAAGTGGTCTTAAGAGAGAGCTTAGATGGAATTGCAAAATGGCATAACCACTATGGAAAACAGTATGGAGGTTCCTCAAAAAATAGAAAACTTGGGTCTCCCTGGTGGCGCAAGAGGTTAAGTCTCAGCACTATGAAGCTATTAGTAGCCACTGCAGCATGAGTGAGCTCCCTGGTGAGCTCACTCACATGGACCAGCAGACCTCTCCAGTCTTGCCTGCTGCTTCCCTCAGCAGTGTATTTCAGTCAGTCCTCCTGTTCAGCTCCCCACTCTGCCTCTGGCAAATCCTCTCACCCCACCCCCCACCTCTGGCCTGCACCCAGCTCCTGTATGCATAAGTGGATAGAATAAAATCTTTAAAAAAAGAAAACTCTTTTCATGAAGATGGCACTGAAAATAAAGAAAGCTCCTGACCCGCCCAAAGTCAAAGCCACAGCAAAAGCTTTGAAGGTCAAGAAAGTGGTATTAATGGCATCCACAATCACAAAAGTAAGATCCTCATGTCACCCACCTTTCCGAGGCCCAAGACACTGTGGCTCTGGAGGCAACTCAAATATCCTAGGAAATGCACTCCAAGGAGAAACAAGCTTGGCCACTATACCATCATCAAGTTCTCCCTGACCACCAAGTCAGCCAAGAAGACAGAAGAAACAACACACTGTGTTCATGGTGGATGTCAAGGTCAATAAGTACCAGCTCAAACAGGCTATGATACTGAAGTGGCTGTCAACACCCTGAACAGACCTGATGGAGCGAAGAAGGCATATGTTTGACTGGCTCCCGACTATGATACCAACCAAATTAGGATCATCTAAACTGTGTCAAGTTAGCTAACTCTAAATATAAACTTTTTCACTATTTTTAAAAAAGATTTATTTATTATGCATACAAGCTGGAGTACAGGCCAGAGGCGTGGGGCAGCGAGAGGGTTCACCAGAGACAGAATGGGGAGCAGAACAAGTAGATCAATGGAAATACACTGCTGAGGGGAGCAGCAGGCGAGACAGGAGAGGTCTGCTGCACCATGTGGGTAGCTCCCCCAGCAGGGGTCAAACTGGCGTTGCCACTACCAACAGCTCCACAGCGCAACACTTAACCGCTGCATCACCAGGGGGACCCTAAACTTTTTCACTTAAAATGGAGTCACCATATGTTCCAGTAACCCCAAAGGACTGAAAGTAGGGCCTCAAAGAAATAATAGACACCTATTTTTATATGAGCACTACTCACAAGACTCAAATGGTAGAAGCAACCCAAATGTCCATCAAGGGTTGAATGGATAAACAAAAAATGTGATAGATGTCACACACACACACACACACACACACACACATACTTTAAAGCCTTAAAACAGGAAGGAAATTCTGACACACGATAGAACATGGAGGAACCTTTAAAACATTATTGCTAAGTAAAATAGTCACACAAAGAAAAACACTTTCATGATTCCATTTATATGACGTTATCTAAAATGGTCAAATTCATAGAAACCAAGCAGAATGGTGGTTACCAGGAACTGGGGGAGGGGAAAAGGAAATTGTTTAATGGATACAGTTTCAGAATTCCAAGATAAAAAAAGTTCTGGCGCGGTATTTCACAAAAATGTGAACATATGTAACAGTACTGAACTGTACAATTAAAAATGGTAAAGACGGTAAATTTTGTGCTTTTACCACAACAAAAAGAAAAAACTGAATGTTCCCCTCAGTATATATGTTATATTGATCACAGATGTATAAGACTAGATTCTAAAAATACCATGTTCTTTCCTGTCTAAATGTTAATAACTTATATTTATATAATTCTCTATAGCCTATCACTGTCAATCAGAAGCCAACTACTATCCAAGACTTATGAATGCCAATAAAGTTAAAGTCTTCTTGACTCTTAAACACCAGTGGGAATACAAAAATAATTTTTGATTAAGCAAAGACTAATTATTACTATGATTTTTCATGTCTTCTGCTACTCCTTTTTTATCCTATTTTTTCCTAGCCATCTCTAATTAATAGGTTTTCAAATGAAAAATAAGAGTAATGGGAGAATACTGCAGTTGGTCAACTATATCATCAAAAGAAAAAATTACCAGATTTGGCCAAAATCACTTATCTATGTTTTCCTTCTCAGCATGAGAAAGCCTCCCATAGTTCTCTCCTTTTCTATAGAAGGCAAATCTAGCAGTAGTGCCAGCACATTGCAAAAAAGCGATGGGCATATAAGAAGTGCTGGGAAAGCAAACAAAGAACTTGTTTCAATTTTATCTTTTAGGTTTAGAAGTGCTCAATTAAGTGATGTTAAATGAAGTAAAGAAATATATGTCATTTATAATTGTTTTAGCACAATTTTTAAAATTAGGAAAGATGAAACAATGGCTCCAATTTAGACTCTCATTTTACTAAGTGAAAAATTAATCCTGTCCCAGAACTAAGAAGGTTTTAACTGATACATATTTGGATTCAGGTACACATCAGATAATATATTTAGAATTTCAGACATTTTTTGATAGGTCAACAAAAGTAAGGGGTGGAAAGAAAGTCTGAAGTATTTTTTAAGTATCAGAACTTCCTCAACTTGATCTTTAGCCTTAAATCAATGTCTTCAGATTTGCTTTACTGATTCTATTAACTGCAGTTGCTCCTATTCAAGTAAAAACTGGTTGTAGATTTTGTGATTTACACTTATCTGTACATATCATGGGCTGCTCTTTTGATTATAAATCAAACCACATTTTTATTACTGTATTAACAGAGCCTCTTGGTCTATAAAAAAGAGCAGATGGGATGAATAACAACAGCAGCTGTTACATTATTGTCCAGGAAAGTACATACATACCATAAATGAGTTTTAAATTTTACATGCTTCAGTTTCCTAATTCTTTAATACCCCTCTCTCTGCCTCCAACAAAACGAAGTATGAAAATAAACTTAGTAAGATAAGAAACTGTTACTGAGGTCATTTGATAGTTTTTAGCTAATCGAATCAATTACTAGTTTGATAAACTATATTGATTATTTTTAGGGTTAACTAATCTACCTTTCCTACTGTATTATTAGATTTTGAGTTTTATGATCCTTAGAATTATAGTTTACAAAATGTTCAGTTGTTCTAAGTGTTTTACAGGTACTCTAATTTAATCTTCACAATAATGGTGGAGGTGAAGTCCATTATCATTCACATTTTACAAAGTAATTAGCACCTTCCTCCAGTTAAGCTAGCTAATATAAAACCTAAATTTAAATCCAACTTCAAAGCCAACCTTTTTCATTACTTTATTCTTCAATGTAGTTCCTTAAGAAACAGAAGTATCTTCTCACACTGGCTCATAACTAAAGCATTTATTGAAATGTAACTTGTATTTAATGACTTTAACAAGAAATTCACACTTTAAACTTGTGAAGAATCCCAGGGTCTTGGCTTCCGTAAAATCTTAGATTACCATTAGGGCAGGGAGCTCAAAAAATAGCTCAGTTCCTCAACAACTCTTATTTTCCTAGATCAAAATCTAAATAAAAATAATTACGCTTTTCACAGTAGATCAAGGTCATTCTCATCCCCTCTGCTTCTCCTTAGCTGGAAATTAGACAGAAGGATTTTTACAGTATTACAAGAGAGGAGTACTGATGGCTCTGTAATCTGGAGGGACCCCCAAATTTCAATCTGTTGAACTTCTTTTGAGAATTCTAGAAAAAATAACTCCTCACTCTTTCAGGACCCTTTTTGGAAATAAACCATTTGTGTATGTAATCAATCAGTTTAAGTGCCAGACTTCCTGTTTTCAGATATTCAATCTGAATATCTACCATTCCAGCAGTTATCAACAGTAGCTTTTCTTCATTGCTTATGGAAGAATTACTAAAGGTTAAATTAGCAGCAAGAGTTATTATTTCTCAGAATAAGAGACTTCATTAAACAGTCTACTATTTGTTAGTATCAGCAAATAAACTTTTTGAGCTGGGATTATGGACTCAATTCCTGAATACAGTACAGGGAAAATTCTAACGAATGGTCACAGAAGCCATTTCCAAGAAACAACTTTTTTTCCTGAAACAGACAAGTCTCAAAGTTTTCCAGACACATGTTGTATAAAGAATTTAAAGCTGTTTTATTTAGGCACTCACATTCTGAGTAGTCACTATGAGGAAAAGCATTATACAATATAGAATGATAAATAATTTCACAAAACCAGCAATTAAGAAGTTTTCAACCCGGAATGAACGGTACCAAGGTCGGTATTCTTATAAAACAGCCCAAAACATCACTGGTTCCAGAACGAATTACTGATTTTTACATTTCATATAAAAAGATTTGTTTTTTTCCCAACACCTAATTCTCACTGGAAATCTGAGTATTACTATGGGAAACACCATTTCTTGCTCCTTTTTGCTCCCACTAAGGTACTGAGGCACTTTTATATATGCCTTTAAGAGGTAAAGCTTTTGGACTACGAAGTGATTTATCTGGCCCTTTAAATAAACCAACCTTTGACCGGGTTTTCCTAGAGATCAGGAGTCACCTAACTCATACAATCTAAGATCCAGGAAGGGCCTTTGGAAAATACTATTAAGAGTTGAGCTAAACGAAAGTATTTGTGGGCGGGTCACTGTCCTGAGCCATGCCAGATAACATTATTCGTCTTAGGATCAGTAAGATCTGGCAAAGGAAAGTCTGCACCCTATTCCCTTATCGTGAGCTATTAATTTAGCTGGACAGGAAACCACCAGCAAATCAGCCCCAAGGGTTCATGGGGTCATCACCCCGCAGGGCCAAAGCCAGGATCAGTGGTTCTTCGCTGTCAGATATCTCGGGTAAGCCACCACACTTCTCACCCCACACAGTTCACCCAAGGGATGATTACGTCTCGGCACTCCTCCAGGGTCCACAAGGGACGACTGCTGTCACCCACGCGAGATCGCAGGGCCCACACGCCCAGCCTCCCCGACCCTCGCCTAGACTCTTCCCTCTTGGGCCGCCCGCCCGCCAGCCGCCCCGATGTCTGCGAACTCACGGTCGCCGCGGCGCCGGTAAAAATATCCTCCCCCTCGGTGTCACTGTCCTCAACCTCGGGATCTGACCCCCCGGCTGCCCCCTCGGACTCCGGCTCCAGGCCGGGGAAGGGCGGTGGGAGTCTCTCCGAAGCGCTACAGCCACCACCACCCGACGCCATCTTCCTCCACCCGCGGCGGAAGCCGCAACAACAACTTTATAGAGAGATAGCGCGGTGAGCAAGGCGTTCCAGTCCAGTAGGGAATGGGATGGCAGCGACCAACCCAGCGGAACGAGCTGGGCGGGGGCGCGGGGGCGGGGCCCGGGGGAGGCTGGGCGGAGCCGGCCAGCGGTTGCAGCCCCCAAATCCCAGTCCTGAATGGCGATTCAAAGCTCTTAACCCCGGGGACACGGGGCAGAAAAGGAGGAGCTAGGGTTAGCTCAGGTTCCTAGGGCTCTGGGTAGCTTTATTTAACAGGCTTCTTAAAAAGGTGCATTTTGAATAAGGGAGTCTGAAATCTCTATGTCACTTAGCATACCAAGTACTTGTGCCCTCATAGATTCAATAAACATTTTTGAGGTCTCTGAGCAGACTGCACTAAAGTTTCACCCTTTGTTATTTGGACATTTAGTTCATTAATTCAAGAAATATATATTGACCATCCACTGTGTGCTTGACATCCTGCCATACGCCTGAAATATGCAAATAAAAGGGCCCATCGCAACTGAAACTCACTTCCGGCCTGACTTAGAAATCTTTGACTGCAAGGGTCTCTCTCTCGGAGAAATAACTGTAGAATCTCCGGCACACGCTTCTCCAACACTAGAAATCAAGATCTCCTTTCCCCTGCCTCTTTAGGATTCATCTTTAGCTTATGGAGGGCGCTGAGAAAGGCAATCAGTAGCGGGTAACACACAAGAGTCAGTGGCGGGTAACAGACTATTAAACACACACACACACACAGAGTCAGTAGCGGGTAATAGACCGTTACACACACACACACACACACACACACACACACACAGAGTCAGTAGCGGGTAACAGACCGTTACACACGCGCGCACACACACACACACACACCGCCCACGGCGACTACACGTCCCAGAATACAGCTCTTAGACCGTTACACACACACACACACACACACACACGCCCACGGCGGAGACTACACGTCCCACAATACAGCTCTGTCTTTTAAAGAAAACATCCCATAGGTCCCAGCACGCAATGCGCCTCAGGAGCTACGAAGAATTTTTTCTCTTGTCCCGCCGAAACTGAGCAAAGCATGCTGGGGCTGGTAGTCCTTGCGGCATCCTTCCCTAGGTCCTCCGCGCTACTCCGTCCGGCCCCGCCTGTTCTCTGCTACACTGGACCTTTAGGCTAGACTTGGCCGGCTTGAAGACCAGGAAGTTGATAAATCGCGGTACTGGCTGCTGAGAGACGGTGGCTCGGGTGGGACAGTCGCCAGGGATGGCGGAGCGTGAGGATGGAGCGGGTGTCCGGGCTTCTCTCCTGGACGCTGAGCAGAGTCCTGTGGCTCTCGGGTTTCTTTGAGCGGGGAGCTGCCCGGCAGCCCCGGATCATGGAAGAGAAAGCGCTAGAGGTTTATGGTAATTAATTTTATCCAGGGCAGCATTTTACGCGGAGGCGGGGGTAATGAGGCCCTCACCTGAGGGCGGGGCATGGAGACTGGTTTTCCCTAATGTGTCCGGCGCGTGGGAAGCGTTTCTCCGCGGGTCCTCAAACCAGGAGGCTGTGCGATTCTTCTTTGGACTCGTGCTTTTCCTAACCTATGGGGCAAGCAGATCTTGGCGGTCTGCTTCTTTTCCTCTTGTGTCCCACGCCCTAGACTTCTGGGTAAAATAGGAGTCTACTAGGGTGTTTGGTTAGGAAGCAAAACCCGCCCGTTTGCATTTCTTAATTGAATCCTTCCTTCCTATCCTTAGTCTCTACACAAACACTCCTCTTGCCACAGCCGAAGGCATTGCTGGGGAACTGCCCAGTGGGGACTGGCCCAAGGTCACAGCTGCTCTTCTGCTGCAGAAGCTATAGGCAGAGCCCCCCGAAAAAGAAGAATGAGATAGGCTCCTCATAGGCCAGGCCTTAGCCCAGTCACATCTGGAGTGATTGATGTGTGTATATATATATATGGCACAATATATATTGCACTGTGTGTGTGTGTATATATATACACATATATATGCAGATATATGGACTGTATATACAACATATATATGCATATAATCCATCTGTTTAACCCTTGAGACCATTTTCATTGTACAGGTGAGGAAACAGGTTGGGAAAGTGTAAACCGCTTGCCGGAGGGCACACTGCCAGTACAGAATCAGTAGCGACCGAAACCTGTGTCTTCTGATCCAATCTCAGTGCACTTTCCACTACTCACAAATGCCTTGGAGTCTCCTTTTTTAATTTAAGTAGTATTATTTTGGAAAAAAAAACAAGAGTACTGCCTCTGACATTCAGAGATTCATGCTTATCAAAGGTAAAAGATCTAATGAGAATACGAACGTAATTCAGGTAAGGTTTATAGGCCAGTAAAAGGAAGCCAGGAATGGAAAATGCCTTTGGAACTAATCCAGTTTACCTCTCTCTTGTTAGAGCAGGACTTTATCCCAGCCAGATGATAATTATGAGTCGAATCATCTGTACTGGGCAGGTGGACACATTCCTCTCCTGTCAGAACTATCTACAGCATCTAAAGACAGCAGGCACCTGGGATACAATTTTGGAAGTGTGATGATTCTTGTCCTCAAGCTTATTTTGAGGGAGACTTACATATGTAAAAACATAATGTTTCTTACAATATGTAGTAGGAGGCCATAGACCAGAATACAAGATATAGAAATTCAGAGGAAGGAGAGCTACTAATCTCTAATTGTAGGATCTGGAAAGATTTTAAGAAGTAGAAGCAATATATGTATATATAATGGGTAGTGGCATACTAACCAGAAGAAAGTAGAGCAGAAGTATAGCAGTGAGAAAACAGCATGTTTAGGGAATGGCAGATAGGTGGGGCTAGATGGTGTGTGGTGAAAGGTGGGGTGTGGTGAAAGGTGGTATGTGGTATGTGGTAAAAGGTGGAGGTGTCGTCAAAATTGTTTTAGACAGTAGGTTGGAATTGGATACTGAAGTATAAATGAAAATTTCAGTATTAGTGCGGAGCCATAGAAGACTTAGTAATAGGAGAGCAACATTACATTTTTTTTAAAGAAATAAATCCAAATCTCACAAATCACTAGAAAAGTAGAGAACTTTAATAAAGCGTAAGGTTTAATTTCAGGAGTAAGTAGAAGTGAGCCTTACAGGGAGAAGATGTAGGATGAAGGGCAGCAAATTCCTTTTAAAAAAAAACCTTTGTTCCCTGGAGCTCTGTGATGACACAGCCTTCTGAAGATTTGTCCTCTTTTTCTTGCCTTAATTTTCTTTTTTTTAAAGATTTATTTATTTATGCATACAAGCTGGGGTGTAGGCCAGAGGTGAGGGGGGCGGTGAGAGGATTCACCAGAGACAGAGTGGGGAGCATAACAGGCAAGTTGACTGAACTACACTGCTGAGGAGAGCAGCGAGCTAGGCAGGAGGGGTCTGCTGCTCCATGTGGGAAGCTCCCTGGCCAGGGATCGAACTTGTACTGCAGTGGCTCTGGATAGCTTCATAGTGCTGTGACTTAACCCGTTGTGCCTCCAGGGAGGCCCTCTTGCCTTAATTTTCAAATTCTATTTGTAATCAAGTGATGAGCCTAGTTGTTGAGGGTGGAGGAGGGTAGGTAGAATTTGATTGATTAGTTTTTCCCAGTTGCAGTTCTGACTACAGTTATAGAATAAAACCTGAGACTTGAGAAGAGCATGCCCATTTTATGTGCACTCTCTCAGCTTCCCTTGCTTTCTAACTCACTGTTTCTTTTTATCATTCTCCATCCATCTTTTTCTCCACCCTTAGACTAAGAAGGAAATCTTGTCCTCTCTAAAGCCGGCTCAGATTCCCAAACCCTGGGTCTCATTCCTTTGCTTATTTTGCTAATCCCCTCCCCTCCCCTTCTAATAATTTCAGTCTTCCTCCGTTTGATCCTTTCCTTTGGGTCATAAAACATACTCAAGTTTCCCTTATTTTTGGCATTGTTCTAATTTCTTCTAAACCCATTGTCCTTCTTTTGTCCCTCCCTTGCCAAAGCTGTAGAACTACAGTTCTTATTCACTGCCCCTTTTGCAAGCTGGCTTCTGCCTTCACCTCTTTATTGAAACTGCTTTTTTATAGGTGACCTCCTGGGTGACGGCAAAGACATGTTTTAGCTCTCGTCAACCTGAATTTTTCTGCAGCATTTGATTTTGTTAATTACCCTTCTCTTGCCTTGCTTCTTGCTTTTCTTTCCTTTTCTGATCGTTCAGTTAGGCACTTCTCATGACGCTATCCTTGGGTCCCTTTCTCTTTACATTAGTGATAATCAAACTGGGTTGCGTATAAGAATAACCAGAAAGATTGTTTTAAGTTCCCGTGCTCATGGTGCACAGGTGAACAGATGGTGGGAATTTTACGGGGACTAAACCGGAGAGGAGAGAGCATACATTGTACAAAAAGGAAGACTGATGTAAAATATATATTAAAAAAAGTTCCAGTGCACAGGTCATACTCCAGATCAATTAATCAGAATCTCTGGTGTGGGGATCAGATATCACTTTGATTTTAAAAGCATTCTTGGTAATTCCATTGTTCAATCAAGGTTAAAAACTACTGTCCTACTTATTGTACATAACATTGTTGAATCTTACAGGTTCAACAATCACTCTCGTCTTAGTACTCTCTTAAATTGTGTGCAACAGTTGGTGTTTTCTGTAATATTCCATTGGGTTGCCCCTTAAGCACCTCAAAATCCTTACATATAAAATTGAACTTATTTGCCCTAGCCCCACCACATTATCTTTTTACCCTGTCAGTATTCTTCCAAGCACTTAGACTTAAAATCTGAGTCATCTTCCTTTCTTTTCTTTCCTTGTCTTCTATATCCAAACATTTGTAAAATTCTGTTGATTCTGCCTCTGAAATTTTCACTTATCCCTTCCCCTCCGTTACTATTGTCATGTACCTGTTTTAGACCTTTTTCAACAGGTATCCCTGCCTCTGCTCCTTAGTTCTGAGTATCAGGTGGTGCATGACTTATTACCTGACCATATATTGATGTGATGTCCAATTGCCTGTAGCTGACTGAAAAAAGCGTTGATGGTTTGACCCAATCTTTAAATCCTCTTTACTTACGCTGGGTTCTGAGCAAACTAAACTTCTTGTTCTTTACTTTCCTTCAAATATTGAAATAATACCTATTTTTAAAAAGATTATTTATGCATACAGGAGCTGGGGTGTTAGCCAGCGTTGTTGGGGTGGAGGTATGAGAGAATTCACCAGAGACAGAGTGAGGAACAGAACAGGTGGATTGACTGAAATGCACTGCTGAGGGGAGCAGCAGGCGAGAAAAGAGAGGTCTGCTGCACCATGTGGGTCAGCTCCTTGGCCGGGGATCAAGCTCGTGCTATAGTGACTTTGATAACTTCATAGTGCTGAGGCTTAACCCCTTGTGCCACCAGGGAGGCCCCGAAATATTACCCATTTTTAAAGACTTGATTCAGATTCCATTTCCATAAATCCTGATGCCACTTTCTCTCTCATTTCATCCTCTTGAGCTTCCTCTTCTTCTTTTCTGAATTTTAATTCTTGGGAAAATTTCCAATTTCTAATTTTTTTTTGAGATGGGATTTACTTTCAAAAAAACCAGTCATTTGGGCCTCCCTGGTGGCACAGCGGTTGAGCACTGTGCTGTGGAGCTGTCGGCAGCAGCGATGCGAGTTCAACGCCCAGCCAGGGAGAATCCCACATGGTGCGGCAGACCTCTCCTGCCTCGCCCACTGTTCCCTTCAGCAGTGTATTTCTGATCTGCTTGTTCTGCTCCCCACTCTGTCTTCTGGTGAACTCTCTTGCTGCCCTGCGCCTCTGGCCTGTACCCCAGCTTGTATGTATAAATAAACAAATCTTAAAAAAAAACAAAAACAGTCATTTACATTACTATATACTTGTCTAGCTTTTTTTCCTTAGAGATTTATTTTTATTTATTTATGCATACGAGAACTGGGGTGTAGGCCAGAGGTGTGTGTGGGGAGAGTGAGAGGATTCACCAGAGACAGAGTGGAGAGCAGAACAGGTGGATCTACTGAAATACACTGCTGAGGGGAGCAGCGGGTGAGACACGAGAGGTCTGCTGAGAGGTCTGCTGCGCCATGTGGGTTAGCTCCCTGGCACCTGGCAGGGGATCGAACAGCAGTGGCTGGCAATAGCTTGATAGTGCTGAGACTTTAACCCCTGCACCATTAGGAAGGACCTACTTCATTAGCTTTTATGACGCTCTTCCCATTCTTATATTCTCTCTGCAGTGTGGGATCTAAGAAATTGAATGTAATCTAATAATTGTCCAAGAAAAACTTTCGCTAAAGGAAAATAATAGTAGAAATTTCTGTTAGAACCTGGGGAGTTGTAGAATTTGCTTAAACAGAAAAGAAGTTAGTGTTTGGATTAGAACTGGCAAAATCATCCTTATTTAGAATACCTAGGTTTTAACATAATGCCTTGTCTGATGATTCTGTAGATTTGATTCGAACTATCCGGGACCCGGAAAAGCCTAATACTTTAGAAGAACTGGAAGTGGTAACAGAAAGTTGCGTGAAGGTTCAGGAGATAAATGAAGAAGACTATCTGGTTATTATCAGGTTCACGCCAACAGTACCTCATTGCTCTTTGGCGACTCTCATTGGTAAGGTTTTATATATGTATTTGTGTGTTGCCTCTGTGTGTAGATTTTCGAAACTATTCTGCCTGATAATGACCCAAAAATAATAATTAGCATCATGTATCATACTTTATGGTTTACAGAGTATTTTCAGGTACTCGTCTTCTGTGGTCTTCACTATTCACCAATTAGAGACTCGGTATATTGTCAGTTTTATAGATGAGGAACCTGAGGCTCAGAGTTTAAGTGACTTTCTAAGAATCATAGAGCCAGGAAAGAGTGAAGCTGAGGCTCAAACCCAGGGTCTCCTGACTCTGTATGTGTTTTTCCTTTAATTATGCCATGCTGCTTCTCTCTCTCTCTTTTTTAATTTTTATTTATTTTTGCGTAGAAGAATTGGGGTATAGGCCAGAGGTGCAGGTGGGTGAGAGGATTCACCAGAGACAGAATGGGGAGCAGAACACTGCTAAGGAGATCAGTGGGTGAAACTGGAGAGATCTGCTGTGCCGTGTGGATTAGCTCCCTGGCTGGGGATCGAACTCAGGATGTTGTGGTGTTAGCACTGAGACTTAACCCCTAGGATATCAGGAAGCCCCCATGCTGCTTCTTTTTTTTTTTTTTTAAGATTTATTTATACAAGCTGGGGTACAGTACAGAGGCGTGGGGCAGCGAGAGGGTTCACCAGAGACAGAGTGGGGAGCAGAACAGGCAGATCAGAAATACACTGCTGAGGGGAGCAGCGGGCGAGGCAGGAGAGGTCTGCCGCACCATGTGGGATTCTCCCCGGCCGGGCGTCGAACTTGCATCGCGCTCTGCCGACAGCTCCACAGCGCAGCGCTCAACCACTGCGCCACCAGGGAAGCCCCCATGCTACTTCTTTTAAGTGTACATGCCAGCAGTTACTGGAGAGTGGGTGTGGGTCTGTTCCTTGTCCCAGCTCTGGAGATTGAAGTGAGTGCTTTCTGACTAGCACTGCCTTTATCACCATCATCTCCCTTTAGCTGCTCTGTTGGCTTCCGTGTAGTATGGGCAGAAGGCCTGTTAGAAGGGTATTTTTGGAGGTAGTTTTCTATTTGAGAGGCTGCAGTCCCCAAATTTTGGATTACTTGGCACCAAGATATAAAATCGGTATCTTTGATTATACAAGTTTAAGGAAGATAAAGAGAGTTTATTTCAAACCAAATATTCATCAGTAAGGGATTAAATAATCAAGGATGGTGTATATGTGGTGAAGCTGAACTTTAGAGGAGCTTAATTTAGGGAATTAATTCTCTTTACCTTGCAGGCATAGAGGCTTCGAATTTGAGAGGCTTCTTGTGGTCATTTTTAAGTTGCTTCTACGTGCTTCTACTTAGTTTAACATTTTTTGCATGGCCTGACCTGTTGCAAGCATTCAATAAAATTTAATGAGTAAGTTGACTATTGCTTGAAGGTAAATTGATATAATAGAAAGGATCTTGGCTTTGCAGTGGTCTTTGGTTCATTACCAGCTCTACCTCTCTACTAACTACAGACTCAGTGACCTTGGGCAAGTTACATCATGACTTTGGGTTTGTGGAAGAGGGTTGGTAATACCTTTCTTTTCACTGAATTATGGCGAGCAGTGTGTAAGTTGATATATTTAAGTTGCTAGCATGGTACTAGGTTCAAAGACTCTGTACTGAATTGAGCTAAAAATGTTTTCAGATACCATATTATATGGGCCTCCTCCACACAGCTCTATGCTTTTTTAAGAACCAATAAGAAGAGATAATTAATTGGGGCTCTTTTCCTTTCAGGTTTGTGCTTAAGAGTAAAACTTCAGCGATGTTTACCATTTAAACATAAGGTAAGAAAAATGTGTTTTGTTGTTTTATAATAGCTTTGTTGAGATTTAATTCACATATCATACAACTCACCTATTACAAGTGTACAGTTTAATGGCTTTTTAGTGAATTCCCAGTGTTGTGCAGCTATCACTGCTATCAATTTTAGAACATTTTCAATATTCTAAGAAATCCCAGTTAACAGTTGGTTCCCATTTTCCCCAAACTCTTTTGAATTTCTAGGCAACCAGTGATATACTTTTTTTTTAAACATCTTTGTTTATTTTTTCACAATATAAGATCTTTTCCTTCAAGTGTGGTCACCATAGTTTTCCCACCACCAAAGAGCCCACAGTCCTCTACCACACTCCAGCTTACTTTCCCTCCCTCTCTATTCTCCCCATTCCTCCTCTTCCACCTTCTGTCCTGAATATCTCAGATCTATGGTCTGCTTTCAGGGGTCAATCTTACAGTTTGTCTTTGTCTGATCTTTTGTTTAGTTTCTTTAGATTTCATGTATTAGTGAAGCCATCTGGTATTTATCTTTCTCCTTCTGGCTCACTTCACTTAGAATAATCCCTTCCAGTTCTATTCATGTTGCCACAAATGGCATGAGTTTATCTTTTTTGATTGCTGAGTAGTAGTCCGTTGTGTATATGTACCACATCGTCTTGATCCAATGTAGAATTTCTCCCTTCAGATGCAGTCACCATAGTTTTCCCACTACCAGAGTACCTACAGTCTTTCATCTGTTCTGAGACATTTAGGTTATTTCCACATCTTGGAAATGGATATGCTATAAATATAGGAGTGCAGGTTTCCTTTCAAACTAGTATTTTTGTGCTCTTTGGATTGATCTACTTTTTGTCTGTAGATTTTCCTATTCTGGATGTTTCATTTAGCTGGAATTGCATAATTTGTGGTCTTTTAAGACTGACTTCTTTCACTTAGAATAATGTTTTCAGGATTTATCCGTGTTGGAGTATATATCAGTATTTCTTTTTTTGTTGTTGTTGTCTTATATTGTTCTATTGTGTGGATGTTGTTTTTCTGTTTATCACTTGATGGAAGTTTGTTTTTACTTTTTGTGTATTATGAATATTGCTGCTATGAACATTCTTTTTTTTTTTTTTTAATTTTTTTTTTTTTTTTTTTTTTTTTTTTTTTTTTTTTTTTTTGATTTATACATACAAGCTGGGGTACAGGCCAGAGGCGTAGGGCGGCGAGAGGGTTCACCAGAGACAGAGCGGGGAGCAGAACAGGCAGATCAGAAATACACTGCTGAGGGGAGCAGCGGGCGAGGCAGGAGAGGTCTGCCACGCCATGTGGCATTCTCCCTGGCCGGGCGTCGAACTCGCGTCTCCGCTGCCGACAGCTCCACAGCGCAGCGCTTAACCGCTGCGCCACCGGGGAGGCCCTGCTATGAACATTCTTGTACAAGTTTTTTTTGTGGGCAAATATTTTCATAGCCTTCTTCCTAGGAGTGGAATGATGGATTACTGGTAACTATATTTAACCTTTTGAGGAACTGCTAAACTCTTTCCACAACCTTGCCACCATTTTACATTCCCACCAGCAGTTTATGAGGTTCTGATTTCTCCACATCCTTACCTTCACTTATTATTACCTGTCTTTTTCATTATAGCCATCCTAGTGGGTTTGAAGTAGAATACCTTATGGTTTTGATTTGTGTTTCCTTGCTGGGTAATAATGTTGAGTGTCTTTCCATGTGTAAACATTTAAAGCCAAGTAAGAGCTACTTTAAAAAGACCATAAGAAACTTCTCAAATTTATGACTTACATTCCTGCAAGGCACCAAAACAATCATTTGGTTTCCCTAAGGCATAGATCGTATAGGATCAATGCTTGACTCTTCCCCTTACTTACAATTTTTCAGAGTAATGACCTATTCGTAATTTTAAACTAAAGTAAATGAGTATAGAATGATTTTATATTTGTTACTTTGTTGTCTTCATAAAATCTAGTGTTATGCTGGTGGAAAATGTATGTGGTGTTTTGTCTTTTAAAAAAGATTGCATTAGATGATCTCTAAGGTCTCTTAGCCATAATGGGGTAAGATTTTTTTAAACCACATTAAAAACATTTATCTCACTAGTTAGATTAGTTCATATGTTTTAGTGTTCTTGGGAGAGTAGACATATCTTTATCATAGAGCATGCTTTATTTGCCATAGAATTTGTAGTAATTTGTGAACTTATCTCAAAAGCTCTCCTTCCTGGGGGATAGCTAATTTAAGGGAGTGCAGCAAAACCAGGAGCAATAAATTTAGCCTGGTAATACTGAGTGAGGAAAGAATGATGCTGAAAACTATATATTGTGATTCTTTTTTTTTTTTAAAGATTTATTTATACATAGAAGCTGGGGTACAGGCCAGAGGCATGGGGCGGCGAGAGGGTTCACCAGAGACAGAGTGGGGAGCAGAACAGGCAGATCAGAAGTACACTGCTGAGGGGAGCAGCGGGCGAGGCAGGAGAGGTCTGCCGCACCATGTGGGAATCTCCCCGGCTGCGCGTGGAACTCGCATCGCGCAGTGCCGACAGCTTCACAGCGCAGTGCTCAACCGCTGCGCCACCAGGGAGGCCCCCTATATTGTGATTCTATTTTATAAAATAAGGAAAGAAACTTCCAACCTTCCAAACTTGTGTGTGTGTGTGTGTGTGTGTGTGTGTGTGTGTGTTTAAAAGTCTGAGTTAGATTACGTAAGTGTGAAAAAGTATAGAAGAACACTAGATTATTAATACAACTTTCTTGGGACATAGGGCAGGGAGGAAGTTTAGATATTTTCGATACTGATTTAGGAGAAAGAGCTAGAGTGCAGGGAAGAGATATATACGACTAAAATATATATAATCTGGGCCTCCGTGGTGGCCTAGGGGTTAAGTCTCAGCACTACCACCTTGAAGGCCCATCGTGAAGGCCCAATGTGAAGATCTGAGTTCGATCCCCAGCCGGGAGCTAACCCATATATGGCGCAGCAGACTTCTCCTGTCTCACCCACTCCTCCCCTTAGCATTGTATTTCAGCAAATCTGCCCATTCTGCTCCCCACTCTGTCTCTGGTGAATCCTCTCACCACCCCCCACACCTCTGGCCTACACCCCAGTTCTATGCAAAAATAAATAAGTAAAAATCTTTAAAAAAATTATATATATAAAATTTCATTTGTTTAAAATGAACTGTGTTTGTATTCGTAAAAAATACTTGATGGGAATACCTCTTGAAGACCTTGCCCATTGGCTAAAATGTAAAAATCCTACTCATTTCCGTCCTTGTTTTATTTATTTTTTATTTTTTATTTTTTATTTATTTATTTTTTTAGAAGAAAGCTTCCAGGATTTTTTTTTTAAGATTTATTTATTCATACAAGCTGGGGTACAGGCCAGAGGCGTGGGGCGGCGAGAGGGTTCACCAGAGACAGAGTGGGGAGCAGAACAGGCAGATTGATGGAAATATACTGCTGAGGGGAGCAGTGGTTGAGGCAGGAGAGGTCTGCCACGCCATGTGGGAATCTCCCTGGTGGGGCGTCGAACACGGTCACAGCTGCCAGTAGCTCCACGGCGCAGTGCTTAACCGCTGCACCACCAGGGACGCCCCGTCCTTGTTTTAGAGAAACTGGTCCATAAATAGGATTTGGGCTTTTATCCCTCAACTCTTGAGTCCAGTTTACATTCTACTTCACTTACCAGCTTAGTAAATATTTTGGTGTTAATATTTTCTTCCAGTTGGAAATCTACATTTCTGAAGGAACCCATTCAACAGAGGAAGACAGTAAGTGAACCTTGAATTATTATTAAAACACAGCTTCAGGTAGTACTTTATTTTGGATACCAGGTTATTCTGTTAGCCAAGTATTTACTAGGTTGTTTGCAAAGAAGCACAGAATTAGTTACTAGTTCTCCTTGAGATTGAGAAATAGAGGTATTACATGGGAGTAATTTTGTCATTGGAACTTCAGGTGAACTAGAGGTAGGCCCTATGATTATTGACTGGTTTAAGCCAGTGGCTATATTATCTATAAAGACTATCTAGTCCTAGGGATCTTGACTTTTAAGCTCTAAAGAGGGGTTGCTTCTTTTGTGGCAGGATAAAGAGCTGTATACTTGAAATTGAAGGTCTAGAAAGTAAGGCTTTAGGGAATCTTGGGGTAAATGTAGTCTCTGTGGGTTAATGTACAAGAAAGGGAGTGGGGGATCTTCTCTATATTGAGGATCTCTGGCTACAGAGAGAAATCAATCAGTAACCATTTAATAGCAGAGCTGGCATTTGGGGAAAGCACAATACAAAATGTTCTACATAGTATTACATTAAAAATAACAGAATTTTATCTACAAATGAGAAGAGTACAAATGAGAAATACATTTAAAATGCATATTGTGCTTAGCTTTCTTCTCTGGGTAAATTGAGTGGTTGGAAAGAGAGTAGAGGAGAGGAAGAAAGAGACAATAATAGAGTAAGAACAACAATAAGAAACAAAGAGAAAAACTGGACTCAGAAAAGCACACACAGGAAGAGATGTAGAAGGGAAAGCCACTACTTACAGAGGAAAAGCCCATCCAGGAATCCCGTTCAGTACTGTCATGGAAACTATTAAAACCATCTGCTATTTTCACAATTCCAGACATCATATAGATTATTTTATTCCTTATGGGTGCAATTTACTTAAATCCCATATGCTAGTTGCTTCCGCCTCATAATTTATTTTATTTTATTATTTTTTAAAGATTTATTTATTTATACATACAAGCTGGGGTACAGGCCAAAGGCGCGGGGCAGCGAGAGGGTTCACCAGAGACAGAGTGGGTAGCAGAACAGGCAGATCAGAAATACACTGCTGAGGGGAGCAGCAGGCGAGGCAGGAGAGGTCTGCTGCACCATGTGGGATTCTCCCCGGCTGGGCATCGAACTCGCATTGCGCGCTGCCGGACAGCTCCATAGCGTAGTGCTCAACCGCTGCACCATCAGGGAGGCCCCACCTCATAATTTAAAGAAAAAAAGAGTACCCCATACCTACACAGGATATTCTTTTGAAATTCCTCTTAATTATAGGATTAAGTAACATAAATGGTATTAACCCTTGTGATTCTGGGTTTTTCATTTGCTAAGTATTTATTGAGTACATTCTTTTTTTTTTTTTTTTTAAAGATTTATTTATTTATGCGTACAAGCTGGGGTACAGGCCAGAGGCGTGGGGCGGCAAGAGGGTTCACAGAGACAGAGTGGGGAGCAGAACAGGCAGAGGGACAGAAACACACTGCTGAGAGGAGCAGCGGGCAAGGCAGGAGAGGTCTGCCGCGCCATGTGGGAATCTCCCCAGCCGGGTATCGAACTCGCGTAGCTGCTGCCGACAGCTCCACAGGGCTGCGCTTAACCGCTGCGCCACCAGGGAGGCCCCTATTGAGTACCTTCTATGTGTGGGCATAATTCTACCTTTGAGATACATCTCTGCCCTTATAGAACCTACATTGTAGTAGGAAGAAACAATGAATTGGAATCATTTATAAGGAGACATTTTAGCAGCATCCCAGAAATGTTAGCTCACATTAAGAATATGGACATTTCTTGATTTCTTTCATCAAGAGTGCTTTTTGCAGATTATAGACAACATGTAATAGGACAATCGATACCTTTATTATGTGAAGGACAGTGCAAGCTGGTTTAAGACAAGACCGAATAATTTAACAGAAAGAAACATGAATAGAAAATTCAAGAATTAATAAAGATGAGAGGATGTTCTTACGATTAGTGAAGGAATTATAAATTACAGTAACATTAAACCATTTTTCACCTCCTGTTATAGATATGAGTGTTTTTATTAACAATACCAAATATTTCTGGTAACCTGAAAGCTCATGTATTGCTGTTGGTAAATAATACTGAGAAACTAAATGATATGAATCAAACCATAAAGATATTCATACCCTTTGATCTAATAGTCCCACTTTTAAGAATTTTTCCAAAAATCAGATTATATGTTTAAAGGTACTTATTCTAGCATGATCTTCAAAATTAATTTAGTATGCTTGTAATCTTTACTGTGCTAAGTAATTCTGTATTTTAAAAACAGACATATAGGGAATAAAAAGCAATTTTCAAAATTGTATTCACTATGAATATAACTATATGGAAGTATGTATATGGGCAAAAACTACCAAGAAAATTACAAATAGTTGCGGTAAAGTAGTAGGATTACAGGGGATATTTTTCTTTTTAAGTCTCCCAGAACTTATGAATCGCTATAACCAAGTTTTAGTTCTCAAGGAGTTAATTCTCTGTATTAACATGCTGATAAAAATATTGTCTGGCACTACATGTTGACACAGTTCTGCTAATGTTTGCTGTGTGTTTTGCAGTCAACAAGCAGATAAATGACAAAGAGCGAGTGGCAGCTGCAATGGAGAACCCCAACTTACGGGAAATCGTGGAACAGTGTGTCCTTGAGCCTGACTAATATCTGTTTTAAGAGCCACTGAACTGTTGTTTAATGTTTTGTTTAAACTCTTTGTAAAATGCAAAAGACTCATGTTTAATACCTAGGTGATTTGTACCTCAAAGCATTTTTTAAAGGATTATTTCCAACAAGATTTAATTATAAGGCAGTACCTAGTTTGTTCAGCGTATAACGTTCTCAGGATTTGTAACACTTAAATGATCAGACAGAAGAATATTTTCTACTTATTATGTGTAAGATGAGTTGCTATTTTTCTGATGTCCCTTCAGATACACCTACTTTTCGTGTCAAATAGTTACCGTGCCCAAATGTATTCAGTTTAAATCATTACTCTGTAAAATAAACAAGAGATGATTCTTATAATGCTGCATCTTAGAATTTGTTCATTGAATTGTAAATTTCAGTGTAAATATAGGTTCAAAGATATTTCCAAAGTTTTTTTTTGGGAGGGGGGGGCTGATTATTATGCATAAGTAGAGATCTAAGCACCAAAAGAAACTCTTAAGATCAGACTAGATCATGCCTTCCTCTAGGAGAATCCTGAATCTATTGAAAGATGAGAAACAAATGTGGAGAGGACCAGATGACTTACTACAATTCCAAAGATAAAGCAATCCTCCAAAGAGTTTTAATTAAACTGCTCTAAATGTATGGGCTCTTCTTGTACTTTGTTCATTTGTCTTAGGGAATAACCAGTCATTTGAAGTTTAAACAGGTGGTAGACAGCCTCCAAAATAAACCACCAGTGATCCTTACTTCCTGGTATTCATGCCCTTGTATAGTTTTCTTCCATATTGAATAAGGGCTGGTTGGTGTAACTAATAAAGAATGGCAGAGGTGATAGAGTATGACTTCTGAGGTGTTTCAGCTTCCACCTTGACCTCTCAGATTGCACATTCTGTGGGATTTCAGCTGCCATGTTATGAGAACACTCAAGTAGCCCTGTGGAGAATTCCATATGGAGAGGAACTGAGGCCTCCCACCAACAACCAACATCAATGTCAGGCTGACATCTTGACTAGAAATTCATGAGACCCTGAGCCAGAGCTGCCTAGCTAAGCTACTCCTGGATTCCTGACTGAGAAGCTATGAGTAATAATAAATGTTTTTTGCTTAACACCTTATTTGCTTAAATTTTGGAGTAATTTGATAGGCAACAATAAATAACTAACATACAAGTTATTAGAATGGAGCTCTCCTAACTCAAATTTAATTGAGATTACTAAGAGGAAAACTTGTTCCATATCTCTTAAACCTCTTTATCTCCTTCAAGAATATAAGTTGAGACAATAGAGAGGATTTGGTAAGAAAATTGATGAAGAGATACCTTATGGTGAAATTGTTGCTGTGCTAAGTTCTAACTCTCACTTTGACACCTTCTACCACCATCTGCTAAGGGAAGTTTTAAAGGAAGGACTCAGAGTTTGGAAATGGGTTCTCTCTAAAAAACTAATACTTGACTCATTCCTGAGAAAGAAAAGAAGTGGGCTAAAGACTGGGGTCTTCTGCCTAGGAAGTTGAGGTGGAGTGAAAGGCAAGACTACTTTGATGACAGAGCCTTCATGGCAAGGAATGCATGAATGCTTTCATGGACCCTGCTATGTGGGACCATATTTGACATTATTCAACAGGCCATCTGTAGAGCCAAGGAAACTACAGCAGAAAGGGTCTGGACGTGTGCTACCTAAGACCGGAGGACTGAGGAGAGAGGACAGCAAGTGGAGATGGATCTGCCAGGGTCAAGGGGTGCAACAGGAACCTGGTAAGCTCATGAAAATTTCCACCCAAGAGAAAGAGCCAGCTCCAACCACCAGGCAGGCTCAGCGAGCACAAAGCCTACTAGCTAAGTAAGAACTGTTCCATCTCTGTCCCTTCTCCTTCCTTCAACTTCTAAAGCAATAGAATAACTAGCAAGTAGGTTAGTTGAAAAGGAGGAAAAAGGAGAGAACAAAGAACTCTCTCCAAATCTCTACTGTAGGTTTCAAGCCTGAAGCAAGCTTAAGTTAGCAAACTAGTTAATACCAAATTCATAGTTTTGACTATTAGATGTGACTGGATACTTTACTGCAATGAGCAATGAGATTTGTGTGTTTAAAAGTGACAGGATTCATATATCTGCCCAAATCTTCAGCCACAGGCAGAGGAAGATCATGCCTTCTCAACAAAGTTTCAAAGGTTAGTAGGGGACAAAAATAAACATACACACTGGTTATGGAAGTCCTCTTTCAACCATCTGGGCTTCTGCCAAAGCTCTGCAACTGTGGGACTGTCTCAGCACAGCTTGATCCCCGTGTTCTTTTCTCTTGAGATTGTTAAAAATACAGGGCCTCCCTGGTGGTGCAGGGGTTAAAGTCAGCACTATCAAGCTATTACTAGGCACTGTGGCATGATTTTGATCCCCGGCCAAGGAGCTGACCCACATGGCGCAGCAGGCCTCTCCTGCCTCACCCGCTGCTTCCCTCAGCAATGTATTTCAATGTATCTGCCTGTTCTCCCCGCTCTGTCTCTGGTGAATCCTGTCACCCCCTCACCTCTGGCCTAGACCCCAGTACTTGTATGCATAAATAGATAAAATTAAAAAAAATATATAGTCAGAGAAACTATTGAGATTGTGACATTGGAGTAGTAGCTTTGTAGAAAATGTCATTATTCCTGATATTTTGCTTTGAAAGTTCTTGTTGGCTCCTCTTCAGATCTTTAAATCTCTGTCAACCAGCATACATAAATGAATCCAGAAGTACTAAAATATTGCTGATTTTTAGTCATCACTGTAATTATTTCTTTCTAAATCACAAGTCTACTAGAAAAGGTACTTAGGACAACACTAAGTTCCTTTATGGAAGTCTGTAATCTAGGGCCAGGGCAAGAGTTGTGTACCTGGTATACACCCTGTTCAGTATTCTCCCACTCTGTGCCTATGTGTGCATACACATGCTTTCTGACTAGCTGTTTGCTTCTAAAATATAATAGCAGGCATTATTGGAGGAGACTCTGGACCTTTCAGCCCACGGTCAAGTTCACACTAATCCCTAAGTTCTGACCATTTCTTAACACTGGAATCTGATGGACTGGAGAACTCAGGAAGCCACATATAGAGTTTGAAGAGCAGGGCTATCTCTTTCCCCCTTCATCAAGACCCCACAGATGAAACTCATTGCCAGTATAAGATGGCTGAAGTCTACTGGAGTCAGAGATCCCCCCAGTCTGTACTTTCCTCTACTTGTGCACTTATTGGTGGTCTCATCAATAAATAGTGAGCACTTTTTAAGTACCAGGCACTCTTAGGTGCTAAGGATACAAAGATGGATCAACCCCTTCTGTCCCTCTCTGCTGCAAGCAGTAAGTGATGTAGGCTCCACCACATCTAGTGCTTGAGCTTGTGCTGGTCAGGTAGACACAAAGATCACATAGCCAGGACCAAAAGCCAAACCATACCTTAGGAACGATCTGGTGAAAAGATGTGCAACCAGAAATGGGTCACTGCAGCTCATGAGGGTTAGAAGTGATTGCTGTAGTTTTGCTTCTGCCAAAGGCTGTCTCCTCTGCTCCTGCTGTCTTGTGTGACTCACTCTGGCTTCATAGTTCTAGGTAGGGTGTCTAACAGCCTGATTTCAAGTCATATGTCTATGGCAGCCAGGGACAGGAGAAAGGAGAATCTATCTTTTTGGGAGGGTCTGATTCTTTCCCAGCAAGACTCACATAGTGGTATTCCTCAGTTCCAGTAGGGGGATTCTGTCACTGATGTCCACTACATTAATAATACAGGTAAATGAATTTGTATCTTATCAGTCTCAATAGCACCTACATACAAATAAAAAATAGGAGTATGTATACTCACAAGATATGTCATCTACTTCCATCTCTGGCATGATCAGCAAACTTTCTTGGAAAAGGGTCAGATAGTAAATATTTTAGGCTTTTTTTCTGTGTTGCAATTATTCAACTGTGCTGTTTGGAGTGCAAAAACAGCCACGACAATTTGTGAATAAATGAATGTGGCTGTGTTTCAATGAAACTTGGCTTAGAGGCACAAATTTGAATTTCATATAATTTTCACATGAAATATTCCTCTTTTGATTTCTTTTTTTTTAAAGATCTATTTATTTTTGCATACCAGATTGGGTGCAGGCCAGAGGTGTGGGGCAGTGAGAGGGTTCACCAGAGACAGAGTGGGGAGCAGGACAGATGGATGGAAATACACTGCTGATGGGAGCAGCGGGCAAGACAGGAGAGGTCTGCTGCGCCATGTGGGAATCTCCCTGGCCTGGCATAGAAATCTTGCCACAGCTGCTGCCAGCTCCACAGCACTGCGCTTAACCCATTGCACCACAAGGGAGGCCCCTACCTTGATTTCTTCAACCATTTAAAAATATAAAAACGATTTGTAGCTTGTGGATAGTTGAAAAACAATCATTGAGTTGGATTTTGGCCTGAGGCCATTTGCCAACCGCTGTTCTTTAAGACTGATTCCTAAATGTTATGGTAGGTCTCAGACCTCTTTGAGAACCTCATAAGCTTTATGATGGCCTTGATCCTCTTCCTAGAGGAAAAAGACACTCACATAAAACTTTGCCTGTCACTCCGGGACTTTCATGGCCTCACTAAGGAGTCAATGGACCTGGACTAATAACTCTCTTCTACAAATAAGACTAGCTGCACATTTGGTTTTTCTCATCCCCTCAATAACTCCTCAGAGCCCAGGGGTTCACAACCTTCTTAAACCATAATATAATCAAGAAGCTTTCTCAACTCCACTGGGTAACATCTGCTCTGTTACCCACACTGCAGATGTTTTCAGCAGGGTACAATTAAACTATAATTAGGGGAGGACTCTATTGGGAAGGGGAAAGCTTGCTCTGAAAGTCACATTGCATTCATAGCCCAACTGGTGTCCCTTGTGTTAATCTAATAGCAGAAAACAAGTTAGTGAACTGTGAGGGTTGAAATTCATCACTCATGTATCAGTACTGGAAATAGTTTTTAAACTGCTGGTGTGTTTATTTGTTAGGTAATTTCTTACATATACGATATATTTTACAAATGAAAAAAATTTTTAACTCATTGGATTTTGCCTGGACTAGTGGTTGTCCCTGACTCAGATCAGATTGCCTATAGGGCAGAGGTGAACCCAGTCCTTGTGGGAACTTATTTGGAGCAGACGGAGGGGAGGAGAGTTGCTATTGCGTGTGGTCCTTAGTGTGCTCTGTGCTTGCTAGAAGCATCTCACAGTCTTTTGACTCTTACCAAAGAGGTGGCTCCGAACACGGACCCTAATACAAAATGCCATCTCGTTCTAAGCCTAACCTGAGCCACGTAATTGCTGTGTGACCTTGGTCTAGTTATTTGACCTCTGTATCTTACTTAGTTCCCTCATCTTTAAAAAAGTACCTATTTCATAGGACTGTTATAAGGATTAAGAGGGAATGCTTGTTAAGTGCTGCGCACAATGCCAAGAACATAGTAAATGTTTTGTTAGTGTTAAATAAAAATAGAGGAGAGGGCCGCATGGTGCTAAGTTACTTGAAGGCGATTGTTTTCCTTAGTTGGAAAGGACTGAGTGCAATTACCTGGCAAGCACTAGAGGGCAGTAAAGCATGATTCCTTAGTGCTGGCTTCCAGATTTCCGTAAACAAGACTGAGCACTGACTGCTTAGCGTCAGCTACATGGGTATCGCTGGTGCCTGTCCAACCTCCCCCGCCTCCAGTTCCCCACCCTCCACCACACACACACATTCACTGTCACGCTAACTAGGCTGTGCCAAATGGTGCCAGTTCACAGTGGGCACATTATAGTCTGCACCTTTGTTCTAACTGGGGTGATTAATTATAATCACAGATTAATTACCTTAGATGTGGAATTATTTTGCAAAAGGTTATGAATAATTTTGAGGCTTATGATACATATTGCTGAATTGCTCTCTGAGGAAATTGTTCCGATTGATATCCCACTAAGAGTGGGGGTTTGTATCCCTGCCCTGCACTAACATTCGGCGTTATTATTTAAAAACAAACTTTGCGCAAGGTGGAGGATTAAAAAATATCTTTTTCTCGTTTATATTTTTTTGTTGAGATTAAACACTGAAAAACGTTTTCCAAAACATTGGGATTTTTAAAAATCACTGTTTATATCATTTCCCCATTTTTCTATTTAGATGTTTACTTCTTAAAAAGTTATTTATACAATATGGGGTTTAGCATATTTTCTGTCACATATACTGTCAATATGATTCCCAGCTTTTTGGTTGCATAGTATGTTAAACGACTGTTTATTCATTTTTTTATGAATAAAGCTTTCGGGTGGTTCAAACATTAAAAAAGCATTTTTCCTGTATTTCTCTTGAATAATTTATGATTTCATTTTTAAAGCATTTCAATCTTTGAACCATTTGGAATTTATACTGTAGAATGTGAGGAGTGGAACCAACTCAGTTTTTATCCAGATGGCTAATTATTATCTTGACACCATTTGTTACATAGTCCATGTTAACCCTGATCATTATTTTTAAATCCTACTTTATGAACCTTATGACCAAGACATATTATCTTTTATAATAAAGAGTTTGCAACTTAATTTCTAACAACTGGCAAAGTGTTAAATAACTTAAACTTCATCCATTAATGGAATCATAGTGTTTTCTTTTTAAAATTTTTTAGTTAGATTAATTTTACTTATGCTATAAGAACTGGGGTGTAGATCAGAGGTGCAGGGGTGAGAGGATTCACCAGAGACACAGCGGGGACCAGAACAGGCAGATCAACCGAAATACACTGCTGAGGGGAGCTGCGGGCGAGACAAGAGAGGTCTGCTGTGCCATGTGGGAAACTCCCTGGCCAGGTATCGAACTCAGGTTGCAGTGGCTGGCAATAGCTTGATAGTGCTGAGACTTAATCCCTTGTGCCACCAGGGAGGCCCCCAAGAATCTTAATGTTTTCAAGGACTTTTATTACATAGGAGAATTCTCAAGATAAAATTGAGAGAAAGGGAAATATGAAACGATATATACCAGGCAATCCCATTTAAAAACAGAAGTACATTTATGTATAAAGTAGACAGAAGGAGGGGCCTCCCCGGTGGCGCAGCGGTTGAGCGCTGCGCTGTGGAGCTGTCGGCAGCAGCAACGCAAGTTCCACGCCCAGCCGGGGAGAATCCCACATGGTGCGGCAGACCTCTCCTGCCTTGCCTGCTGCTCCCCTCAGCAGTGTATTTCTGATCTGCCTGTTCTGCTCCCCACTCTGTCTCTGGTGAACAATCTCATCGCCCCACGCCTCTGGCCTGTACCCCAGCTTGTATGTATAAATAAAAAATAAATCTTTAAAAATAAAAAGTAGATAGAAGGAAATATGTAAAATTTAAGAGTAGTTATTTCTGCCTTAAAAATATTTTTTCTCAATGAATGAGTATGTTTCCTTTTAATAATTTGGTAACTCCTATATGTAAAATTACATTATTAATGTGGGAGATGAAGAAAATGTATTTTTCCCTTGGGGAAGTGTCCTTTGCTTTTATCCAAACTCCTTGGACCTAGTGCTGTAGCACAGTACTCACCTTCTTGGTCATCTTGAATGTGTTGTTTATTTCCTTCCAGTCTTCTTAGATGCACCCTGTATCTCCAAAGTTTGCGGGACAGTGTTTGAATGTAAATTGGTATTGAATTATTTCAGATTCATCTTAGTCACAGCAAGGGTATTTCGCTTTACACAGGGCTTTAGCCTTTGGCATTTCGTAGGAGGAATTTCACTGGAGGCCTCTTTCATCTGGGCCCTACCCCAGACAAGTGTGAACTTTGGTAAGTCATTTTCCCTCTTTGGGCCTGCTTCTTCCCTCTATCAAATGAAGATATTAATAATCTCTAGGGTTCCTTCAAGTTTTAAGTTTGTAGCTATGAAGCCACGATGGATTCTGGCTTCTTGGGACTTTGAAGGAATTATTAGCATCATTTACAACCACAGGAGTGATTACTATTGAGTTTGGTCTGCAGTTAATAATCCATTAATTTAAGCAGAATTAAAGATAATTATGACACTTTAGCAAAGCTTATTAGTGTTTCTTTTTTTAAAAAAAGATTTATTTATTTATGCATACAAGCTGGGGTATAGGCCAGCAGTGTGGGGCGGCGAGAGGGTTCACCAGAGACAGAGTGGGGAGCAGAACAGGCAGATCTACAGAAACACACTGCTGAGGGGAGCAGCGGGCAAGGCAAAAGAGGTCTGCCACACCATGTGGGAATCCCCGTCGGGCTTCGAACTTGCATCTCTGCTGCCGACAGCTCCACAGTGCAGCACTTAACCTCTGCGCCACCAGGGAGCCCCAGTTTTTCTTTTTTTTAAGAAATGTTATTGTTCTTAGGTTCTTAGTTCTGATAGAACTAAGCTAAATTGGGTCTTTTTTTCCTAAAGATTTATTTATTTATGCATGCAAGAGCTGGGGTGTAGGCCAGAGGTGTGGGGGGTGGTTGTGAGAGTATTCACCAAAGACAGAGTGGGGAGCAGAACAGGCAGATCTACTGAAATACACTGCTAACGGGAACAGCTGGCGAGACAGGAGTGGTCTGCTGTGCCACGTGGGAAGCTTCCTGGCCGGGGATCAAACTCATGCTGTAGTGGCTGTGGATAGCTTCGTAGTGCTGAGACTTAATCCCTTGCTCCACCAGGGAGGCCCTAAATTGGATCTTATCAGCTGAGTTGCCATGTTGCTGGATTCCTGGGGTCATGTCATGTTCCTTGTCTACATTAAGGTGAGGTTTGTTCAGACGAGTCAAAATATAGATTGAATATTGTGTCAAGTTCAAGCTTGCCTTGTAGGATGAATCTTACCAAGTTGTGGAGTTTTCCTAGACCTTCATCTCTCCAGCTGAAATACATGGCTGTATCAGGGATTGTGAGGCAGCTTTGCGTTAATCTAATCCTACTACTTCATTTTATATTGAAGCCAAGTGATGTTGAGTGACCTATCCACACTCACTACAGGATTAGGACATATGGAAAATAACCTAGTTTCCAACTGAGCATTTACCAATATTCAGTAGTAGGATATGGGCAAGTCACTTCTACCAACTTTTAAAGTGAATTAAAGATGAAAATGTGGGGCCTGCCTGGTGGTGCAGTGGGTTAGGTGCAGCATTGTGGAGCTGTCTGCTGCTGCAGCGCCAGTTTGATGCCCTGACAGGGAGCTTCCCATATGGCGCATCAGTTCTCTCCTGCCTCGCCCGCTGCTCCCCTCAGCAGCATATTTTGGTTGATCTGCTTGTTCTGTTCCCCACTCTGTCTCTGGTGAACCCTCTCACCGCCCCACACCTCTGGCCTGCACCCCAGCTTGTATGGAAAAATAAACAAATCTTAAAAAAAAAAAAGATGAAAATGTGGGCCTGCCTGGTGTTGCAGAGGGTTGAGTCTCAGTATTATGAAGCTGTCCAGAGCCACTGCAGCACGAGTTCAATACCCAGCGAGGAAGATTCCCATATGGCACAGCAGACCTCTCCTGTCTCGCCCACTGCTCCCATCATCAGTGTATTCCAGTAGATCTGCCTGTTCTGCTCCCCACTCTGTCTCTGGTGAATCCTCTCATCACCCCCACACCTCTGGCTTATACCCCAGCTCTTGTATGCATAAATAAATAAATCTTTAAAAAAAAAAAGATGAAAATGTGAAACTTTTTAGGTTCCTGAATTACCCTGTAGGCTAAAGTAGGGGAGGATAGATTGACATAGAAATTCCCGGCCAAAAAAAAAAAAAAGAAAGAAAAAAAAATAGGACATAAAAATCAAGATGTGATTTTACTAATTTTGTCATTTTCAATTAACTGTTGAGGGATATTACATCTTCATGTGTTCACATTGATATTTTTAAGCAATTTTTTTTCTTAGATTTAGGAAATACATGCAATGATTTAATAAGTCCAGTAGAAATGAGACTGAGAAAGCCTAAATGAGTTTAAGAACCTCAGTACTCATTAGTAGGTCTAAAAACTTAATGAGCATTAAAGGTCATTTAGCAAAATATTTGCTAATTCTTTTTTGGAATGAAGAGGCCTCCTTGGAAATAATCTTACTATCCTCAGAGCAACCTCTGCTGTACATATTTTTGTTTTATTAATTAATCTAGTTTTCTCTAATTATAGACATATAATAAGAAGCACAGCAAAAACAGTTCAAATGAAAAATCAAATGAAAATTAAAGATCTCCCTTTTCGCTCACTTCAGTGCTATTCCCCAAATACAACCATTTTCAACAGTTTTAATTCTTCTGTTAATTATCATAATACATTGTAAATTATATCGTATAATACATTGTATCATAATACATATGTAAATATGTCTTATTTTCACTTTTTAATTTTGAAAAATTTCAAACTTACTGAGAAGTTGTAAGAATGCACTTAGATTTATCAACTATGAATATCTTGCCATATTTAGTGTTCTCTCATTGTACATTTATATGTATATTCTGTTTGTAGAGCTATCTGAGAAACAGTTGTAGACATCATGCCATTTCTCCCCCAAAATACTGCATCATAATGCCCCAAGATTAGGACCTTCGCCTCCATAACCACAATATAATTCTCCCATTCCAGAAGCCACCTTAGCTCTTGAAACTCTTGTTATTTGGTGCCACATTTCCAAAAAATATTATTATGTTTTTAGCATGATTTTGCTATTTCATGACTTTATGGTTTTATGTATGTATTAACTATTACCTGCTAGAAAAGATGGGAATTTACTATTCAAACTTTCCCCCATTCCCTAGCCTACTCTATTAAGATAAGAAAAAGGTACAGCAGACTTCTCCTGTCTCACCTGCTGCTTCCTTTTTCAGTGTATTTCAATAAGTAAGCCTTTTCTGTCCTCCACTCTGTTTCTGGTAGATTCTTTCACCCCATGCCTCTGGCCTACTCTCAGATTTTTCCTAGCAAAATATAAGTCATCTAATCCAAAGGAATGATTTAGTGTCAAAATAAAACCAGTTATCTGAAAGAAAAAAAAAAGATAAAAATGTATTGTTCACATTCTGATACGAAAACATTACAGGTCAAAACTGTGTATTGTAGTGAACATTTCCTTAATTATACATCTTGTTTTTTCTGGAATTACTAATCATTTTTCCATTCATTCCTTTAATTATAAGTACCTATAATAAATCCATCCCCAAAATTTCCTATCAAAAACCACCACTTGGGCCTCCCTGGTGGCACAGTGGTTAAGCGCTGTGCTGTGGAACTGTCAGCAGTGGTGTCGTGAATTCGAAGCCAGGCCGGGGAGATTCCCACATGGCGCGGCAGACCTCTCCTGCCTCGCCCACTGCACCCCCCAGCAGTGTATTTCCGCCACTCTGTCTGTTCTGCTCCCCACTCTGTCTCTGGTGAACCTTCTCGCCACCCCACGCCTCTGGCCTGTACCCCAGCTTGTATGCATAAATAAATAAATCTAAAAAAAAAATGCCACTTAATAGGTTAAAACACATTCCTTGGAGACATCATTCCTGGAGCTCTCTGTTCCTCTGAAGTTTCCCTTGCTTGAATGGAGACTAGTTGCTTTCTTGCCTTGCTGAACTGTCATCCTGAGACTTCTGGTCCTTTCTCTTTTCTGTTGAAATCTCTGTGATGAGGTAGAAAACTCAGTGTGAAAGATGTCTCATTTGACTCCTGGTGCTTCAGCTTTGAGCACATTCCTGTCTCCCAGGGCCAGTCGGGTTACAGCCAACTCATCATAAAGGGATTTGCTGTAGGGCTCGTGGGACTCAGAATCAGTGGGAGACTGGAACAGTAGGGAACAAAAAGGTTCTAGAGGCCAGAACAATCTGTTCAGGATGCCTCCACTGCTACTGATGCTGACTGAACATCTTGGCATTACTCACTTGGGATTCAAAGTGCTGGGCAGAAGTATCTATTTGGCCAAGCCAATGGTCTTATGGACACTGTGGCTGGGGGAGGGAGGACTTTCTCCCTTCAGCTTTGGTGGTGGGAGATGGTACATTCCTTCCACTTATACCCTAATACTGCCACTGGAGTTGTTTCCTCTCGAATGGGAACAGGGCATTGAAAACAAGACAGAAATGCAAATGTCTACCACACTCTTTGAGTCTCCATTTCCCCATCAGCATAAATAAAAATATTAACAATAATAATAAGTCTGTAAAAATATTCAACTTGGAGATTAAATGAGATGGGAAAATAGTACTGTGCCTGGCTCATAATAGATTCTCTATGATTGTTGGTTTGATCTGAGTAGGAGGATGAAAATATTCTGAGGATGGAGTGATAGAAGCCAAAAGTATGAAAGGAAAGAGTTGAGGTAGCCCGGGGGTTGGAGGGCCCCTTAGCCTAGAGGGCAGTTCTGGAGAGGAAGGAGCAAGGCCCAGCCCGTTTGGGGCAGAAGCCCCTGTAGACATCTGGATTTGACCTCATATGCCTTTGTCTTCCTGGATGCAGCTGCTCCTGGGTCAGGACCTGGAGTCAACATGTAGACCTGGAAAGGCAGAGCAGGGGCCCTGAGTGGGAAGACTGCCTACACAGCAGTCAGGGGTCACCAAGGGTGTAGAGGGAGCCCCCCTGAGAGTGCCCTGGTGTGACCATGGTTTCTTTTCAGAGGAAGATGAAGAGGAAATGCTTTCCTGCCCATCCTTCTCTTGTGGATCCACCAAAGGCCTCTGATGGGTTCAACCACATTACCAGCGAAGAGTGGAGAAGGATAACAGGAGCGACTCAAGGACCTATTAAACACATGAAAGTGAAATAATGTTGTCATCTTGCAATAGGATTGTGACATCTAGGAAGAGTTCTGACTTCAGGGGGGCTTCCCTGTCCCTGTCCCCAGGCATTCAGACTACCCCGCCCCCATTTGCACTCCCTTGGGGTTCTTCCTAGCCTCTGGCCTGGCTCCAGAATGTGGACTTTATGGGATTTGCTCCCAGGATATCTCTGCTTGACTTTGAGCTCCTGAATAGCAGGGCCTGTACCTCATTTCTCTTAGGGCACTGCCCTGGGCCTGGTCCCCGGTGGGCAAAGGAAAGGCTTGAAAAATGAATGAGACTAGAATTGAGCCATGGATAAATGAAGGGGAAAGGAAGAGAGTATTTCAGACAGTTGACAGGAATAACATGGCAGGGGAGATACGGCACAAGTGACAGACTATCTTGGGAGATAGAGGAACATCTGTTCAGGGAGGGAAACTGACATTGTGCCGGTGCTTTCTTAAACATCTTGCATGGTCCTTAGGCCAATCAGCCCCAAGAGAAAGGTGTAATTACTCCCATTTGACAGCTGAGGCAACTGAGATGCAGAGAAGGGAAGCGACTTGCTCAGAAAGTGGCTGAGCAGGAATATAAATAGGCCTGTCTAGTTCTTGAGCCTGGAGAAGTAGATGGGTAGAAGTCATAGCCCTGAAGGTGGGCACAGTGTGGGGGCCCTGGTAAGTCATTCAGTGCCCATGTCACCAACTGCTGTGTCAAACAGGAGGCAGTGACATCTCTGGATCATGATCCTACAGTGTGACCCTGTGCTGACTAAGGTGGGAGTAATGGCAGATTTTTTTTTCTCCCCTCTCCCTTTGTTTTTATTTATTTATTGGCAACTGCTTTCATATCCCCAGCCCTTTGCACATTTAAGGTGCCTGCCCGCCCTCACTGCACCTACTCTCCTACTCTCAAGTTTATATCAAGTCTCTCCTTTCCCTGATGGCCCTTTGTGATGCCTGCTGGAGTAGCTCTGACACTGCTTACTCCCACCAGCACCTAGCCCCAAGACATGCCCTTGAATGTTTTCAGAATGAATGAGTGTGCACATATACCTAGGAAATCCCCATCCTTCATGACTTCCAGGGAAAGGAAAGACCTCCCAGGCCTCAGCCCCTTTCTGCGTTCTCCCTTCTCTACTCTATCCCTGTGGGCGGGGCAAGGCCTTTCTGAGCCCAGCAAGGCTAGAGATTGAAACAATTGCCTCTGGGCGCAGGAGTCATTGGGACCTTCTAAGGGAAGAAGGGCTGCTGAGCCAGCGCCACACCCCTAATCCAGAGGAGAGCAGCAGGCCCAAGGCAGGGTGGGCAGGGCTGGGTAGAGGAAAGAAGCCAAGCTACCTTTGGGAGGAGGAGACACCCCAACTGTCTTTCACCAAGGGGCAAGCCAGCTGGGGAGGAGGCTGGACCCTCCCATGCCCTCTCCTACCCAGATAGCCTAAGCAAGGAGTCTGAGCGCCAGACCCATTGTCAAGAAGTCTGCATGCTACACTTCATTTAACACTTGCTAAGAACCTGCTCTGGGCCAAGATGGGTAGGATCCATATCTAGGGGAGCCCATACTAGTTGTTTACGAAAGAATAAAAATAGCTTCTACTCATTGAGTGATTTGCCATGTGCCCAATGCTGATCTAAGTCCATATATATATATATATATATATATATATAATTGAATGTTCATAGCAACCTTTAAGATAAATGCTATCTTTGGTTCCATTTGACACATGAGTATAATGATGCACAGAGAGATCAAGATAAGTAAGTTGTGTGCTAGGAGGCACACTCCAGCACCTGGCATCAGAGTGTCTGCCTTTTTACCTCTGTGCATCCTCTGTGCCCCAGGTGACACATATGTGCTTCTTAATCCCTGCCCTGCTCCTTGTCAGCAGGTCGTGAGGCTACTATGTATACTTGCCAGACCCCAAAGTGTGTTCTAGAATATCACCACTTTTATTGCCCTTTGCTCCCTCTCACAGTTATATCTTTCCCTGCAGGCTCGACTTTTCATCCTGTGGAATTGTCACACTCCCAGGCCTCAGTTGTCTCACAGTCCCTTGTAGTGTCTTGCACAAAGCAGGTGTTCTGATATCTTTGCGGATTGGTGGGTTGCTGGAGGATGCTTTCATGTCCCTAGGTCCTTGTGAAATGAACAAAGTGGTTCTCAATGTTGGGGAGGAAGCTAATCTTCCTGTACCCTTCTAGGTCTGTAGGCTGGAATATAATGAAATTGACACAAGAAAGATTAGCAAAGAGAAAAGACAAACTTGAATTATGTGCCCATAGAGGCCCAACCAGAAAGTAGTGGAACCTATCATCTGAGGGTATGTATTTTCCAGGAAGGGGCAATATATTCAGGAAGGAAAAACAGAACACAGTACTTTGCAATTTAAAGAATAGGAATTTTGTAGGGTGTATCTACATATGCATCACGAAGAGACCTTGCAAACCCTAGTCTGGGATGATAAGATTGCATAAGAATGTCTTCTACCTTCTTGACCACCTCAGAAATTTATTTTCTGTTTTTAGGGAGATGACTAGGTAAAACATCATTCTTGCCTCCTCTATCTCTTAAATTTCTTTTAATTTGAAATAATCAGTGTGTCACTTTGGCACTTCCTGTGGCACTGTCTCTGGTCCCAGTGTCAACCTATATTGGAATCACTTGGGGAGTTTTCCCCCTCACAGGGTGATTGTGATGTGCAGCCAGGCCTGGGACACCTTGTATAGCACCATTTTAGAGTACTTGGAGGTTTCAGTTGATGGCCGAAAGTGAGATGGAAGCAGAAAGTGCTTGGGCTTTGGAGATGGGCAGGAAGCTTTGTATCATAGCTTGTAAGTTAGTAGAACTTGGGCATGTCAGCTTCCCCAAGCCTCAGTTACCTCCACCTTGGAGTAAAGTGTCTGGCACTGGGATGCATATGCTAGGAGTAATGTAAAACATGGAAGCTATTACAAATGATTATACATTTCTCCATCCAACATATGACTACCAAGTGCCAACCACTTGGGTACCCTTGGGAGCAACATAAAACAAGACAGTTATGTTCCCTTACCTAGTAGCATTTAAAGTCTAGTAATTCCATTGAACAGGCTTGATGTGGTTTGGAATATCAGGCACTGTCTGAATACAAAGGGGGAACATTTTCCTTAAGACAAAAGAGAAGTGGACACAAATCATTATAAAAATAGAGAAAGGTGAATGCCATTAAGGTACAAATCAATAGTAGTGAGATTCAGGAGAGAAAGCCATCTAGAGGGCAGATTAGGGAAGAGTCCATGGAAGGTATAGTACTGGAGAAGGCTCTTGAAGGAGGCTAGGATTTTGTAGGATGGGGTAAAGAGGGTGGTGGTGGAATGGCTTAAACAAAAGCATGGAGGCAAGAACAGCCACTAATCCAACTTGGCAAAAGAACTTGATGTGTGTGCACAAGAGGGAATGGGATGTGTGTACATAGCTGGGGCGTTCAGGTTGGAGTCTTAAATGCTAGAGAGAGGCATTTAAGTGGCTCTTAGTCAGCTGTGGGAATCATAACTGAGTTGCATAACTCTTAGCTCTTCATATCTGAACCTCCTCCTGACTTCATTCAGAAATAGGCATCATTGTTGCCACCATGGTCAGGGCTGCCCCTCTCTGCCCACTGCTGCCTTTATCAGTGCTCAGTGTCCTGTTGCTGCTTTCAGGTGAAGATCTGATGACCTCACTTGATCTCAAGCATAAAATGCATTTCCAGATGGTACCTCACTAATAAATTGTATTTGTCAGGTACATTGGAAATGGCACCAAACTAAGAACTAGGAGGAGGCCTAGTTCTAATCTTGGCTCTGCCTCTCATTAGCTGTGTGACCTTGGGCAAGTCACTTCTTTGAGTCTCAGTTATCTCAGTTGAAAATTGATCATGCTGGATGGGGTGACTGACAATGACCCTTCCTTCCAGCTGCAAGTTCTCAGATTATGCATCAGGAGGTATGACTGGGAAAGCCCAGGGTGCCGAGGACTGATGTATGACAAGGGATCCCAGAAGCTGATTAGTGGAACGCCTTGTTGATAAGATTAGAACTAAAGCTGGGGGTCTGAGGCATGGTTTTGATTACAATGCTTGGTTGTCAAACAGTAAAAATTATCTGGTCAGCAGACTCTCATGTCCTCCTGAAGCCCTAGATGATAAAATACATTCTTTAGTTTTACCCATTTTTTTCCTCCTTGTCCTCCTAACCCCTGTAACTGATGCTATATGATTATTCTATCAATAAAAAGTCCAGGATTTTGCTCACTGAGCAGTATCCTGCATTATGTAGCCTGCTCCACAACTCCCGTATATCAGTGTGGTGTTGCCCAGTGCAACACTCAGACTAATTTTCCAAGTGTCAAATCCAAGAATGTCTGCTTTGCCTCATGCAAGGGGCCCCTGCTGCTGAAAAAATATGTACTAAGCATGAAGTTCAAAGGGAAGAGATGGAGGGACTGTATGTACTTGGACAATGTCACCTTGTAACAGGGTGGTCCCCAGGAAAAAGGGTGTATCCCAGGTTTCCTGTACCACCCAAGGTAGGGTGGAACTGAGCAGGATATAATGAGCTGAAGAGAGACACACAGGACACACACAGAGGACACACAGAGGAGGCACAGAACACAGAAGACAGGAGGAAACAGAAGAAGGATGGAGAGCCAGAAGAGGCCCAAGGAGCAGAGAGACTTGTAAAGAAGCTGCACTGCCCTGGACTGATTGAAAGAGATGTGGGTGAGAGACCCGTGGGGAGGTTAACGATGGCTATGTTGATTTTGGTTTTGATTTTGTTCTGTTCCTCTCAGAATTGTCTGACTGTTTCTGACCCTTTTGTATGGGTCCCTGCTGAAAGTTGTTTTGGTTCCTCCCAGAATTGTCTGGCTGTTCTGACCCTTATGCGTGGGTCCCTGCCAAAAGCTGTTCTAGACCTGTGGCAGTCTTTGGAGACTTGTTTTGGGCCAATCCCATTTGGGTGGACTTTTACCCACGAGGAGTTGGATAACATTGGGTGTTTGACTTAGAAAATATACTTTGTCTTCTCTATCCTTTCTAATTGTATTAAAGTTTCTGTTTCCACAAAAGGTTCTAAATGCTTTGTATTGATGTGGCGGATGGCATGGCAGAACCCATTTAGACCAGGGCAGGTCTGGGATTTCGGGGGTGCCCCTCTTCCTGCCCTGTAACAAATTGAGCCTAGTCTTGAATTCACAGCCCAGTCACAGACCATGTGACTGAAGAAAACTCCAGAATACTCCAGACCCCCGCCATTCGAGTCACTCCCAGTTGAAGCACCAGACGCTGTGAAACAGAGATAAGTCATACAGGCTGTGTCTGACTGAATTCCTGATCCTCAGAATGTGTGAACCTAACAAAATTGTTGTTTCCTGCCAGCAAGGCTGGGGTGGTTTGTTACATGACAGTAGACAACTGGAAATGGGGGAGGAGATGCTTCATCTGAGGATGAAGTTCTTTATGCTGATGAAACCTCACCATGGGCTGTCCTCCACCACCCAAATCCTTGAAAGCCACCTCTGGTTTTGGAATTAATTTAGGTAGCATGATGATCTTGAGAGAACAGACTCAGAGCCTGTAGTGTCCTGGCATATTGTAAAGTTTATAAACAGGAAGCTCTGGCATCTTCCGGTAGGCTCTCCCAGATGTTGATCATCTGGGACTGGGGTGGGGGAGAGTATTCATTTGAACTGGTCAATATCCTAGCATAGGAAAGGATGGGGGGGGGCGCGTGCGGAACAGGGTCACTCACATTATTGAGGTCTTTTGGGCACATTTTGCACACTGTCACTTCAGCTCCACAATAGCTCCATTAGACACTATAAAAGGGGTGTTTCCCCCATTTCAAAATAAAAAGCTCTGGCACTGTGCCCAAGATCACAAACAGGGCATGGCAGAGCAGGACTATGAACCAAAAATATGACTGAATACACCACTCTTCTATGACTGTCTTGAGGAGCCCTGTGTGTAAATTAGGGATGGGATTTCTGGGAAAAAAACCTTCATTTCCTTTAACTAAACTGACTCTTGTCTTAAATAAAACTACTGAACTTGGCTTAAGTTCTGTTTCAGCTTACAATCACCCCCTCCACTCTCATTACTTTTACTCTCTAGAGAGTTTTGACAGAAGCAAGTGAGGAGAAATTCAGTCCCAAGTCTTATTAGAAAGGGAGCAGCACCACGGATCTACCACTTTCTGAGCAATGATGCCAGGCTCTATCACCCATAGCAGCTCATTTAAGCCAGTTCCCAGGTAAGGCTTGGCGAGGTTAGCAGGCTTGCCCAAGGCCACACAGCAGGTGAGCGGCAGAGCGGGTAAGAAGTCCTGAGGGTCTCGCCACTGGCTCCCTCTCTCCTTTCCTGGGAATCCAGGAGTTGCTAGTGGGGCAGGCAGCAGGGCCCTCCCCCCGTCCCGGGGCTGTCCCAGGGGGCTCCCAGCAGGGGGCGCCCCGAGCTCGGTCCAGGGCTCGCCTTCAGCCGGCGCCTGAGCCCGGACCGGCCGCTCCGCCCCCTCGGCGCTTCCACGGCTCCGCGGGCGGGCGGGCGCCGGGCGCAGGGAGGAGAGCGCCGCGACCCGCGCTGGTCTTTACCGCAGCGCCCGCCTCGCCCGCCACAGCGCCGCCTCCCGCCGTGAGTAGCCCCTGCGTGTGGGCAGGACGGGCGGGACTGGGCGCGCTGTCCGACGGCAGCTGCGCCCCGGGGTTGGGGTTAGCGGGAGCCGAGAGCTCCGGGGCGCTCTTTCTTGTATCCCCGGCCAGCCGCCACGGTCCCGGACGCTCCCCAGGGTATGTCGGGTCGTGCCCCGGGGCGCCCTGGAGGCTCTGGGACGGGGAGACCTGTTTGCCGTGCCTCCGAGCCCTTGGACCTGGAGGAGTTTGTGGAGGCAGAGGTCCCAGGCCCGGCACCCTGGGAGGAGATGGCACCTTCAAGTTAGGGCCCCTTCCCACATTTCCAGAGGAGAGGGGCCGAGTCTCAGCCCCTCACCTCCTGCTAACCCTGGCGCAAGGAGGTGATGTGAGGAGGCTGCTCAGGACAGTCATCTCTGTGTGGCGGGGGGGGGGTG
>PVIJ01001540.1:0-194237 GCA_004024925.1 Scalopus aquaticus
GAGAGAGAGAGAGAGAGAGAGAGAGAGAGAGAGAGAGAGAGAGAGAGAGAAAGAGAGAGAGAGAGCGCGCGCACAGGCGCTGTCAGGCCAGACCCCAGCTGCTGGGACCCCCTTGTTGTCCAAACTCCACCTCCATTTCCTGCATCTGAGGTGAGAGACCTTCATTTATACACCCAACAGAGACCTTCCTGTTATCCTGACCCACCGAAACAACAATACACATAATACATAAAATGCTTGTTATTACTTTAAGCCACCATGTTTTGGGGCAATTTGTTACACAATAGTAATCAGAACCCTTCTCCAATCTTTCAGTTTCACTCTTCTGAGAGCAACTTTTTCTCATTCTTTTAGCTATTTCTCCTCAATATTTATAACTTTAAAGACTAAATATGCTAATAATGCTACACATCTCACACATATTACAATTTTATTTCCTATCTTGAAAGCTGAAGGCATTATACTCACCTCACCCCTCCCACTTCTACTTCTTTAATCACCCAAGCATAATAATATCAAAATGTTGGTTAAACCAATATTTAATTTTTACCTTATTACTACAACATAAGTTTTATATACTGTTGAGTCAAGTATATTACTATTACACTCCCTTTCTTATACGATTTGATATCTGATTTGCTCAGTTTCCCATGTCATTTTCACTATTTCTTTCCACATTCTTCAGCTGAATTGCATAGACCCTGAACAAGTTTTCCTATGTGGTTAAACATACCAAGTAGTATAGGCTTTCTTTACTGCCTGGAATCTACTCTGCTGGAACTACTGGCCCCTTTTCCTTCATTATGGGCAATCTCTAAGTTAATTTTCTGTCCTGAAGCTTCCTTTTCCTTGTCTCTACTGTGATGGCTGCTTTTTCCTAACTGAGATCATGCTCTTTCTGGGGTTACCCCCTCATTTTGTTGGACCACCTCCCCCAGTGGCTTCCTAAGGAAGAATGGGCAGGAAGTAAAAGTGTTGAGATACTGATACCGGACAAAAGGGGCATCAAAACTGGCCAAGGGCACTGCCCAAATTGTTTACCGGTCACTATCTTAGTTCTGCACCCAAGCACACAATTGCAAGACTAGTTAGGCTTAGGGGACAATAACAATGGGATTTATTTAACAAACAGGGAAAAACAAAGAGTTACTGAGGGCAAAATATGGCCGCTTACCTTACTTAAAGCAATGTCCGTCCTTTAAGTCCCAAAAAAGAAACAACAAAGGCAGCGTCTTCCCACCACTGCAGACGTGGAGCTCCTCTTCCAAACAATAGGCCATGTGTCCAAGATGGCGTCTTCCTGCCTCTGCAGACGTGCAGCAACCAGACTGTAGGCCAGGTTCCAACTCACAAAGACGACACAGGACACAAGTGGATATGCTGCCGGAGCTGCCTTGGTGCCCCAGCACAGCACCAGGCAAACAACACTGAAAACAGCAACTACAGTGGACAGACGGCCCAACAGACTGCACTCACACATTTTAGGAAGGTGCCTGCTTCAGGCCTTTGTCTTCTTTCTTCAGCTGCAGTAAAAACAAAACCAGGAGCAATTTCCATCACTCAGCTACTTGCAAAACCTCCAAAGTTGCTGGCCCCAAAGTCACTGAAGATTCCAAAAATGCTCAATCCGAAACTCTACCTTCTGGCATCTCAAAAGCTCCTGGTGGCTGATTTCCAAACTCTCAGTCATGGTGGCTGCATCTTCTGATGCTGGGTCTCCTCTTCTACATGATGGCAACTGAATTTCCTGCCTTTTCAGTCCCTTTTATTTCGCATCAGTCACCACCCCAAACTACAATACCTTTTTAGCATGTCCCTGGGGCTATCTATCCTCATTAGCAACCCCCTCCAGAGGGCAACACCAATTCCAGACTTTGGTCTCAGCCCCATTACAATATTGCATGACTACAAATGTCTTCACACTCACATTTAATTAAAGTTGGAGGAGGGAGAATTCTAGGATGAAAATTATTTTTCCTCAAAAACATGAAGGCATTGGTCCATGATCTTCCAGTTTTCAGTGCTGTTCTTGAGAATTCCATGGCCATTCTGATTCTAGAATCTTTGTGTGTGTAACTTCTATTAGTGTTTTCTCTTTAGTATTTTCTGAAATAGTCTGAATATATGACAGTGTAAATATGTTTTTATCATTTTTTTTCTGGATAGACCTTTCGAATCTAGAGTCCTGCTCTTTTATTTTGAGAAATCATTTTTTAAAAAAATTCTGTGGTGGGCCTGGTGGCACAGAGGGTTAGGTCTCAATATTGTGAAGCTATTGGCAGCCACCGCAGCGCACAAGTTCAATCCCTGGCCAGGGAGCTTCCCACATAGAGCAGCAGGTGGGCTCCTGTCTTGCCCGCTGCCCCCCTCAGCAGTGTATTTCAGTCAATCTGCCTGTTCTGCTCCCTGTGGGATTCCCCAGTCCCCACCCTTTGTTCCTGGGATGTAGTTTGACACCAAGTCCTGGGTGAAGCTAGAACAAAGAGTCAGGCAGGACCCCTCTTCCAGGACAAAAGTCTCAATTTGAGGATTTTTGCTGAAAACAGCAGGCAGACATTATGGCCAGATTAACATAACAAGCTAGACCACTTTCATAGGAAGTTAAGTGTAAATAGAATTAGAGATAGGATGTTTTAAGGAGTAGCAGCTTTGGTGCTCCCAGGGCAACTGCCCCTATTCCCTGCCCCCTAACTTGTGTGAGACTATGATACATCCCCAATACACATCCCCACCATACACCTTCCTCCCTACTGCCCACCTTCCTGGAATCTAAGCCCTTCTAATAAAACTGTGAGACTGGGCCAGAAGAGCCACCATTTCTCCAGAGATGCGAGCCTTGAGGCTGCATCTCAAGAGGGAAAGTCCCTCTAGGTGACCCTCTCTCATCCTCTCACTACTGGGACTCTTGAGTCCTTTTTTTTCTCTGCCCAGTGCCACTTCCAACATTGCCGCAAACAGCTCCCTGCTCTGTCTCTGGTGAATCTTCTTACCATCCCCACAACTCTGGCCTATACCCCAGCTCCTGTATGCATAAATAGATGAGTCTTTAAAAAATTCTTTGATAATTTCCTTCTATGTTCTATTCAATTCTTATTGGTTGGCTATTGGATTCCTGGACTAAACCGTTAATTTAAAAATGTTTGACCTTCTTATTGCCCACCTTTCTATTTATTGGAAATTTCCTCTTTAGAGAAATTTGCTTTCATTTTATTTCATCTCTCTGAGGGTACCAATTATTTTCTGAAGTTTTTCCCTGTTCCTGCATATTCTTTGTTTTCTCTATTTTCCCCCTATGTGTTTATTTTAGTTATTGCCTTTCACATCGGAGTCCTCACTCAAATGTCCAACAGTCCTTGCAGGACTGTAAGAGGGTGGTCCTCAAGAAAGGGGAGTGTCCCAGGACCCCACCCCCACCTCAAGCCAGAGAGATCCAAGACACCTAGGGCTACAAATCCCAGAACGCCATCATCACCGAAGGAAGGATGCTGAGGACTGAGGGTGGAGTTAAGAAATGGTTTTGGGATTTAAAAAAACAGACTTGTGAGCTTGGAGGGGGAGGCGATTGCTCATGGTTGTGGATTCCCAGTTTTTCGAGTGTGCCACTAAGATTTCAGCTCAAGGGAACTGGTAGGACGCATTTACCAATTTATTCTTTATCTTTTTCCCTTCCCTTGTTGTAAATAAACCCTTTTATTAATTTTATTGTGTATGTCTGCAGTTGAGTCTTATAAGTCCCTTTAAGAGCACGGGTGAGAAACCACAGACAGGCACCCCATTTATATCTGGGCTGCCCTGTAACAGGACCACTTACTAAATAGTAACTCCCAAAAAAGCTGAAAGGAAACGTGACTGAGCCTTGGGAACACTGACCTTTGCTGCGGGGCCACCCTTCCAAGCCAACACTGTAATACGTCAGCTGAACAGTTTTCCAAGGGAGAATCATTCTACTGAGGGCAGGGCTGAAATTCCCCCTGAAGTTCACATCTGCATGACATCACTCTAGGCAGAAGCAGTGGTGACAGGGCCTGGAGGCACTGTCACAAACCCCCTCTTGCTAACAGCTGGGTGCCTCACCCCTGCCTTCTAGTGGGTCAGCTATTTCTGAGTCTGGGCCTCTGCAGTTCACTTTTTCCAGAAAGCAATCTCTGAACTCCAGAAAGTAAGAGCCGGAGTTGAGTAAAGAGAAAATTTTTCACCTCGCTACTTAGAGAAGTAGAGAGGGTATGATGAGAAATCTCATACAGACTTTGAGTCAATCCTGTTTCCAGCCCCACTCAGCAGATGTTGGTCTCTGCCAGTCCTAAACCTTTTGGGGTGCACCAGTGCTCTGGTGCTATTTTTCTCTTTCTGTGTGAGTCATCATAGTTCCTCCTTTCATTCACTGTTATATTCTCTTTTGTTCCCTTTGAGCATCCTTATAGATTTATATTATTTTCATTTCATTTTTTGTTGTTGTTTAGTAGTTTCAGGATACAGTGGAGATGAACATGTTTGTTAACTGTGTCATATTTAATCAGCAGTCTCCCTACTTACTTTGTAAGATCACCATCAGTACCAAATAGTACAAAATATGCAAAAAGTGCTTTGCGAATTCTAAAATGGCATACATACAACTGTGATTGGTTATCATTTGGTTCCAAAGAGATCTTAATAGATATTTCTGTTGTGACTTTCCTCTCACTATTTTTGACAAAATGAGCACTCTGACAATGGCAGTCATCCATCCAGCAATAATCTTTAAAATCTTCATCAAGATGAAAATACATAAAATGTTCCCAATTATATGTTATACAAAATACAGTGTTAATTTGTACCTAGAAGAAAATGCTTCATAATGGCAGTTGTGGCAAAAGCCTCTTACACTCAGGCAGATCATCTGCTCTGAGGATGCACCTAAAGCCCCAGGTGGTGGGGGTTAAATGGTAGGAGATGGGAAGGAGGAGTGTGCCTCTCCCTGGACCCCACAGTACTTACCACTCTACTGAAATTGCTTGTTTCCTTGTTTGTCTTCAGATAGAGAATGTCTCTTTACCTCTATCCATGTCTCTTTATCCATAGCACCTATCACAGTGCTTGGCATACAGGAGGTTCTAAAGTGTTTGTTGAAGTGAAATAATGCAGACAACCACATTCAAGTATTATTTGGTCTTTTGGGGGAATTACTTCCAAGGGGATGACTGGATTATTGTACTTAAATATGCAGAAAACAAAGATCAAAAATTCTTCCTCCCCTATAAAAAGAATATTGTGGATCTGTCTGACAGATTGCTTCATCTTTTCATGCAATGGGAAAGGGAGGAGAGAGAAACAAGCTACAGTTCTGGCAGCACCAGACAGCCCAGACTCAAGATTTGAGCACAAAAGGGGGAGGCAGCGTGGATCCTGGCAGCTCTCATGTTCCATGAAAAACACCTGCTCTGTTGGCAGCCGGGAAAGAAAGACCCAGAATAGAACAAGTGCACCCACTCACAAAAACACAGGAACTCCCCTGTACTGAAGGCAAAGGAGGGGGGGGAGTGTCAGGAGAGAGGCCTAGTGAAGCTGACTTGGAAAATTTAACCAGCATCATTAAAAGGACTTGGATTTCTTTTACAATGGGAAGAGAATGAAATTCAACACCTCTTTCTCTCTGAGGCAACTTGGCATGCTCGAGGTTCACAAGATACTTAAGGCAAGCTTGCAGGAGGCTTATAAGCAAGCAAGTTACTCAAATAGGACTAGTCGCACATGAAGCATGGGGCCAGGAGGCCACTGAGGGAAGCTGTCTTGGCCAACACATTGATGAAATTTCTGAGGAATATGTCATCCCTCTGATGGGAAAACACCACAAAGAGCACTGCTTTCTGAGTTCTAAGGCAAGGTTTGAAAAGCATGGCATTAAAACAAGGCTAGCAGCAGGCAAGTAAGCCCACGCATGAGGAAAACCACGAAGACCGTGTTATTAGTCAATTTGAGTGACTCTCCTATGTCTTCTACATTAAAGTCCAAACAGTCCCTTGAGAAGTTCCTTAAGAAAGGGTTCTGTGGTCACTGAAGTTTGGTACATGTAGCATGCAGTAAATCCCCTTAGGAGTCCACAATCAACATTAGCATTGGAAGACCTTAAGGGGTTTTTCATGAAAAGAAAAATAGAAAGAGTAAATAAATAAATAAAACCTACACAAAAAACTGCTGTATTTAATTTAACCCAGGGTTTCCTAAACATTTTCTTTTGAGCAAGGGCTATGAACCAGTGCTCATATACCATAAAATGCAGACCACTGTTCACATTGGGTCTGGACCCTTGAATTTTGCTTTTAGTAATGGCACACCTTTCAGAATGTTATAGTGAAAGATAGGGTTAGTTGCAAATACTAGTTGTGAATTTTAAAATCTTCTCTTCTGAAATCATATTTCAGGGTGGAAAATTCACCAAGTTTATTGTTTTTTTAATTAGATCTTGACTCTCCCCATAGGTCACCTCCCTCACAATCAAAAACACCCACCAGAAACTACATTTGTTATAATCAATGAGCAGTACATTGCCACATCATTTTCACCCATAGTTTACAGTTTACATTAGGGTTCACTCTTGTACATCCTATGGGTTTGATGACAGGATTTCAGCAGTACAGTATCACACAGAGCATTTTCACTGCCCCAAGCCCTCTGTGCTCCACTAACTCATTGCTCCCTCCCCACCTGTGGTTGACCACTGGCAACCACTAAGCTAACCTTTTTAATAGTCGCCATAGTTTTACCTCTTCCAGAATGTCAAATAGTTGGAATCCTCATAGTGTTCTGCTGTTGCTAAATCTTATTGTAGTTCCATGTAAAGGGGTTTTTTTAAAGGGAGAGAAATGGCACCCCTTCCATGCCTGGCAGATCACTGGCTCACAGCTTATACAAGATTTCTCAACTTCAGCACAGTTGACATTTTGGACAGATAATTCTTTGCTGTGGGAAGCTGTCCTACGTATTGTTGAGTGTTTGGCAACATCCCTGGCCTCTATGCATTAGATGCAGAAAAGACCACCTTCCCCAAATTGTGACAATCTAAACTGTCTCACATATTGCCTAGAGTTTTCTTGTGGGTAAAATTAGCCTGGGTGAAAAACACTGGTCTAACCAGACATCTTCATTTCACTTCTGATAAGCATTTGGTCACCTGAAATGTTTGGTAAGGAGAAGCCAGACTGGATATAAAAACCAAGAAGTTGCTACAGAAATCTCAATATGGCCAAGAACACGTACTTCCTCCCATATCAGACTGCATTACCTTTTGACTAGGATAAAACATTAGTAAACCAGATTATAAAGTCAAAGTAAAAAGAGGCCTACTAAAGGAGAACACGTGAATCCTCCTTTTTGACTTGTTTGCATGTTGGCTTATTTCAAGTATTCTTTTAAATATTCATAGAGGGGAAATATTGCTTTTTTTAAGAGTTAAAAAGGTAGCCATTGGCGTATTTGTCTTAGACTGTAAGATCAATGCAATAAAAGTCTGCTTAAAACAAACCGATTAGAAATTTAGAGTCAGATACCTGTGGTCTAATAAACTGTGATTAAGGGAGTGAGATTACATATTAAAAGTTGGACAAACTCCCCAAACAGTACTTAAGAAAATGGGGGACTCTCATCATATCATTCATATAAAAGACCAAAAACATTGTGTTTTGTAGCTCATCCTCTTCTATTAAGATAAAATCCAAAATTCTTAGTGAATTTAGTCTTCATGTAGATAAATTCTTGTAGACTATCCTACTGACTCTATATCCAACTCATACAATTCACCAACAGAAAAACATACAACCCAATTAAAAACCGGTCAGAGAATGTTAATAAGTATTTTATCAAAGAAGACATACAGATGGCTAATGGACACATGAAAATAATAGTCTGCTGAACATTAGAGAAATGCAAATCAAAATCACAATGAGATTTCACCTCACATCATTTAGAATGGCTGTTATCATAAAGCCAAGAAATAATAAATGTTGGCAAGGATGTGGGGAAGAAGAAACTTTTAAAAAAATATTTATTTATTTATGCATACAAGCTGGGGTATAGAACAGAGGTGGGAGTGTGAGAGGATTCACCAGAGACAGAATGGGGAGCAGAACAGGTGGATCTACTAAAGTACACTGCTGAGGGGATCAGTGGGCGAGGCAGGAGAGGTCTGCTGCGCCATGTGGGAATCTCCCTGGCTGGGGATCAAACTCATGCTGCTGTGGCTCTGGATAGCTTCATAGTGCTGCCACTTAAACTGTTGCGCCACCAAGGAGACCCGAGAAGAAGAAACTCTTATACCCTGTTGGTGGGAAAGTAAATTGGTGCAGGCATTATGGAAAACAGTGTGGAGTTTCTGCAAAAAAAATTAAAGCCTCCCTGGTGGCACAGCGGTTAAGCTCTGGGTTGTGGAGCTGTCGGCAGTGGCTACGCGAGTTCGATGCCCAGCCAGGGAGATTCCCACATGGCGTGGCAGACCTCTCCTGCCTCGCCCACTGCTCCCCCTCAGCCGTGTATTTCCACCTCTCTGCCTGTTCTGCTCCCCACTCCGTCTCTGGTGAACCCTCTCACCGCCCCACACCTCTGGCATGTACCCCAGCTTGTATGCATAAATAAATAAATCTTTAAAAAAAATTTAAAGCTACCATATGATCCAGTAGTCCCACTTCTGGATATATACTTGAAAAATATGAAAACACTAATTCAAAAATATATCTGCACACCCATATTCATTGCAGCACTATTCACAACAGCCAAGATATGAAAACAAGTCAGTGCCAGTGACAAATAAATGAGTAAAGAAGGTATGGTATATATACACAATGAAATACTATTCATCCACAATAAAGTGAAATCTTGCCATTTGCAACTCATGGATGAAACTTGAGGGGGTTAGGTGAAGTGAAATAACTCAGAAAAAGAAAGAAATGCCATATGATTTTACTCAGTTGTGGAATATAAAGAAAAAAAGGAAATGAACAAGAAAAGAGCAAAAACAAAACCTTAGATGCTGACAACGAGTGGTGTTTATCAGAGGGAAAGGGGCAGGGATGCAGGTAGAGGGGGTGGTGGATGGTGACTGGACATTTGGTGGGGGGTGAGTGTGATATACATATATGGTTGCTCAGGGGAGCTACTGTACACCTGAATCACATGTAGTGCTATAAACTAACATCATTTCAATAAAAACAAATAGTCAAGTAATAATAGAGTGTGATTAACAGAAGGACACTAACAATACTAGAACATAACAAAGAGAATAAATACTCTCTCCCTAAACAGATTGTTAAGAAAATACTTTCTGAGAAGATGAAGCCTGAGGGATAAGAAGGAGCCAACTGGCAGGTAAGCAATTGAAAAGATGTTCATCATCTTTAATCATCAGGATAATGCAAATCAAAACCACAATGAGAAGCCACTTCACACCCACTATCTGAAAATAAACATGGGAAGGGGGATGAATACAAGTGTTGGCAGGATTTGAAGAAGTTAAAACAGTCATACACTGCGGTGGAAATGTAGATTGGTTCAGCTTCTTTGGAAAACAAAGTTTGACAGTCCTTCAAAAAGGTAAACCTAGAGTTATTATATGACCCAGTAATTCAGTTCCTAGCTATACATCATCAAAGAGAACTGAAAACATAATTTCACACACAAAAAAACTTGCACATGAATGTTCATAACAGTATTATTCATAATAACCAAGAAGGAGAAACAATTCAAATGTCCAATAGTGATTAATAGATAGACAAAATTGTACAATCCATGCAATGGAATATTATTCAGCCATAAAAGATAAAGCACTGATACATGCTGCAGTATGATAAACCTTGAAAACATATACAAAGTGAACAAAGTCAGCTGTAAAGGCCACATATTGTGATTCCATTTATGTGAAATATTCAGAAGAGGCAAACTCCATAAAAATGGCAAGTAGATTAGTGGTTGACACAGGCTGGGGGAAGGCAAACTGAAGAGTCACTACTTTTAATGGGTATAAGATTATTCTGTATGTGAAGAAATTGTTTTGGAATTAAGTAACGGTGATGGTTATACAGCATTGTGAATATACTTTAAAAACACTGAGTTGTATATTTTAAGATGGTTAAAAGGTGAATTTTATGATATGTGAATTATTTTTTTAAAAAAATGGAAATTTAATTTAAAAATCAGAAATTGTCTGAAAAAGCAATTAGAGTAAATTAACTGTTGGAAAAAAGGTTTTGTGTCTTGGTAACTATATGCACTTGAAAGGACTGGAGAAAAGTGAAAATGTCAGTTAGCTTAAGAATTGTCAGTTATCTGCAAGTCGATTCATTTCAGGAGTGGGAAATTTCTTGGTATTTCTTAATACCAAAACTTGCAAAAGTTTTTTTTTTACCAATCTACATGTAAAGAGGCAATCTTATAGTCTCCTATTTTCCGTATTGTATCAATTCTTTGTCTTGGCCAACTCTCAAGGGAGGAACAACTAGAGCAATCCCCTGCAAACATCACTGGGATATTATTTTTTGTGGGTTTACAGATAGTTTCATAGATTTCTTCCAGTTTCTCTAGTAGTCATGGTTTCTTCCGTATCTCCCAATATCATATTGAAATGTTGATGATAAGCATGTAATCTGCCATGAAGCTTTCTGTATTCTCACATAACTTCATTCATCCATGCTGAGCCTGATGAGGTCCAGTGGTTCTTTTCCAGTATTGGTAGTTTGGTCCACATCATCCACCATGTTTCAAATCCTGTATTAATTTTCATGGAGGTGAAACTGATGTAACATAAAAGTCAACCTTTTAATGTGTGCAATTCAGTGGCATTTAGTCCATTCACAAGAACTGTGAAGGAAGAGTACGCTCGCATATAATGTGTGGAAAAGTGGCCATTTTATTCACTTTTAGAAGAATTTTCTGAAGAAAGATTTGAAAGATTACTGTCAGCATCTTCATTTTGCTTACACATAAGCATGTAAAAGTGGTGAATTGCAGTGTTACTCCATGTGGAATTATTTTATGCTGCTATGAATTAAATGAGCTCTTAGATAAAGAAGTGCAGGGTGGATCAGGCTCAGTCAGGAATCAGCACAGTAAATTCAGAGACAAGCATTCATCGTTGCAGCTGAGCTGGGAATGGGTGCTGGGGGGAGCAAGGACAATGGAAAGAAAAGGAATCAATCAACCACCAGAATTCAGGGGACACCTACCTTGAGACCGACACTCTTTCCGAATGTTACATTCCCAATACCACATTTTCCAAGACGGTTTCTTAACTAAGTCAGTTTCTTTGCACCACAGACCATTCCCCTTGTGTATTCTGATGATGGACCCTTTGCTCAAATCAGAAGGAACACAATGAAGAATGAGGTTGTTTTTTCAACCATCCATCCACCCTTCCAACCACCCATAGAGGATGGTATTACTGAGCAGCAATGATATAAAAGGCACATATTGTCATTTAAAAAAATAAAATTATGACTAAGTTTGTGCCTTGAACGAAGAGTTGCAGTAGCAGTATGTGTATGTGAATTCAATACCATGGCCAGGCAAAAAGGTTTCAAAAAGCAACCACAGGTTTGAGGTTGGAACAGAGGGCTTTGCTGTGGATTATTTGGAAAGATTATTCTCTAGGAGAGAAAAATAAGGCTGACAAGCTTTTTATATTTGTGTCAAACTTCTAATACTGGAAGAGTAACTGGAAGTATTTGCATACTCCTGTGTGGGTGACCTCTGTCCCAAATAATTCATAGATACATTTTTCAAATTGAATACAGTCTTAATTTCAAATTATGGGTTTTTAAAGTGTAAGATTAGTTCAGTACACTTTGAGCGAATAACAGGTCTGAAAAAACTACAATCTGCAATTACCTGCTTTAATGTATGCTGCAGTTGCTATTAACTGCTCCAGTTACTAGCTGCATAGGAGAAAGCTGTACGCTAGTTTGGTCACTTACCAATTGTTTTGTTGTGGTTGGTTTTGCTTATTCGTTTGCTTTTTACTATAAGCAATTTGTTTTTAACCATTCTGTATCTCAACTTCTGTATCTGCAATGTGGGGATGAAAAATGTAATTGAGTACCAGGATTGTAGAGGTTCGATGAGTTAATGTATCTTCGAGAGCAGTGGCTGGTACACAGTGGCTGCTGGACAAATATCAGTTATTGTTATTACATTATTAAAACAAATACATAAAAGCAAACACCTTTCACATCTTCAAGAATATTTTGTACTTTTGGTAAGAACAATGTTATTTTAAAAATTGTTATGTGAAGATACATATTTTTTCTTGGTAATAACCAAATTCTTTAGGAGTTAAGGAGAAATTTGAATGTTTCAACAAGTGGATTTTGATGGTGGAACTGCAACAGGTGGAACAACTGAGGTGACTGAATAGAGGTTAAGCAAACAGAATCTTTGTGAGACTAACCTGTGATGGGAAAGCTGTATTTTCCTCTCGATCAAGGACATCATGAAAGAAGGTGCAAAGAGTGGTGGATTTGCAGAGGACAATTGAAATAGATTGCAAGGTGAGCCAAGTAGAAGTAACAGTGTTTGGGAAACTATGATGAAACAGAGATGAGAATCTGAACGGAATCATAACAAATAAAAGCGGAGATGTTTGGGTGGGGCTTTATTATGTCCATGGAAAATTCAGATACTGAATGAAAAATTTAGTGAAATAGAAAAAAATGAAGATAATGAGGGGGAGAAGAAATCTAGTACGTTGGAGAGAGCACTGGTCTACGGGAAAGAGCATGATGATAACAGGAGGAGGAATCAGGGAGCTAGGTTTTTAAAAGGTAGCCTTTCTGCAACTCAGTTTCCCAACTATAAAATAAAAATGAAATGAAGTAATTTTACTGTATATAATTAGAGAAAAAATGGAATAAGTATTACATTTATTGAAGAGACATACTTGCTAAATTTAATTATTGCATTTGGATAATGTCACATATTTACTCTTCCGGATTAATTTTGCAATCACGTTGCTGATTTCTAGTGAAATACTTTCAGGCTTTTTGTTGAAATTGAGTTAGATATATAAGTTAATTTGGGGGAGGTTGACAGAGCCTAATATTAAGTCTTTCTATTGAGGACAGGACATGCCTCTCCATCAGGCCTTCTTTTGTGTGCATAGGGAGAGAGAGATCTAGTGTTCTTCCCAGGAGTCGCTTACATTTCTTATTTTGTATACCTGCGTGTCTTACACTATTTGGTCGCTATTTTGAAATGGACATTTTCCATTATGTTTTATAACATAAGAAAGCTATTTTTTGATATTAATTTTATAATCCATCACTCTACTGAATTCTCTTATTCTTTCTTACAGTATTTCAGTTGATTTTCTTGGGGTTTCTAACTACACAGACACAGCAACTGAAAAAAAGGGGGATAGATAATTGACTCTCTTCTTTCTAATAGTAAACTCATTTTTTTCATCTTCTTCTTAATTGGCCAAAACTACCAGAACAGCATTGAATAACAGCAGCAATAGTCACACATTGTACACAGTTGTTTTAGATTTTTAAATGAATGCTTGTAGTGTTTACCACTAAGTATTACTACTGTTGTACTGCTAGGTTATGAATGATGGTAGTTGTTGATTTCAGATAGAAAAACTGTATCACATGAAAAAAAGATTCCTTTTATTTTTTCTTTTCTAATTACTTGCTCATTTGTAATTATTGAAATTTCTGTTTACTCACATATCTCATTTTGGTCAAAAGCATTTAGACCTATTGCAATTTAATATATATTATTGGATTTAAAATTTAATAGTCAAAATTTGCATAACCACTAGGACCTGAAAAATTGAAACCCCTTTTTAATTAATGTGGTAAAAAATTAGTTTTAAAAAATGAATATTATATGTAATTGACACACATAAGGTATTTGATTAGATGCTTCAGAGTAGTATTTCTTAACAAGGCATTGCTGTTTATTTGAAGTACTTGTTAGAAGGACAGATTTACGAACTTACCCACTGAAAGAAAAGACATGGGCACAGAGACTGGGAAGCTACATGCTAAATGATTTCCTCAGGTGATTCTTGTGCACCTTAGAGTTTAAAACCCTGCCATGGAGAATATAAAAACAAACAAAACAAACAGAACTTAAAAACAAAACAAAACAGAGAAACTGTATGCACTGCATTTGAATTGACCATCACAAAGTGGCATAGTTAAATTTGTTACCACACTGTAATGATTAAACTGATAGCTTTCATGAGGATACATCAGTCCGAACTCACTCTCTCCTTGTTTGGCTTAAGCTTCATTGTGCCCATTTCTAGAAGTTTCTTTAAAGCACTGTTTTTTGTTTTGTTTTTTCTCCCCAAAAGTGCTGTAGAGGCTCTAAAATGGGAAAGCAGAGGAGGTTGAGCTACTAGAACTCTTTTTCAAATTCAAGCAAAGCAGCTCCACTTTTATCTGTTACATGTTTTAGGGTTCCAAGTGATATTTTAAGAATAAAGGTTTGAAAATAACCGATTACACTTTTTAGCAATAACTGAGTTTTATGCTAGTTTGATTGTTTTATGTTGGTATCCATGATTAAAACAAAGACTTGATTAGAGCAATTTTGACAAAGTCCTTTTTATTTTTCTTCAAATATTTGTCTCAAAAAATAAAATCTCTGCTCTGTCAGGAACCATGATTTTGCCTATAATATGTATAATGTGTATGAATTTGAGGACACTCTATAGCTCATTATTATTAGTATTAATTATTATTACTATATAATTATTATATCACTGTTAATATTATTATTATTAATCAGACACTCTATATTTTTAAAAATTTGGAAAGGGAGATTAAACCTCAGTGAGCAAGCCCCTGCTCTGTCCTCGTGGACTTGTCCAGAACTGGGACAGGAGAGACTAGAACATACTCATTGTCTCCTGCTGTAGTGGTGGATCTCCTCAAATCTCCGAGTCTTGATTCCACTGGCAATAAGATGCTATAGCATGAGATTTTCAAGATTCCTTCCAGCTCTAAAGAGTGATGCCTTTGTTTACATGTCAAAGAATTCAATACAGATTTAGATTAGTGCACACTGCAGTATTTCTGGCTCTCTGTCATAAATAAGAAAAATTTTTCTGGTCAATTATTAGGCATAGAATAACATCCTGTACTAGTACGTATTAAGACTAATTGATCCTAAAATGTATTCATTCAGCACAGTAAGTTATCTGCTAAGGTCTAATTGAAACTAAGTCGTTTTAAGTGACCCTGTGTTAATCATTATGCTTATTTAAACATTAAACAAGACAAATTAACTTCTTAGTCCCATTTGGATAGCCAGTTCACTGTGGACAAGGATACCACATTAAATCAAGCGCAACATCTCATTTCTCTTTTTTAGGCTTTATTCCTCTGTGTATTTATTTCTCAAAACATTTTATTTTTCCAGATAGACTTTTCCTCTCCCTCTGCAACCTCTGCAAAGCTGAAATGTTGAATGCTTTTTCTTTAAGCCGCGTTCCATGCTTTCTCATTAGTGCCCATTGCATATAACAAAAATGAATTAAGTTGAATGGTGAATCTTTCATCAATTTAGCAAATAGTCTCTGAGCAGACCCTGCAGACCTGTCAGTGAACTAGGACATTGGGAGCAAAGCAAAATTGGGTAGAGCCATGACCTTGAGACAGCATTCCTAATAAATTGTAGGAAAGGAAAACTACAGCCAGCATACTGATGGCAAGATAAGGATTATCCTTGATAAATGATCACTTTTACCTTTTAAACAAAACTTTCTTGGTAACAGTTGCTTATGAAATATACATTTGAAAATTTAAGAATATTATATTGGTCTGAAGCAGGGGCCAAGTGACATGATTCTTTGAGGTTCAGCAAATTCAAAGACAAGATAAAGAGTAAAAGTAATTATAATTAAAGTAATTAATAATATTGTTCTGGTATAAGCACCACTAACAAATCAGCACTTCACCTTGAGTCAGGCACCTCAGACCACTTGGCCGTCCTGACAAACTACTAACAAAACAGTAAAGACAAGATGTGAACCTGGCAGCTGCTGTACATAATAATCAGTTTCCCTTCCCCACCCCCAAATCCTACTATTTTGTAACGAGCGTTTGGGGTAAGGCATCTTAAAGGGAGAAAAAAATATGCAGATATAACACACAAAAGAAATTTTGTCTTACCTCTTCCTTCATCCCAGTTTACTCTTCTAGACATTATAGCAATAGACACTATTCCCTTGAGGTTGAGTCCCACAGGGTTGCGTTAAGGTACCTCAAGCAAGTCTCCACAGTCAGAATTTCATATTGTGTTTGGATACGCACACGCTATGTAAGTCCAGGTTTACTGTATACATGGTTCTCTTTGCCTTGCCTTTCTTTCCTGTGTATTAAGGATATTTGATATTGTCTTGCAAGAACTGTGTTTATCCTTACCTCACAGCTTCCTCACTTTTGTGAATTAAAATTGGACACTGCTGTAAGGTTCTTTGGTTCCTGCTTTGTTAGAAAAGCTTTCAGAGGCAGTATCTCTGATCAGTGGTGTATTAAATGTCAGGCATCAAATAATCATTCTACCCCCAAGCTAATGATAAACTAGGGGCAGAGTAAACTATTTCTTTGCTTTTCATCCCCCATGGGAATCTTCCCTTTGGATTCAACATATACAAGTGAAGAAAATCCAGACTCAGCTCCAATGTACATCCCACTCTACTTTCAAAAAACATCAAATGTACGGGACCTAGTCAAAACCTACTGTCATTAGGGGAAATTGCATTCACTACATTTTCTTGAAAATGGCAAAGAGAACCAAGGTCAATGCTGGGATACATCTTGGATCTTTACTTAAGGACTTGTCAGGTAGGGAAGACTTAGAAGAATGAAAAAAGATGAACTTCTACTTTATGGGATTTTATATATATATATATATATATATATAGAAAATATGTTATATTTAGAATATATGGTATTTCTTTTGTGTGTTTGAGAACAAAAGTAAGTTAAAGAATCCAGTGGACTTTGAAATCTTCCTGTATGTTAAACATTTTTATGGCCTGCTTAATAAGACTCTAGGGATCACTTTTGTATTGTAATTAAATTCCTCTAATTCATGTTCTTTCATGTGGTATCTGAAATTTTAAAAAAATCTGTGTTCTTAAATAGAAAGTGGAGTACTAAACAACTCCAATTAAATGTACAATATGTTAGGCACTGCCGGCCAGCTGGTAATGTTTGAGAGTTGTGGTTTTCAAAATATATGTAATTAAGTTATCTGTTAAAATGATATCGGAATCTGCATGCCCTTATTCAGGAGCACAAAATTGGATACTGGGGAACAGAAGAGCACCTATGGTGCTGGATTTTTTTGGAGCTAGGATTACAAATAAGACCTGGCTTAAAGAAATAATGAGGCAGGCGTGTGTGCGATGGACCTTGTCTTCCCTGGGAACGCACAGCAGGACCCAGGGGACAGGCAGAAACCCATCGGTAGCCTTGCGCAAGGCGGTCCTGAGCTCCCGCAGGCACACCGCATCGCAGCGTGTGGGGCTGCAGCGTGGCCACCTCGTTGTGGGTTTGCCAGAGTCATAGATGCCTTTTACTTCTCCAGCCAGGGGAGATTCTTGAGGACTGGTTCTGCTGTCAAATGCCAGTTCGTGCCTGTAACGTCATCTTCTTGAACACGGCAGCAACATACAGGCATGGCAGATGTCATCACAAATTCATCTTAACATTAGGGCTAGAAAAGGTGGCTCATCACGTTCAATAGCATAAAGCCTTGTCTGTTCTGCAATTTTCACTTGTCATAGGCTGATCTATTCTAGCCCAGGAATGTCATGGTTTTACAACTGTGGAGCCTGCATTTACTTACTGTAGCAGCAGTATGCACCCATCATTTAGGAGGTGCCCAGTTTGACATGTACCTACTGATTTTTGCTGGCCTTTCAGTTAGTATTTACTCATTTTTAAAAAAAGAATAAATATGACATGAATAAACTACCTTTAAGCTGGCAGTTACTTTTAGAAGCTTGATCTGAACCAGATTTCTTGCCATAAATACTCAGTAGCCTGCATTCTTCTTATTGTGTCACATCAAGGGCACATATACATGGTGGCTTCTTGTGATCACAGTATATGTTGACCGATACTATTCCACTGACATGTCCCTTATAAATCTCGCTACCTCCTCACCTGTGGTTTTAGCAGCCTTCCATAATCAGTTGTTAGAGCTTTATTCATTTGTGGTTGCAAACTGATAATATTTTAATTGTATCATTCCTTTTTCATTCATAAATAGGATGTCTTCTCACTCGTTATTTGATTACCCTGACATACAGTTCATTCAGAAATGGTAGAATAAATACTTGGTTCTTTATTGTTCACCCATTTTTAAAATGGTGTTGTTTCCTTCACATCTTTCAAAGATGACCAGTGAATCTATATTTGGAACATTATATAAACCTGGATATCAGCATACTTGATGTATTTCAATATGCTGCAGTTATTTATTTGCTTATTCATTTCATGCTCAGAATATCTCTCTTTTAGTCAGTGTGCTTATGTCCTCTGACATCTTTCTTGTTTCTGGCACAACAAAATGTTCCAGGGGTCAGAAAACATCACATCATAGAGGAGCAATCAGCAACGTTTAGAATGTAGGAAACAGCACAGGACAAAAGTGTTTAGTTTCTTCTAAAAACAAATTCCAAGGGGAGGAGAAGAAGGGTATGAAGCCTACAGATTGGCAAAGACTGGGAAGACATCAGATTAATGCAATGTCTGGACCTTGTTCAGGTCCTTAATTTTTTTTAAACTGTAAAAAACAAATGGGAAAATCAAGAAAATTTTGCTTTTCTTTTTTCATATTAAGGAACCATCATTAAAAATTTTAGATGTGATAATATGTTGTGATGATGCTTTAAAAGACAATTTGTATCTTAGAGATATATTACCAAAGTGGTTATTGTTGAAATTATGTAATTTGAATTGTTTCAAAATAATCTAGTTGGGATGGAGAGAGAAATAAGGGATGATAGAAGGAGTAAGATTGATTTTGTGCTGACAATTTTGAAGTTCATGGGGTTTCCCTATGTTAGTCTCTGGTTTTATATGTTTGAAAAGTACATAATAAAATATTTAAAAATTTATTTTAAAATAGAAGTCATCCTAGAGGATGCTAAAGAGGAACTGATTATGATAGAACTACACCAATCCCCCTAATAAAGTCTTGCCTAATTCAGAAGTACGCTAGCCACCTGCCAGCTGCAGTAGCAGAGGGAGAGGAAAGACCTGGTGACTAAGCCAGTTGAATGATGCTGTCTTACATTATTTTTCCGCAGTCTGATTTTTAATAAAACAAAAAGTTATTTTAACAGAAAGAGTAATATAGTCTTTTTAAGCTTTTGGTCACTAATTTGAGTTTTAACTAGATGTGCAGATAGACATATGATTATTTTTCCAGTTTTAATCAGAAATAACTGAAACATAGGACTAAGTTTAGTCATAGTTCATGATGATTTAATCTACATATACTGTAAAATGATTACAACAATAGGTGCAGCTAACATCCATGTTCTCATGTAAATACAATAAAGAAAAGGAAAAAGGGAAAAAGTTCTCTTTAACTTGGACCTCTTAGGATTTATTCTCTTAACAATTTTCCTACATGTCAGACAGTAATATTTCTTATATAGGGGGAGTTGGAAGAAGGTGGGGTAAAGGTGCAAACTTACAGTTAGAAGATAAGTACTAAGGATGTGCTGCAACTTGTAATTTTTGAGTTTTGCCACAAGCCTGTGTGATGTGTTTTTCACCCATTAATTCATTTAATCTTCACAGTAACTTTATCAGTTCAATGCTTTTATTATAATGCCTATTTTATAAATGAAAGGACTGAGGTTCAGAGGAACCACTCACTTGATAAGAACAAAGACAGGCTTCAAACCATTTGGACTGGATCTGGAGCCCACTCTATTTTTTTCTTTTTCTTTTTTTTTAGAATTTTTATTTATTTATGTATACAAGCTGGGGTACAGGCCAGAGGCGCGGGACGGCGAGAGGGTTCACCAGAGACAGAGCGGGGAGCTGAACAGGCAGATCAGAAATACACTGCTGAGGGGAGCAGCGGGCGAGGCAGGAGAGGTCGGCCGCACCATGTGGGATTCTCCCCGGCTGGGCCTCGAACCCGCAGCGCGCGCGCTGCCAGCAGCTCCACAGCGCAGCGCCCAACTGCTGCGCCACCGGGGAGGCCCCTGGAGCCCACTCTATTAAAAAGCTCGCATAGGGCCTCCCCGGTGGCGCAGCAGTTGGGCGCTGCGCTGTGGAGCTGCTGGCAGCGCGCGCGATGCGGGTTCGAGGCCCAGCCGGGGAGAATCCCACATGGTGCGGCAGACCTCTCCTGCCTCGCCCGCTGCTCCCTCAGCAGTGTATTTCTGATCTGCCTGTTCTGCTCCCTGCTCTGTTTCTGGTGAACCTTCTCGCCACCCCACGCCTCTGGCCTGTACCCCAGCTTGTATGTATAAATAAATAAATAAATCTTTAAAAAAAAAAAAAAGCTCGACATAAATATTTCTTAACAAATGAATACTTTATGTCTGTTAATTCACTCAGTGTTCATAAGGATAACCCCCTGAGAGGAGTAGAATCGTTTTGCAGATGAGAAAGTTGAGGTGTAGACAGTGAAGTAACTGTGCAAGGCCACACAAAAGCAGGTGGCAGAACCAGATTTCGAGCAGGGCCTCTGACCCCAAGCCACGCTGCTCCCTCTCACTCTATCAGCCACGGCTACACTGACAGCTCCCGTGCAGGCCCCTTCCCTCCTGGCTCAGTAAATCTCTATGAAGCACACACATGGGGCAGTCTCTGTCACGGGTGTCAATCGTGACCATCAAGTCACTTTTCTTTTTTTTTTTGCCTTCCAGTAGCTTACAGTTTCTTAATCCTACTGAAGAGACGAGTGGGTTAAATCTCAGAAGCTAACTTCCTTGTTAAAAGTTGAGACGGAAAAGAGCACTGAACCAAGAAAGACCTTTGAATGTCTGTGGTAAAACTCTGAAGGCGATTGTGTGTGGGTCGTATTGTTTCATACTAGAGACCTCCACTGTGGGGGCCATTGGTCCCTGTTCCCCAGGACACCGTGCTCCCTCCTGCTCTAGACTTCTCTCTCATCCTCTGTCTCTGTCCTGGGTTGCATTTGCTACAATACTGTTCACCTCATCTGTGCTTTGACTCTGGGCGAGTTCCCCTTCTCTGAAATCTCAATGACTTTGCTGGCTGCACTAATCAATTCAGTACTTAATTTTTCAAATATTTGTTTTTTATTTATTTATACTTATAAAAACTGGGGTATAGCCAGATGTTGGGGGGTGGTTAGAGGACTCACCAGAAACAGAGTGGGGAGCAGAATAGGTGGGATCTACTGAAATACACTGCTGAGGGGAGCAACAGGCGAGACAGGAGAGGTCTGCTGTGCCTTGTGAGATGCTGGCTGGCAGGAGATAGAACTCCTGCTACAGTGGCTGTGGATAGCTTCATAATGCTGAGACTTAACTCTTTGCACCACCGGGGAGGCCCTTATTTAGTACTTAATTACATACAAACCTCAATCGTAACAACAGCTTCACTGTGTATATTTTACCTCTTCACTTAAGTTGTAAATATTTGGGAGATAAAAGCTAGGTCTTACATGTTATGGATGTTCCCGCAGTAAGCTCCCAAACATGGAGTGGGTTCTCATTAAATATTATCTAAATGAAAAAATTAAGTTTGCAACAGTATGGCTTATGTTAGATGGCAATATGTAAGATGATTCACTGTGGACATAATGCCCGAGGGGCCTGTGACTGATGTGCTTTGCCCCCAGGCACTGATCAGTGAACAACTTATTAATAAGATTGGAGCCATGGGTGGGAGTCGGGTGTGTATCATTGGACTCTCTCTCCCTAAAGCCAAAATCCAGTGTTCAGTTTGACCCGCCCTTCTCCATCAATAAAAAGGCCAGGATCTTGCTCTCAAGCAGCATCCTGCATCGTGCAGACGGCTCCATGACTCCTGCGTGTCAGTGTGGCATTGCCCAACACAATTCACAACACAAGTTTTCTCTCCTAGTACTTGTGTGTCTCAAAGGAAATTATTTACATCTTTTAATATCTTACTTTCTTATCTGTAAATAGAGATAACAATTTCTACTTCATGCATAGACAGTGCTGAGCACAGTGCCTGGCATACTAAAAATGTTCATTATGTGTTAGCAGCTTCTCTTCTTGTTATCACCGTCTAGTGACATAAGGGTATGTGGACTAATAGAACATTTCTGGCTACATATGAAAAATTAAAGTAGAAGGTAGCTTGGTATACATCTTTTAATTGGTTGGGAGGGTACGAGGTTTAGTGGAACAAGAAAAGGCACTAGAGCTGGGCCAGAATACTAAGTGTCCAAAGAATTAAACTGATTTAGAAGCCTGGCAGTAGTTCTTATTAGCTGTGGGCAAGTTACACAATTTCTTTTCTGAAAAGAAATTGAAGATCACTTCATGATAAGGGTTAATGAGATATCCTATGTACATATCCTATGCTCTCAATACATATATCAACTGTTGTTATTGAGGTAAAGAATTGGTAACCTATTTAATGATTAGACAAACCAGAACACAAAAGTGAAGAGACTTGTTTGTGTAATGTGTGAGTGTTTTCTGCGCTTAAAGATTGACCCCCACCAACAAATTTACAATGTAATCATCAGAAGAGTTTGATTTATATTCCTTTTCATTGCTGCATCCCAGTACCTTAAAATAGTATCTGGTAAATAACAGGCACTCATAGATGTGATGAATAGATTAATGTCAGCACAAAGTTTCAGGCCTGGAGATGACTTGGAACATCACTTAGTTAAATGAAATGATTTCCACCTAGGGAACTGAGGTCCACATAGTTTTAAGTGATTCATGGGCATGCTTTGTGTTTTGTTTTGTTTCTTTGTATCTCCACATAGTGCTTTTAAAAAAATTGAAGTAGTTACCAAATTAGGTTTGGCTATGAATGAACAGAAAACCCAAATTAGTAACAAATTAGGATAAAACCTTATTTTTTTTCTATGTAAAGAAAAAAACTGAAGGTAGGCAATTCAAGATAGACTCTAGAGTCAACAAGAACCTTGGCAACTGTTTTTCTGCTCCACCATTCTTAACACACAGCTTCCGTTCTCAGTACTGGAGTGTGGTATAAAGTGGCTGCTGGATTGCTGCCATTTGTGTTCTGTTGAGAAGGAGGAAGATGGGAGAAAGGGCCACTTCCCACCTGAGTTGGACTGGAAGTTACCTGAACATTAAAGAGATTACCTGGATGTCCCACACTTTTCTTTTTATCTCATTATCCACTTAAGGTGTAAGAGTAATTAATGGTGGAGACTGGAAAAATTACTTTTTTTAAAAAGATTTATTTATTTATGCATACCAGCTGGAGTACAGACCAGAGGTGTGGGATGTTGAGAGGGTGCACCAGAGATAGAGCGGGGAGCAGAACAGGCAGATCAACCGAAACACACTGTGAGGGGAGCAGCGGGCAAGGCAGGAGAGATCTGCCGCGCCATGTGGGAATCTCCCCGGCTGGACGACAAACTCGGGTCCCCACTGCTGACAGCTCCATGGCGCAGCGCCTAATCGCTGCACCACCAGGGAGGCCCCCACTTTTTTTTTTTTTTAATGTGGGAAATGTACTGCCCAGGTTGAAGAAGTGTTCTATTATAAAGGAAAAGTGGAAAATGGATACTGTGTGGTAGTTTCTGTCAGTGTTGTCAACATTTTAGCAATCATAAAATTTTACTTAGAAATTTTGATTTCCTCTAGCAAAAAATCAGAATATAGAGCAGAGTATGGGGCCAAGGAAAAGAGAGAAGTTTCACCTGGATTGGAAATAAGACCCAGAGGCAATGAAAGAGGCCTGCAAGGTGGGACCAGGAGAAATGAGGGAATTGATGTCCAAGACATGAAGAGTGGTTTGGAGGTAAGCATTCTGATGAAATTATTGTTTTGACAGAATTAACCTAGTAATAACATGGAGGATGAGTTAAACAAAAAGAGAAAGAAAAGGTAGGAGACATTGCACAGATTCAGGCGTGAAGTAATGAGGGCCCTGACCAGGAAAATAATACAAACTACACACAAATTTTAAATTTCATAGTAGCCACATGTAAGGCAAAAAGGTGACATTGACATTCATAATAGGTTTCACTTATCCAATATGTCTAATTATTGTCATGTGAACATGCAATGAATATACAAATTATCAATGAGATATTTTATATTCTTTGTTTTTATACTAAAGTTTTGATAGCCAGTATGGATTTTGCATAGTATGGATTTTACACTTACATAATATCTTGATTCAGAAGCTAAATTTTCACCAAAAATACTTAGTCTATATTTAGGCTGCACAAAATTTATGGCTGAAAAATTATACTCCAATACACACATTATCCCAAATATACTCAATACTTTCTCTAACAACTGAATTGAGTATCTGTTTTTAAATTTGAGTTAATTAAAAATGTGTGAAATTTAAAATTCTGTTCCTTGATCACATTCACCACATTTTGAGAGCTCATTAGTCACATGTGGCAAGCGGTGCCATATTGGACGGCACACTCCAGTTAGAGAGTGAAGACAGAACGAAAGGACCCAGCTTGGCTCATCAAAGATGCTCGTCAGACGGAACACTCTGACTAGACCCACATATCATTGTCTTACAAAAGCGCTACACTTAACACTAGCATCGCCATTTTGCGTGTTCCCTGGACTCGCCACGTCCTTTTTACATCTCCTGTCCCTTTGCCTAGAATATGTCCCCTCCTTTTTTTCAACTAGAAAATGTTTATCTTTTAATCTCTATTCAGAGGTCATCTCTGAAATCTACCAGAGGTCCCTTAGGCCTGATTAGTTGCCCCATCCTATTTCATGCCTGCATAGATCAGTAATGTTCTTGAGATAGAGAACCATGTCTCTGAATTCCTGCCCAAAGCACATAGCCTTGGAGTTTCCCTATAAAACTTATTGAATGAAGATCACCTTCAGTTTAGCCTAGACCTTACTTCTCTATTGACACTTTAGTCAGCTATATTTTATAATGATATGTTCAGCTTTTTAAATTCAATTTTTGAATTGTTTATTTGAATATCATTGGACATGTCCCTTCTAAGTAGCACAGTTGAAGGATGGTTTCTAACTTTATGCCTCCATACATAAAATCTGCCTTGTGCAGGTTTGTGTAAAATTTTCATCATTTTTAAGCTTTTCTGTCATTCATACTGCTATACTCAATAAAGAATTTTAAATTAATTTGTGTGTCTTTTTGACTGCTGCCTCTTATGAGGACAGACTGCAGCATACCATCAGCAACAAGGGCTTCCCAAAATGTGTCAGGAAACCTCTTTGAACAAGGTGCTATAAAACAGACTGAATGACAGTATAACAATACACACCTCCACTCCCCAGGTGATAAGGAATAGATTCCACTAGGTATTATTATCTAATATTAATTCAACACAGTCAACTTCATGGAGTAACTGAACTTCAGTGCAACCATATCTGCATTGGTCATGCATTGCCATGCTTTAGAACACAAGAAGCAGGGTGAAGCTTAGATGATCTTAGCTGGTAGGGAGGCAGTTTGGAAATATCTGTTACATATTTAATGTTCACTTAAACCCCTTTTACCCTATAAATTCTACTTTGGGGAATTTATTGTATGGAAATATTTGCATAAAAACATAAATAAATATGTGTTCTGCTTACAAAAGGTTATCTTTGCATTTGTATCGTTAGTTGTCATCTTGAAAACTTGAAATAGGTCCCTTATCCATCTACCATAATCTGATTGGTTAAGTAAAATACGGCATTTCCATATAATGGAATACTATTCAGCTGTTATAAAGAAAAATCTCAGCTAGATAGGTAGATAGCTATATAGATATATAAATAGATGATATTTAAATAGATAGATGAATAGATATGAGTGGATATTTTTTAACATAGAAAGATATTAATGATTTATTGCCGAATGAAAAAAACTGGTTACAGACCATACTATATTAAAATAAATATACAAGAATAATGAACTGAAACTAAATAGTTCTTATATTTGGGGTATTAAAATTGGGGAAAGCGTGGACTTTCACTTACACCAACATAAATTTCTTTATTGCTCAAGGTGTCTTCAATGAATTTTTATCATATTTATAATTTTATAAGACACTTTAAAATTTATCAGAATACCTGGAAATTAATGAGAAAAAGTCTTGGCTGAAGAAAATCCAGGCTTCATAGAAAACAGCAATTCCAAGCAAGGTATTACAGAAAATAATGACAGCTCAATGATCAGGTCATCTTATTCTTTCCTCTGGAGCAGAAGCCTTTTGTACCCTGCTTTAGTGACATGTCCAAACTACCAACTCATTTTTTTCTAGTTCAGTATCTAATACCTTCTCCCTGGTTCATATTCACAATTCCCCAAGATAAAAGATTTGATTTGGTAGGCTAATCAGTATTCAATCTGGATGAGTCCTGTTGGGTAGGGTTGTTATATCAGGCTATCTTGTAGACCTATGCTCCCCCATGTATAGTACACTGGTTTGGGCTGGAGTTGTTCCATGGTTTGTTGTGTCCTAGGTTCCAGGGTTACATGATATGCACAAAGAATATCCACATGTTAGAAGAGGAAAATGGGCAAGACACACTTAGCATTACTTGGGCCATCCACTCTGTCCTCTATTTTGTTTTACACAAAAGAGAGATTAAGTAAAATCAATATTCATGTAGCAGTTGTTGATATGTCATTAAGGCAGGCAGCCAAGAACTTCTTTCAAAGATGCCCTTGTCAGTGGAGAGGAGCTTCATCTTCATTTTATTTTTCAGGTGAGTTGGTTTATGCTTCTGGACCACCAGTTTGTGTTGTCTGTGCTTAAAATCAACAGAGTAGATTCCAGAAGCAAATGTTCTGCCCATCTTGAAGGTTTTTTTCTTTGAAAGGTTAATTGATTGTTGAAAGGTAAGCAAAATGAAACAAAAAACTGTGTTATTACTTTTGAAGGTGTGACAAAAATCATAGTGTTTATAGGGTTGAAAATGCAGCCAAAATTTTTATAGAATCTGGGATTTCTGCAATGTTGTATCCTTTAAATATTTCAAAGCCCAGTTGGGGAACCTATTTTTAAACCTTAAAAGGCAGGTCATTCAAAGTCTCTAGAACAAGGAAAAGAAAGTAAAAGAATAGGCATGTCCCCAAAGACTGCAGATATGAATATTTCCTTCATCATATTTAGTATAAAAGTAGACACCTTTAGGTCACTAGGAATATTGTTAGTTTTTTCTTGGCAAAATGACCATCTATCTTTGAAAACCTGTATAAATGTGTATACATTTATAATACTTCCAAGCTAAGTAAAGTTCTTATTTTTTGTGGAAGTTAGTAGCAGTATGGAAGACAACCTATGGGCATCATTCATTTTTCTATGCCTTCAAGTAGGAAGACCAATTTATCAAGGTATATCTGGAGGAACTTTTGGGTCAAAAAAGGATTAGTATGCAAAATCGGTCTTATCTTTCATTTTCATTGTACCCTTTGCAGTGTCTAATTTGGTACTCTGTACTCGAATTTCAACTTACATATGGCAAAATACACGGAGCATAGCTTTTGAGTCAGAAGACCTAAGTCCTCACTTCTTAGACTTCGGGCTATTTGTTGTCTGTTAGTGGGAGGGTCGTGAGGACAATAAAAACCAGCTAACCCTCATGTAGTGTATGCTCATGCCTGGAGATGTTCTAAAGGCTTCAAATGTACTAACTTATTTAGTCCTCAAAACAAATCTGGGAAATAGGATGCTCTTATTCTTTCTTTATTTTTCTTTTAAAGTTGAAGGGCCTGTAGAGATTAAATAAATTGCCATGACTACATAGTAAATAAGTGATGAATTAAAATCCAGGAGTCTGGCATAACCGTCAATCATTCACATGATGCTCTCAAACGAATGCTTATCAGAATGCCGCTCTTTGGGAACTGCAATGTGCTGCACACACGTTAGTTACTGCTCAATGCAAAGAAGAGGGCTTTTCAGGTTGGGGGGCAGTATGAGCAAGAGCTACAAGATTTTAAAGCATCCAGGAATTCCTTTTGACTAAAAATTTTTGGGGGAGAAAAGATGGAGTCAGGGCAGTATGGACACTAGAATATCACTAGGCAGGAAGCTAGAAAGTTATATCTAGAAAGTTATATTGTCAAGATTATAAAGTACATTATAGAGCATTTGGCTTTTGGACTTCATAGACTATAGAAAATTGTCAAATACTTTTGAGTTGGGGAGTGACTCCATCGTGTCTGTGATTTAGAAAGACAGCAGTGGAGCAGGTAAGAGGCTGGCCTTTAAAGACAAGAACTGAACGTGGACTGTGGTAGCGGGGTTGAGGAGTGGGGATTCAGATTGAGAGGCATTTTAGATGGAGATCCAAAACAATGTAGACAAAGGCAAGATGACCTGCCGTCATGCATTTCATGGGAAGGCTGGATGCCTATCATCAGGGGCAGGCCAGCCAGTCAATCTAGGAGTGCAGGGCAGAGACTTGGCTTCTATGTCCTGTCTGGCCACCCAGCTTGTTCACCATGATGCCCCATAAAGGTAGTTTTGCTATTATTGTCATGATTTTCTTCTCAATCTGATGTGCAGAGCAGTGCTTTAATCATGGCCATATGTTGACTTGTGTCTTTTACAAGTTTGCTGGAGTGGGCATGGGGATGTTGTGGCTGGTAGTAACCTGGACATTCTGCAGTGGAGTAGCCTAACTTGGTGGCAAAGACCTCAATTATCAGCAGATTTTGGTAAGAATAGATTCCAGAGATAGTCAATTGTAATTAAATGTCCACTGTGCCCAGAACACTAACGAAAAGACTAAAGAACTAAGGGAAGAGGGCCTCCCTGGTAGCACAACAGGTTAAGAGCAGACTATGAAACTGTCCAGAGCCGCTGCAGCACGAGTTTGATCCCTGGCCAGGGAGCTTCCCACATGGTGCAGTAGACCTCTCCTGCTTTGCCTGCTGCTCCCCTCAGCAGTGTACTTCAGTAGATCCACCTGTTCTGCTCCCCACTCTGTCTCTGGTGAATCATCTCACCACCCCACACCTCTGCCCTATACCCTAGCTTGTATGCATAAATAAATAAATCTTAAAAAAAAAATGAACTAAGGGAAGAAGGTAATCTTCCCAGCTAACTAGGAGGTCAGCGAGTGAAAAGCGCCTCACCCAGCATGCAACAATTCCATGAGCAATGCAAAGCAAGTGTGGAACCAGCTGCATCTGCATCTGTGGGGCCACAGTATGCTCTGTCAGCTTAAGTTGGATGGCAGCTGAGTGGCCTTTGTGGAAACACTTAAACCATAAAGTAGCTGCAGGAACAGATTAGACTGAAGCAATTTCCAGACAGTTTTCTCAAGGTCTGGTTTAATCCTCATATTACAAAAATTCTATGACCAAAAAGAAAAGAAAAGAAAATTTTACTGAAATTCTCTAAATTAAAAAGTGTGATCTTTATTGCCCTAAGATTCTATTCATTAATTCTATTCTACCTCCCAGGAGTCATGGCTTGTCCCTTGTTAACACTAAGAGAGACCTTCCTCCACTTTTTGAAACTGTAGTGCAGTGAGATGGTGTCATTCTGTGTCACCTGAACTTGTTCATGGCCTGGGATTACCCTGTGATCTGAAGAGAGGCTCTAGGGATGGCCCAGCGCACCACGAGGGGAAGGTACCAATCAGGCAAGGGGCCTTGGGTGGGGCTGGCATTCTGCCCTGGGTAATCAGCAGACTTCCAAGAAAGGGGGTGATCTGTCAATACTTAGGAAGATGGAGCAGGGAGTTTCCTTTCCTCTCACCCTCCAATTGTCCAAGCAGATCTTGGCACTTTAGGAAGCTACAAGAACGTGGCATTTTGTGGGAAACTTCATCTGCCTAGACCACTGCTATCCAATAAATGTAAGCCACATATGTCATTAAATAAAACTCAGCAGCCACACAATTAATAGTTAATGTAGATGAAAAATTATCATTTCAACATGTAATTGATCCAAAAATTTATTAATGCAGTATTTATTTATTTTGTATTAGTTTTTACACTCCAGCATGTGTTTAACACGTATATCTCAATGTGAAATAGCTAGAATTTAAGTGTTCAATAACCTTATAAGGGCACGCACAAGCCTAGACACCTACACTTGAGGCAGTCAGTTGAAACAACCAGAAAATTTTTCTTTGGCTTCCCTCAGCAAATGGTGTTTTCTCTTCTGCACAGGGGGCCTTGTCTGCTCAAAGGGAACTTGAAGCCCTTCATCCTCTGTATTGGGGATAGCAAAACTTTGTCTCTGATTCCTCTACTCAATACTTACCAAATCTGGAAATTTTCTTAAAAAACTAAAATGGGGGCCTCCCCGGTGGCACAGCGGTTGAGCGCTGTGCTGTGGAGCTGTCGGCAGCGGCGATGCGAGTTCAACGCCCAGCCGGGGAGATTCCCACATGGTGCGGCAGACCTCTCCTGCCTCGCTCGCTGCTCCCCTCAGGAGTGTATTTCTGATCTTCCTGTTCTGCTCCCCACTCTGTCTCTGGTGAGCCCTCTCGCCGCCCCACGCCTCTGGCCTGTACCCCAGCTTGTATGTATAAATAAAATAAAAATCTTAAAAAAAAAAAACCCTAAAATGGAAAAAATGTCTTTGCATTTCCAGATGTGTTATTCCAGACCTTTCAGCACAGGACTCAAGCAGGACTCCCTCTTCCTCTGGTCTAAGGCTGGTATGGGAAGTTGGTAGCATTACCTCATCTCCTGGACCCAGAAAATCAAATCCAAATCCAGTAATACCTCTGGATATTTCAATTACGTGTGCCCTCTTTTCTACTTAAGAAGGTTTGTGAAGGGTTTTCCGTCAGGAACAACTAAAAGAGAATGAACTGGGATAAGACTTAAAATTTTCATTCAGGATCTGGGGCTGGACAGTCACACAAAGTCCTGTCAAAAATTCCTCTGCTTCTGGTGAACGCAAACAGGTTACTTTCTAATTCTCAATTATCCTATGCATTTCTCTGATTGTAGGTAAAGAGGTACTCATAAATTTCTTCAGCCTTTCAGGCAAATTTGTATGTTACTAACATTTTGATTTCCAAAGCATTCTTCAATCAAGCCCTTAAAACAAATCCTCTAGAGCAGTGGCAAAGATCAAAATCTCAGGAATATGGATTAGAATACTCAGGAGTAAACCCAAGGACATGAAATACTTATGCACAGAAAACTACAAAACATTGTTGAAAGAAACTAAAGAAGACTCAATATGTGGAAAGGCATCTGTGTTCATGGATCAAAAGATTTAGTATTGCTAATATATCAATAATACCTGAGTGATCTACAGATTCACTGCAATCCTTACCAAAATTCCAATGGCATTTTTGTCCAAAATTAGAAAAAACAACCTAAAATTCATATAGAATTACAAGGGACCCTTGATAGCCGAACCCATTTTGAAACTATAATACAAAGCTACATATTGTAAGTCATAACAGCATGGTATTAATATATAGACAAATACATAGACCGGTGTAATAGAATAGAGAGCCCAGAAAAATACCCTCTGGATAAGGTCAAATAATCTTTCACAACCGCGACAAGAATATTTGATGGTGAAAAGATAGTCTCTTCAATTAATGATGCTAGGAAAATTGTATATCCATTTGCAAAAGAATGAATTTGGATTCATATTTTATATCATATGTAAAAATTAACCGAAAATAGATAAAAGACCCAAAACTAAACTCTCAAAGAAAATGTAGGGGCAAACTTTATATTGTTAGATATGGCAATGACTTGGATATGCAAAAGCATAGTAAAAAAAGCAAAAAATAGACAAATTGGACCATATTAAACTTGGAAATTGTGGTGTATAAAAGAACACAATCAACAAGGTTAAAAAAGCAACCTACAGAATGGGAGAAAATATTTGCAAATCGTATGTCAAAAAAGAGGTTAATATCCAGAATCTAAAAAAACTCATAACTCATAATAATCAAATAACTCAATTTAAAAGTGAGCAAAAGGCTTGAATAGACTGTTCTCTGAAGATGATACAGAAATGACCAACAAGCATATTGAAAGATGGTCATCACTCATCAGCAGAGAAATGCAAATCAAAACCACTGTGAGATACCCCTATACCTGTTACAAAACTGCATACTATGCTATAATGGCTACTATCAAAAACCCGAACATTTTAAGTATTGACAGGTGAGTAACGCACATGCCATTTTCTGAGAAACTTGCGCTGTACTATCCAATAGAAATAAAATGCAAGTCACACATGTCACTAAATAATTCCTCTTCACTCAATTTTTGCCAAATTCTGAGAACTTTCTCCAAAGATAGAAATTTTTTTCCAACTGAAGAAATTGGATCCCTGTGCAGTGTTGGTGTGAGATTTTAAATTGGTGCAACTAATATGGAAAACAGTATGCACTTTTTCAAAAATTGCAAATAAAATTACCATATAATCCAGTAATCACAGTCCTGGAGATATATATATACATACATATATACATACATATATATATATATATGCACATACATATATATATGTATACATATATACATATATATATCTCCAGAAGAACTGAAAGAGAAGAGGGTCCAGTGGACTATGGTAGAGGACTATGGGTGCTTTGGTGGTGGGTAAGGAGGTACCATATGTCTGAAGAGGCATGAGTCTATACCTTTAAATCATATACAGTGTTACCTCAATAAAGTAAAACAAAACAAAAAAAATGAAACAAGAAGAAACCAGAGATAAAACAGCAAAAAAAGAACTGAAAACAGGTTCTCAAAGATTATTTTCTTACTCATATTCATAACAGCATTATTCACACTAGCCATGGAGTGAAAGCAAACCAAATGTGTACTGGTGGAAGAATAGATAAACAAAATGTAGTATATACACACAATGGAAAACTGTTCAGCCTTAAAAAAGAAGGAATTCTGTTGCGTGCTATAAAATGGATGTACCTTGAGGACGTTATGCTAAGTGAAATAAGCCAGTCCAAAAAAAAAAAATACTCTCTGACTTCACATATGGAAGTACCTAAAGTAGTCACATTCATGGGAACAGAAAGTAGAATAATGGGTGCCAGAGGCTAAGAAGAGAAAATAGGAGTTGGTGTTCAGTGTTGAGTTTCACTTCTGCAAGATGAAAATGTTCTGGAGATCTGTTTCACAACAAGAGTGTATTTAATGCCACTGAATTTAAAAATGACTAAGATGCATTAATCCAAAAGGATACATGCACCCTATGTTTATTGCAGTACTGTTCACAATAGCTAAGATTTGGAAACAACCCAGATGCCCAAAAATAGATGACTGGATCAAGAGGATGTGGTACATATACACAATGGAATACTATTCAGCATTCAAAAAAGATAAACACATGCAATTCACAGCAACATGAATGGAACTGGAAGGGATCATGCTCAGTGAAATAAGCCAGAAAGAAAGGGAAAAATGTTGAATGGTTTCACTTATTACAGGAATCTAGAGAAACCAAATAAGAGAGAGACATTCAGCGAGGGAGGGGGAGGATAAGGGCTCAAAACGGGGTAGAAAAGAGCACAAGGGACTATGGTGATGGGTCACGGGTGAATCAGTGGTGGGTAACCTACGGGGAATACACAATAATGTAAAAGATATAAATAAAAAATATATATAAAACTCAAGAAACAACAACAACATCTATTGATATGATCATATGGTTTTTATTTTTCTTTTTGTTGATGTGTTGGATTACATTAATTGATTTTCTGATGTTGAACTATCCTTGTGCCCCTGCAATAAGTCTACTTGGGCGTGGGGAATTATCTTTTTGATGCATTGTTGGAGTCTATTAACTAAAATTTTGTTGAGGATTTTTGCATCGGTGTTCATTAGAGAGATTGGCCTGTAGTTTTCTTTTTTTGTGTAGTCCTTGTTTGGTTTTAGTATTAGTGTGATGTTGGCTTCATAAAACATATTTGGTAGTATTCCTTCCTTTTCAATTTTTGAAAAAGATTGTGTAAGATAGGCACTAGTTCATTTCTGAAAGTTTGGTAGAATTCATTTGTGAAACCATCTGGTCCTGGGCTTTTGTTTTTGGGAAGGGTTTTGATTACTGTTTCAATTTCACTACTTGTAATTGGTCTGCAAACTGGTCCAACCACTATGGAAAGCTGGCAGTTCCTCAAACAGCTAAAAATGGAGCTTTCATATGACCCAGTAATACCACTTCTGGGAATCTACCCAAAGGACTCAAAAACATTAATCCAAAAAGATACATACACCCGTATGTTTATTGCAGCACTGTTTACAATAGCTAAAATATGGAAACAACCCAGATGCCCCCAAATAGATGACTGGATCAAGAAGATATATACACAATGGAATACTATTCAGCATTCAAAAAAGATAAACACATGCAATTTGCAGCAACATGGATGGAATTAGAAGAGATTATGCTCAGCGAAATAAGCCAGAAAGAAAAACTATCGAATGGTTTCACTTATTAGGAATGTAGGGGAACCAAATAAGAGAGAGACATTCAGCAAGGAAGATAAGGGCTCAAAACGGGGTAGAAAAGAGCACAAGGGACTATGGTGATGGTCCACAGGTTAATAGGTGGTGGGTAACCTATGGGGAATACACAATACTGTAAAAGATATAAATAATAATAATAAAAATAATTAAAAAAATAAAAACACTGGGCCCCCTTGTGGTGCAGCGGTTAAGCCCTGTGCTGTGGAGCTGTTGGCAGTGGTGACACGAGTTCAACACCTGGCCTGGGAGATTCCCATATGGAGGGTCAGACCTCTCCTGCCTCGCCCGCTGCTCCCCTCAGCAGTGTATTTCCGTCAGTCTCCCTGTTCTGCTCCCCATTCTGTCTCTGGTGAACCCTCTCGCCACCCCCACGCCTCTCGCCTGTACTCTAGTAGCTTGTATGCATAAATAAATAAATCTTTTAAAAAAATTAAAAAAAAACGCCACCTCAACAATTAAAAAAATAACAGAAAATGACTAAGATGATAAGTTTTTCTTAAGAAAAGTGTAGTTTAGCCCTCTCCCTTTCTTAATGCACCTTCTTCCATTAAAAAAATACTTTCTATTCAAGTGCTGGAGATATTTAGCAGCATTAATTCATGATCATGATGTGAGATACTCCAAGCAAAATCTATTTGTAGGTATGAAATCAAGCTGACGCTATTTTTTTCATGCATTATACACTAGATGGTCCTTTGTCGTAACCTAATTTCTGAAGTGACATCAAGCTCCAGGGGAGGGAATTACACAGGATGTGATTACCAGGAGGAGGAGATCATTAAGGTCCACCTTAGAGGTTGTGTAACAAACTACTGGACTGTTAAAATTATAACTCTACAGCATTTGTGTTTTTCATGTCCCTTACTATAGTTTTTATTAGGTACTTTATGAGGTTCTTCCCATTTCACAGTGAGTGTATTATGTAATTTGTTCAGGGTCATAGAGAAATAACTGTAATTAGATCTCACATGTCTTAAGCTATTATATGTTCTATCCCCTCTTTATTGCTAATACATGCAAATCACATTCTTATTTAACATTTATAGAAAATCAAGAGTGTGTTTTATGGCACTACATCAATAATGGGTTTTGGAGAAATTGCTTTCTTTTTATACTGCTACCTGCAAATGTACTTTTCTTTATATGTCAGAATTGGTTTGCTTGAGTCAAAATCAATCTAGATGCGCACATTACATATGGTTGTACTTTCTCTTAAATTTCTTCTGGTCTGGAATATCTCCTTCCCTTTTCTGTACTTACTCCAGCCTCCAGTTTCAACATTTTTTCTGTTCCTTACTGATGTTGGCCAACATTGGTCACCTATATTTGTCATATCTAGAGATAATAAACTATCTGAACATGAAAATGTACACCAAGGAATGAGCAGATATGTATACTCTGGTACTTGATGCAAGCAGCAGAAATGAACTCTGCTCAACTCATTAAGTGTATTCAATGCATACAGGATGGATCATAAAATCTACAGATAAGCTAGAGTCAGATTCATAAAAAAGATAGAAACCTGAAGAAGTTTCATAGATTATCCTGCAACCAAGCTTACCCCACAGAAACATATCAGGTGGGAATTTGACGCCGTGCTTCAGATTCTGCTGTCCCTACACCCTGCTCAGTGGATAAATTCTAAATCACCCCTTTGTCTTTGCATCACTTAGTCAGGATTTAGAGTTCTGCACAAGAACAATTTACCATCCTGGTTTACATGCCTACATCCTCCTTCCAGCAGGGTGGAAGAAGAAGTATCTGGATCCTTGGTAGTCATAGTTGGTTTAAGACTCATAAAGTGAGTGGGGCCTCCCTGGTTGCCTAGGGGTTAAGTCTCAGCACTATCACTGCTACAGCCTGAGATTGATACTGTCCAGGAAGCTAACCACATATGGTGCAGCAGACCTCTTCTGTCTCACCTGCTGCTCCCCTTAGCAGTGTATTTCAATGAACCCACCTGTTCTGCTTCCTACTCTGTCTGTAGTGAATCCTCTCACACCCCTGCACCTCTGGCCTACACCCCAGTTCTTCTATGCAAAAATAAAAAAAAGACTCATGAAGTGGCAGATTAGTCCTAATAGATAGGGGGTTTGGAAATTGTACAACCAAAAACCTGACAAATATTCACTGTATAGCATTAGTTAGATTAATGGCTAGAGCTATTCAAAGGATAGGTGAATGAGAATCAGTGAAGAGAAGGTAGGTTTTTCAGACATACTGCCATTAAGATTTTAAGCAAAACACCTCCATTTGATGATCTATAATGGTTCTAAAATTCTAGCATGTATCAGAATCACCTGGAGGACTTGTCAAAATACAGACTGCTGGGTCCCATTTTCAGAGTTTCTCATTCTGTAGATCTGGAATGGGGCCTAAGAGTTTTATATTTCTGAAAAGATTCCAGTTAATGCTGGTGCTACTGGTCTTTGGTCAAAATCTGAGAACCACTCATCTATGTTCCATATCAACAACTCTGTTATAGTCCCATCAAGATTAGTATAAAAGTTTAAGTAATGATTTTAACTGCAGATGGGCAGGAAAGTGAGATAACTTCTGAGGAGTCTTTAAATGCTGTCTATGGTATAAAAATGTCCTTAAATATAATCTCTTTCCCATATAACATGCAAAATCTCAAAGATAGCTATCATGCCTCCCCCAGCTATTTTTCTCTAGACTAAAATCCCTAGTTCTAGTTCCTCATGTGTAACAGATGTAATTCTGCTCAGCCTTAGTCACTTTCTATGAATATCTTCAGATTGATATTGTTTCTGTTAACATGAGGGACCTGAAGTTTGAAATATATTCTAGATGGAGTCTGACTATTGTAGAACAAACACAAAAAATACAGTGACTTATTTTATCCCCTAATTGTACATTATTTTCACTTAGTAGCTATGTCATATTATCGGCTTCATTTACAGGTTCTCATTTATTAAAGAACAAAATCTTCCTTTTTTTCCTCTCTTCCTCCCTCCCTTCCTTTCTTCCTTCTTTCCTTTTCTTCTCTTACACAAACCAAACCTTAATGTCCATATATTTTCATTATAAAATTGATTATAGAAACCTACATTTAGTATTTAATATTTATCCTCATTAAATTTCATTGTTTTAGTCTATTACACTATTTTAATCTTAAATTTTCTGTTGATAATAATATAATTATTGTGACTTGAAACTTTGTAGCTGCTAAGGATATATTGACACAGCACAAATATCTTTATTCATTCAATATTTACTAGTCCTACCATGTTATAGTCACTGCCTGGTCCCAACCATTAATAGACATTGATCAGAACAAGGCCAAGAACAGAGCCCTATTGCACCTATGCTCAGGAATACATTAGCAGCTAGTCAACACTTAGGAAATACTTATTTTATCCATTAGCGCTTTACCTAAATCTATTTTCACCTAGTTTCCCTCACTATATTTTGTTTATAAATGTGTCTTCAGGCTTCTGGCATATGAGATGAAATCCCCAATGTCAAGCATCCCATTCTAAACTAGCAGATTCTGTGTTTCAAGTAACACTGTAAACATGACGTGGGTCCTTGGAGTTAGGTACACATACCGACATTGCATTTACTGTTGTGACTCTATGGCGAGTCCTTCAATCCTTGGAACATTAGTTCTTCATCTCCAAAGATGCCAGCCACCTAGTATTGCAAGGTTATGAAAATTAGACATAACATATTGAAAATGTTTAGTACATACTACATTTTGAAGTTGGCATGTGGAAAAGTGTTACAAAAAGAAGAATATCCAATGAGAGGAGACTAGGTTATTTTTGTATCCTATATCAATTCATGAAAAACTTTGATTCAGGGATTTGCAACTCAGAGAATTAAGCAGCATATTCAAAATGATTAGCAAATAATTTTAAATATTTCATTATGATGTTTAACTTCAATGAAACTTATTTTCTACTTAGTGAAAATACACAATATGATCACTTTAGTTATTTCCTTTTTAATATTTAGCAAACTTTAGCACTATCATTTTATTACTATCAGATAGAAGAGTTTTGCAAGGCTTAGAGAAAATTAGCAAATTTTTCCCTCTAGGCTTTATATGTAAAATAAGGACTTTAGTGTTCTGGATGAATTATATGAGATGACATTTTTCTGGTTATGCTGAAAATGTAACCAGTGACTGAAGCCAAAGACTGTTACAGGTGGTGCCTCCTGGAGGGGTTTGCTGGTAGGATGGATAGCCCCAGGGAAAATGAGAACAAAGTATTGGTGTGGGTGGATACTCTCATAAGAAATATAGAGGACTGCAGAAGTAGCCCTTGGGATTGAGCATTCAAGGATTCAGTGTTCAGGATTTGGCTTTCAGCATTCAGTGTTCGGGATTTCAGCATTTTAGATCTTCAGCAATTCAGGTGTCAGCCATTTCTGCAGCCACCATGTTGATCTTCCAGAGGGCTTTTGCAGGCCTCTGACAAACATGAGAGGCTTCCAGCAACCATCCTCAGAGAGGATAAGTTTGGTGGCTTTGCAAGAAGCAAAGCAACTGAAAGAGTTCCTGGTTTTGCTGCTGTTACAGCCTGGCAAGGAAGAGGAAGACCTGGAGCTGGGTGCCTCACTGAGCTGTGAGTGTGACCATTTGTTGAGTGATTTGGCTGCTGCAGCTGCTGTTTTGAGTGTCACTTGTCCAATGCTGTGCTGGCATCTCAGCAGCTCCAGTGAGCACACTGTTCTGTCTTCTGCTGTTGTGTCTTCTGCTGTTTTCATGAGTTGGATCCTGGCCTGTAGTCTGGCTGTCACATGCTCTAGATCCTCAGTGGTGGGAGAAAATGCCATCTTGGAAGTGTTTGTGTTTAAGACTTTAAAACATTGGACACTGCTTCAGGTGAGGTAAACAGCTAGTTTTGGCCTCAGTAACTCTTTGTTTTCCCTGGTTTGTTAAATAAATCCCATTATTATTGTTCTCTGAACCTGAGTAGTCTTACAATTGTGTGTGCAGGTGAAGAACTCAGATGGTGACGAGTAAACTATTTGGGCAATGTCCTTGCTGCCCTGTATCAAAAAGAAGTAATAAAAGAACAAAAATATTTTCATCTGATTTTTTCTAACAGAGAGAGAAACAAGACAACGGTAACTATATCCAGGAAGGGATATCAGGTGGGTAGAGGAAGGTAGAGAGGGAGACTATGTTTTCACTATACATCATTTGTCCCTTTTGAACTTTTTACTACATGCATATATTACGGATTCAAAAACAACAGTACTTTTTAAATAGAGAAAGAGCATATTAAATAACAGTATCCTTTTAACTAATGCCTCCTTTGTATAAAATATCAAAGCTTTGTAACATGGAAGTCAAACTAAATTCCCTGAAAAGTACTGTTCAAGTCTGACAACATGTATGTGTTAAACTAGTTAAATAGGGGGCCTCCTTGGTGGCACAAGGGGCTAAGTCTCAGCACTGTGAAGTTATTGGCAGCCATTGCAGCACGAGTTCAATACCCGGCCAGGGACCTAACCCACATGGCGCAGCAGACCTCTCCTGTCTTGCCTGCTGCTCCCCTCAGCAGTGTATTTCAGTCCATCTGCCTGTTCTGCTCCCCACTCTGTCTCTGGTGAATTCTCTCACCGCCCCCCCCACCATACCCTTGGCCTGTACCCCGGTTCTTTATGCATAAATAGTTAAATCCTTAAAAAAAAACTAAATGAACCACATTAAAATTGATTTATTTTATAACAACTCTAAACTCTGCCTGTTGGGCATTCAAATGAACATTAAATTGTTTTAAAAAAAGTGCCAGATCTATTGCAAAAATTTTACTTAGAACATGAAACTTTTAAATAAGGACACTTTAAAATTTTAATGAGTGGTTTCAAATTTAGATGTTAAAATATACAAATCTATTTTTAAAAATATTTTAACTACTGTAGAACTTTTATATGTAAAACTTTTTGTGGTTATGTTTGATTTTTGCTAATAAACTTCCAACATATAAACAATCAACAATTTACATAAATCCTGACTGCCTATTTAAGACAAATTAAATAAGGCTCTTCCAAACATGGTTGTGCACACACAGAAAAAGATATTTAAAATATCAACCATCTCCAAGAACTTCTTAGATCATTTAGTTTTATGATACAAAATGACAGCTTTCAGTTTGTACAATTTCATGCATAAATATTTGTTTAGAAAATGTTTAAGTCTTGAGGTATTAGATAGCATCATTGAAATTTTCATTATCCCAACAACTGCTATGAAGCAGACACTTTGACAAAGAAATGAAATGAAATGAAGGAAAGTAGAAGCCAAACTTCCTGTGTTTAATGAGTGTATAAATACTTTCAGGAAACAATACATATTTGAGAAAGTTCATAGGAGCTGGTAAAACATGAGAACTTAACATTTGAAATTACGTTCTGCAAATAAAACTTGTAAGTATACTATATAGAAGACTGGATTATCAGTAGATCAACAATGCAAGAGGATTCATAATTTATTTCAGTTTGTTGAGATAACCAGAAGAAAACGATCTGTTTCTTCTAGTAGCTATACAAAATAGTTTGATTTTAAATTATGTATTTGATACTACTTGAAGCTGAGGTTGGGATATTCAAAACATCTGCCACCCACCCTCACCCACCCAGGGCTAAAACCAAAATAACAAAGAAACATGTGAATATACCAGAGCTCAAGTACTTGTTAATAACAGGACCAAACATCCAAAGATAAGACTCTGTGCCAGGAAAGAGAACATCTCCTAGCCTGTGACCCCATATCAACTACAAGCCGTGCCCAGTACTTCATCTAGTAATTAAAAATAGCCTAGAGTGGAAGCTGACACAGAACTACAAGAGACACTAAGACTGAAGAACTGGCTTGGTGGATGGGATTACTGTGGACCCATACCACACAACTCTGGTACACATGACACAGTGGGAAGCCTGAGTTCCTGATGTTGATTATAGGTAATCATTTGGTACACTTCTGCCCTGTCCTCTTTTATGCCTACTACTTACTCACTAGTATCAGTTCCCTGATAACTTTTAATAGATGCAAAGAAAACAGTCTGAATGAGTCTATCCTTATTAAACTCCATAAAAATTAAAAATGAGAAGGCAAAAGAACATAGCATTTTTAATTTTATTTTTATTTATTTATTTTTTTCTTCAATTGTTATTTTTTATTTCTGTCTTCTGCATTACTGTATATTCCCCATAGGTTTCCCACCACCAATTCACCCATGTACCGTCACCACAGTCCCTGAACATAGCATTTTTTAAATTTAAAAAAACAAATAAACCCTGAGAAGAATCTCAGTTCAGCAGAACTGCAGTATATGATTGACAAGGAGTTCAAGGTAACAGCTCTAACAATGCTTACAGAACTAAAAAAAAAAAAAAGCAAAAAACCATGGAAGATATAAAACAATATCAGAATAAAGATAAAGAAAATATGAAGCAGCTACAATGAGAAATAACAGCACTAAGAAACACTATAACTGAATTGAAAAATACAATTGAGGTTCTCAGTAGCAGACAAACAGAAACAATGGAGAGATTAAATGAGCTCCAAAATACAATATTGAAGAACATACAAATAGGACAATGCACAGTAAAAAGATTTTTTTTTAATGAAAATAGTATAGTATAAGAGCCTATTGGCATAACTAAAAAAGAAATAACATCCATATCATGGAGGTCTCATAAGGAAATGAGAAAGACAAAGGCATAAAAAATTTATTTAAAGAAATAATTGCTGAAAACCATCTCAATCTGGGAAATGAATCAGATGTTTTTATCCAAGAGGCTCAGAATTCCAGACAAAATAATACCAGACAGACATACACCAAGAAACATTACAATAAAGCTATTGAAAGCTAACAACAAGAATAGAATATTAAAACATCAAGAGAAAAAAGTAATTTATAAGGAACCCCAAGTAGAATGTCAGTAGACTTTTTAGTAGACATATTACAAACATGAAGGGATTAGGAGGAGATACTTAAAGTACTTAAAGAAAAAACCTCCAGCCCAGAATCATTTATCCAGCAAGTTTAACATTCAAAATAGAAGGAAAGTTAAGAAGCTTCACTGAAAAACAAAAACTGAAAGAATTTGTAAACAACAAGCCACATGTGAAAGAAGTCTTGCCGTTCTTCCACCATTGGGCTGTGTGCACTTGACTTTCCCTCAACCTGTCTTCTCACCAGACTTTCAGAATCAAATAATGCCTGGCCAACAATCAAAACCAGAATTGTTACATTCCCCCGTGGATTTGATTGAAAGCAAGTAATAAAATCAGGTACAATTCAAGGGGAGATACTGGAGGAGAAGGCTGGGTCTGTAAGGAATCACACATGAAATGGTGCATTTATTTATGCTGCATCAAGATCAGTAGCACCTTACCCTATTATATGGAAAGCATCACTATGTTTCATGGACATGTTTTCCCTTGGTTTGCTTCTTTACCTGGCTGAGTAATAAATATGTGAGCTCTTTGAAAAATAGAAAAGAAAAAGAAGTCTTAGTGGGGTATTGTTATATGCAATAGAACAATAAAGATAGAGGTTAAAAAAAACAAAACCCACCAACAAACCACCTAACTCATTTAACATGAAGGAGAAGAGTAACAATGTGAGCCATCAGAATAAGTCAGAGACCAGATAACTCAATGGGTCACACAAATAGCCTCATATACTAACTGTAATAGAACCTTTTAATGAAAATTAAATAAAAGTAACATAAAACAATGAAAATGGAAACAAAGAAAACATAACTGGAAGACCTCAAAAAATGAAAAAGAGAACACAAACCAGAAAAAAGAAAACCAAAAACATAAAATGGCAACGAACACTTACATCTCAATAATCACCTTACATGTAAACAAACTGAACTCATCAGTCAAAAAATGTAGAGCAACTGCATAGATTTTAAAACAAAGTCCTTTGTTGTTTACAGGAAACCTGTCTTACCAAGAAAGACAAGCATAGGCTTAAGGACTGGAAAGCAATTGTACGAGTAAATGGCAACAACAACAACAAAAAATCAATAACAGCTATACTTATATCCAACAAAATAAATTTCCAATTAAAAAAGGTAATTAGGGACTTCCTAGTGGCCTTAACCCTAGAGGTTAAGTCTCAGCATTACCACCATGACAGCCTACCTTGATGGTTTGAGCTATCCCCAGTCAGGGAGCTGATCCACATGACAGGAGAGCCGACCTCAGGATCTATGGAATGCAGCGAGTTATCTTAAGAGGGGAAGATGATTGCAATACAGATCCACACTAAGAAGATGAAAACAAAAAAGTAATCAATCTTATACCTAAAGCAACTTTTAAAAAAGCAACAAACAAGACCCAAAGTTAGTAGAAGGAAAGAAATAATGAAAAGTAATAAAAATAAGAATGGAATTACATTCTGAAGGAAAGAGGGAGAAGGATCAAAACGGGGAGGGAAGAGCACAAGGGACTATGGTGATGGTGCATGGGTGAATTGGTGGGAATTTTACAGGGACTATGCCTGAGAGAAGAGAGCAAATATTGTACAAAAATGAACAATGATGTAAAATATACATAATTCAATTTAAAAAAGAGTGTAATTAAATGAAATAAAGATCAAAATAACTATACAAAAAAATCCATGAATCTGAAACTTTCTTCTTCAAGAAGATAAAAAACACAAACGTCAGCTAGGCTGAGGAAGGAAGGGAGGGAAGAAAGATATAAGGGAGGACAATTTGATAACATAAATCACTTTCAAAAAACAATAAATATTGTATGGGCACTGAGGTTAAAATGGAAGCAAGAGAGAAAGGGACAAGCAGATTTAAGGGATGGTGGTAGAAAAAAATGAATTTAAAAAAATCAAACAAGACAACAAATAAGCAAATAACATGAAGAGACATTTCACAGAAAAGGATATACAGGTGGTAAATAAGCACATGAAAAGATGTACACCATATTAGTCATTAGGAATATGGAAATTATGCAAAAATATTTATGTTATATCTATGCACCAGACTATTAGGCAGATGTGGAAAAGAATTAAGTTTAACTTTATGTACTGGTATGGAAGCTTTTCAATATATATTATAGTGATGGGAAGAAAAGGAAATTGCCAAAGAAAACCTACAATGCGATACCACTTATATAAAAATGACTTTGCTTTTGTGTACAAGCAGAGGAAAAGTTCCTCTGTTGTTCTTAAAAGCAAGTTATTCAAATGAATATGATTAAAACCTGGGTGTTCCCTCTGGGTATTGGTGTTAGAAAATTGCCCTTGGTAACTATTCCTATATCATAGACATTTCTGGAGCCAAAAGAGTGCTTTGAAATTATCACTCCAATCCCCTTACCCTACAGATTAGTAAACCGAAATCTAGATAGGAACCTAGGTCTTCCCATGGGGGAAAAAAAAGAAAGTTCTAATTCTGGACTGTGTGCTTCTGAGATCTTAATTAAAGATAAGAGGTGACTGACTCAACAAATAGGTGACTGGAAAGGGTGGGTTTGGGCTTGAATTTTTTTTAAAGATTTATTTATTTATGCATACAAGTTGGGGTATAGACCAGAGATGTGGGGTGGCGAGAGGGCTCACTAGAGACAGTGGGAAGCAGAACAGGGAGATAGACGGAAGTACACTGCTGAGGGGAGCAGAGGGCGCAGCAGGAGAGGTCTGGTGCACCATGTGGGAATCTCCCAGGCCTGGCGTCAAATGCGTGCTGCTGCTGACAGCTCCACAGCGCAGCGCTTAATCGCTGAGCCACCAGGGAGGCCCTTGGCTTGAATTTAAGAACAGTTAAAAAGATCGCCAGTGTGGGAGAGGGAGGGTCTGAGGCACGAGGGGATCCTTGGTATCCTGAGTGAAACAGGTAGAACAAACGAACAGGAACTGCTTGCTTATCCAATCGGACACCCTGAGCAATACCTGTGACAAAAGAGTGTGTGTGTGTGGTTTCCACACCTGTTGATGGCTTGTTCCCCAGAACGTGGGACCACAGCAAATAGATTCTATCTATAGCCATGCTTTCCTCTCCAAAGGAGAACAGGAGGCAAAAGGTGACATGACAGTGCAGCCTGCTGGTTGTGACTTCAGAGGAGACAACCTGGGGTGCTGGAAGGAGGATACCTGGGTTCTGCCCATTCTGGGACTTTGCCTCTTGTGCCTCATTTTCCTCATCTGACTTGAAGGGAGAAGATAATCTTTACTGTCTCCCAGTCTTAGTATCTACAACTTGGGACTGCCTTGAGGCCTAGGAAAAGAGGCTAGAAACTCCCAGAAGGGGATAACAGAGAGCTCTGTGGGAAAAACAGGAACTTCTCCATACAGCAAACCCCCAGTGGGAGGTACTTCGGACCTGTAAGAAGGTGAAGAAAGTCGCACCTGCAGGGGGCTTCACTGGCTGCCACAGGCCCTGCATGAAGGTGGAGTCAAGAGGTCACCGAGGCGAACACGTGCAGTAGTCTGTAGAGTGGGCTTCTACGGGTTTCCCTATGCAGGAACGGGAGGCTGCCTGTCTAATGTCACTGTCTCACTTCATGACAGAGCCAGGACAGAACTCAGTCTTTGTGACCTAAGTCCGAGTTTGTTCCACATCCCAGGAGGCCCTTGGCACCATCTTGGTGGATGGCGAAGCAAGGTGATAGTGATTGGGCAGAATGTATTTTGAACCAAGGCATGGCTTCAAAGATATTTATTTGATCTTCTTATCAATTTTTTTGCTTGTCACTTTTCTTTTCTTTTTTTTTTTTCTAAAGATTTATTTATTTATGCATGCAAGAACTGGGGTGTAGGCCAGAGGTGTGGGGTGGTGAGAGGATTCACATTGTCATGGAGTATTTTGACTATGCTTTCTTCTATGTATCTTATGATTTTTAAAAAAGATTTATTTATTATGCATACAAGCTGAGGTGTAGGCCAGAGGTATGGGGTGGTGAGAGGATTTACCAGAGAGAGAGCAGGGAACAGGGAGGCAGATTGACTGCAGTACACTGCTGAGGGGAGCAGCGGGCGAGGCAGGAAAGGTCTGCTGTGCCATGTGGGAATCTCCCTGGCAGGGATCAAACTGTCGGCTACAGTGGCTCTGTATAGCTTCATAGTGCTGCGCTTAACCCTTTGCGCCACCAGGGAGGCCCCATTTTTATATTCTTAAATGGTGAGCCCAGACTTGAAGTTCTCTTTTGTGGGTTCTGAGTTTGGATATCAGAATTCCCTGCTCTATGTGGGAAAAGTAAACAACTACATATTTGTCATTTATTAATAAGCAAACTGTGTATGTCGATGGGGGAGGCCTTCCCCTTGATTTATGTGGTTCGATGATTTTATCTGCACGTGAAGTTCCTGACACAGTGGTAAGTATTCAGTAGCCTCCTTCCTTACCTCAAGTTTCAGTAGCCCAGGTCTCCCAACTCCTGCACCCAAACTAAACGAATGACATCGATATTATAATACCACACAATAGACTATACTAAGGGCTTACTTAAGCAGAAGCAGGTGAACCAAATGTTATTTCAGTTAATGTTCAGGGAAAATCAAAGTCACAAGTAGTGACTTCAGATCACCCAGAAAGGATTCTACAGGACCTTGATCCAAAAAGCATCAGTTGATCTCCCAGAAAACAACATAGGGTTTCTGAAATCTTCCGGAATTGGTTTTAAACCCAGACCCACTTGGATGTAGTTGTGAGAGCCAATGATTGCCCCTGTAGGTTTGTGTATGCATTTCTTCTTCATAAGCCATGTCGTGACCAAACAGGCACATCTGCTCAAAGCTAATATTCTATTAAACAATTATCGAGACTCACTCATGAGATTCCAGCAGATGCCTTCAGACTCCCAGGGGCAAAAGGTCCCAACTGAAAGGGTTGGCACTTGTTCAAATGCCAGCCTGGGTTATTGCAGCACCTTCCAGTCACTCAAATTGAAACTGCTCAGGTCAAAGAGTTCTGGAATGATCCTTTAACTAGCACATGTCTTCCAAGCTCTTTGATCTTTTCTTTCTTTCCAAGGCATGAAGAAACTCAGTACAATAAAAAATAACAATAATGGTCTTTTACTGTCCTGCTGCTTTTTGCCAGATACTGCATCAACTCAATATTTTTCACAACAATCTGCAAGGATATATTATTGTTCCCATTATTCAAATGAAGATGCTGAGACTCTTGAGAGCTTAGGTAATTTGCCAAGGTCATTATAGCTAACAAGTGGTGAAGATAGGATTTGAAATGAGTCTCTCTGGCATTAGTACCCATCCTCATTCTACTCAGTACACAGCTTTAAAACCATGTGTAAAGTTACAATGTGATTGATAAAGCAAGAAGTCGCTAAAAGCATAGGCTTTAAAAAAAAAATTCAGTGAAGAAAATGAAAGCACACAGGCTGCTACACAGTAGAAACTCAGTAAATGTTTATTTTTAAAAAATCATTATCTAATATCCTGGCATGTGCACAGTGGCATGGAATGGGCATGCAATGATCTACTATATGGCTTTAAATGGGTTCTAGGGATAACTATTGTATATTTTAAAATAGCAACACTCACATGGTTTCATAGTAAGTCAGTTGGCCATGTTAAAAATAGACTCCAAACATAGCAAGAGCAGAAATTCAATCTAAGATACCAAGTCATGGAAGCAGTGACAGCTGATTATTAAAAAATCATCCACATTCACTTCAGATTTGGTCTATCTCTTCTCTACAGAAGAAAATACATATGCATATGCATGTATACATATGTATACATATGTGAATAAATAAACTAAGATGACATTTTCCCATTTATTGATCTATAATACTATCATTTAGGAACCTGACGTTGAGGCTTTGTACTTATTAACACACACTAGATATATTACAATATAAATTGCCTTAAAATCCTTAGGTATTTAATGTTTAAGATGTCTAGGGTACAGTTGCACACATGGCTACACTGGGTAGATAGCTAGAAAAGATGGGGAGTAGAAGACACATTCATAACTACTCCCTTTGAGCCTAGTAAACTTACAGTGGCAGACTTAGAAACTTGGGTGAACACTCTGTCATTTTGTCATTTGAAACCCTGAGAGCTGGTATGCCAGATAAAAACTCTTAACACTGTGCCAACAACTCATTCCGCAGAGCCCCAAGTGGCTTTCAGGAGGACTGGAGTTTAGATTTTCCTTTAGTCAAAAAAATGTTTAGAATACACAATTAGTTTTCTCCCGGTTGCTAGGGTGCCCCAGCTGTGGACCTGATTATTCAGGGAAGAAGAAGAACATAATTATGATCCATGAACATCAGGAAAAGAATGACAGATGTGTGTGTATTTTAACTTGAAATAATGGTACATTACATCAAGCAAACCTTTCCATAAAAATACAAACATAAAAACAGACACATTTCAGGGAATAAGTATTTTGGATACCATATAAAGGACTGAGAAACAACATGCAGAAGAATTCACCATAAAATTGATTTATAAATAGAAGCAATAGCCCTTGTCCTTAAAAAAAAGTTTGAAAGAGACTTACTTGTGAGACATAATGCAAAATTGGAATATTATCACAAAAACTTAAGAGACCAGTTAATGGTGCAGTTTTTGGAGTCAAGCTATCTGACTTCATAGCACCCTTTTGTCAAATACGAACTGCGGTTCTTTGGACAAGGAATCTCACTTCTCTGGGAAAAGGTTTCCTAAAATGCCAAGGAGGAATAATCATAGAATATACCCCAAGGGGTTATTGTGAGTGTTAAGTCCCATATGGTAGTTATGGACCTAACACATATGATTCTAAATATTTTTTTTAAAGAAATAGGGGCAATTTATCACCAAGTTCCTAAAAGAAGTGGATTACTATAATGGAGGACTGATTTTTCAAAGAGCTAAGATGGGGAAAAAGATTTGACTTTTTGTCACAGAAACAATAAACATTCATCACTGAATACTATTCAAACTTTAGTAGGAGGTTGTTAAATGAACCTTTGAATACAGATCTTTACATGGAATAGCAAGTGTCTTCAACAGCAGCTTGGCACACTACAGCAATAACTAGAGCACTAGAGGGGCCTCCCTGGTGGCATAAGGTATTAAATTTCAGCACTATGAAGTTATCAGCAGCCACAGAAGGACAAATTTGATACCCGGCCAGGGAGCTAAACCACATGGCACAGCAGACCTCTCCTGTCTCACCTGCTGCTCCCCTCAGCAGTGTATTTCAGTAGATCCGCCTGTTCTGCTCCCCACTCTGTCTCTGGTGAATCCTCTCAACACCACCTGTGGCCCGTTCCCCCTCCCCCATACACACCTCTGGCCTGCACCTTAGCTCTTGCATGCATAAATAAATAAATCTTGCATAAATAAATAAATAAATAAATAGCTCTTGCATGCATAAATAAATAAATCTTTAAAAAATAAATAATTAGAGCACTATACTGTAACTCATGGCAGGGGACTGATACAGGATCCAAATATTTTGTCTTCTAACTTAGGTAGACCATGGAAAATCCAGAAAAGTGGACAGATGAAAAAATGTCAAATGACTGCTATCTTAAGTGTGTCTTTAGCAGAACCAGAACACGGTTTATTCATAGTTTACTCACCTAGATTTTTTTAAATGAAGTATCATTGTTTCACATCCGTGTTAATATTTTGACAGTGTAGAATTTGCTCTCCCACCACCAAAGCATCCATACTTCTCCACCATCGTCCATTATGCTCCCCTCCTTCATTCTCCCCCCTTTCTGACCCCACTCTTCCCCCTCTGGAAGCTTCAGAACTATGTTCAGCTTTCAAAGGTTGGTTTTAAAGTTTGTCTTTGGCTGACCCTTTGTTTGATTTCTCTATATTCCACATATAAGTGACACCATCTGACTTACCTAGATTTTTGGTCAACAATTATTTGTTGGTATTATTAGATATTTTCTTTATTTTGATTTAAATTACTAATTTTTAAAATTTTGTCTCATCTTAAGCAATGATACTTGTGAGATCTTGGGTTCAAGGTAGTATATTTTAAAATATACATTGGGGCCTCCCTGGTGGCGCAGCAGTTGAGCGCTGCGCTGTGGAGCTGTCGGCAGCTCGTGTTGGACGCCCAGCCGGGGAGATTCCCACATGGTGCAGCAGACCTCTCCTGCCTCGCCCGCTGCTCCCCTCAGCAGTGTATTTCTGATCTGCCTGTTCTGCTCCCCACTCTGTCTCTGGTGAACCCTCTCGCCGCCCCACGCCTCTGGCCTGTACCCCAGCTTGTATGTATAAATAAATAAATCTTTAAAAAAAATAAAATAAAATATACATTAAAATAAAATATACATTTAAATATACATATACATTTAAATACATTTAAAAGTTTAAAAAATTATGAATCAACTGAACTAGTATCCCATCCCCTTTGGGAAAAAGGATTAATAAATTAATGAAATTGTAAACATGACTGTTTTTTTAAAAGATTTATTTTACTTATTTATGCATACAAGAGCTAGGGTGTAGGCGGGGGTGAGAGGATTCCCCAGAGACAGAGTGGGGAGCAGAACAGGTGGATTGACTGAAATACACTGCTGAGGGGAGCAGCAGGAGAGAAAGGAGAGGTCTGCCATGCCATGTGGGACTCTCCCTGGCTAGGGATCGAACTCATGCTACAGAGGCTGCCAATAGCTTCATAGCGTTAAGACTTAACCCCCTGAGCAACAGGGGAGGCCCCGAGCATGAAAAACCTTTTTAACTTTTGTAACCCAATCCAGAATTCCACGGTTGAGAGGCTTTGCCAAAGTCACTAATCCAGGAAAATTAGTGTGGAATATTGGTCTATAGTTTAATGTTAAATGTTTAGTCCTTTCTTTACCATTTCTGGTTGTAAAATGTGCCTCCAACTAACTGGTTAGTTGCTAAATAAAATAATTTTTGTGTGGATGTAAATGGTGCCTAAGTACTTCTCAACTACTTAAGATCGCTACAATACTTAATTTCTTATTTGCTAAAGCAATAACGGTCTCCAATGATTTAAAAATAAAAGATTAAGAAGAATAGCATTACATGAATTCAAGATATTAATAATGGGGATATTGTTTAGGAGCAGTTAAAAAAAGTAAAATTAAAACCATCTAAAAATTTAAGTTTATATTTTTGTTAATATTAATATTTATTAATAAACAAAGCATGATATTGAGACATATTTATATTTGAAACTAGCTGTGATTAGTTGATGTCTTTCTCATCCACCTTATTTTAATAGTAGTTCTTATCTATGGACTATTAAGAACATTAATTGCTAGGCTAGCTCAAGACTAGATAAAGAGAAGAGTATAATAGATTTGGATGGGATATAGGTGTATACAACCTAGATAGGAAATGAGACTTGCCTTTAACATTATCAAGATAGTGACCCTATTTTACATTGTTTGTTCTTCAGATTTTATTCATATTGCTGGGCAAGTGGTACTAATGAGTATATTAGTAAGTATACTATTTACTTTATATTATATCTTATAAAATAATTATCATTTTAAGATTTCAAAACATAAGTGTTATCAAGTGGCAAAGATGTTATACCCATTTGCAAGAAATGGAGGAATATAAGTCTAATAAATATCTGAACAATTTTAGCAATAGATATTCCTAAATAACATCAGAGCAAAACTGAAAATAAATTTCAGGATTTTAGAACCCTGGCTTTCCCATCATGTTGTTCATTGTAAAAGTGATTATTCTTTAAAAATAAATAATTTTAAGACAGGTCCACAACCTTTGGGGCGTGGGCGGGGGGGGGGGTGGTTCAAAAACATTTAAAAATTCAAAGCAGCATGTATATCATGTCCCTACAGACTCTATGGGTGTTACATTCTCAAGTAGATTTTGATTAAGCTTATGTGTGGGCATTAATGAAAGTATTTATTAAATTCTTGGTTGTAACTTTTGGGCGAACATAAAAAACACTTGTATAATTAGGGCAAATACAATACATAGGGCTCTCTTCCCTGTGAGATAGCCATAATTAGCACTAATTTTCTAAGTAATGTTCTACTTAAAAATCCTATGAATTCAAAGGCCTAGAGACCCATTCAAGGTACTGTAAAACAAACTAGTGAATAGTTTTAGTCAAACTGTTTAAATTCAGAATTCCTTGCTATTTACAAATAGATATAATCCACCTCTTATCTTCCAGAAAAAGACACCATTAGTGTAATCCACTGACATAGGAATATCTTTGATGTTGTGGAAAATTGATAATTGATCACATATTATAGATACAAATCATTGTTGAGGATTCTGTGACCCTGGTAAAGGTATAGGATGCATTGTATATTTTTGAAGGAAAAAATAGTTTTGGTGGTTGGTGTTTTAGTTTTGTGGGTCAATAATTTAGTACGCTTTGGAACAAAAGAGGATGAATAACAAAAAACTCAAAACTGCTGTCTTAAAACTACCAGTTCTAAATGCATCTCAGCTTTCAAGTTTACGTACATTTTGTTGTGCCTAATGGATTGTCCAGCACACAGTAGGCACTTCACAAATATTTTCTGAGTACTGAGTGAATTGTCCTCCTCCAAGATTGGAAAGGGAGGCTAAAATGAACAAGTTTGACTCACCCACTCCCAGGAGTTTGCAACTGCCTTCTCTTTATTACTTGGTGAAGAAGGGTTGGAACGCGTGAAGAAATGAGAAGGATGAGGAAACTAGGTAAAATCTTTACATGTTAACCAGCTTTCCTTTGGCTTGACCTCTCCTGCTCCCATTCTCAATGCATATAATTGACTTTCTCTTCCCATGTAAGCCTTCCTAAAAATAACTTCCTTTTCCAACCCCTCTCTCCTGTTACCACTCTCCATTCTCAATTTCACACCTCCTTTTACCTTCTTGAAAATATAGCTGACCTGAAAAAAAAAAGTATAAGGAAAAACTCAGCTAAACCTGTGAAGATTTTTTTTATCTTTGTATGTTTGTTCTGTCTTAAGGATGTTCTCTGCTGGGGATGAGGTTGCAGAGCTTTGTTCTAGGGCAAATTACTACGTGATGTGAAACTTTATCAAGGAGTTAGCTTCCAAATCACAAGACTGTTTGGTCTCAATTGATTGTTATTCACAGGTATTTTATTAAGTGTAAGTGGCCATAATCATAGTCCAGGTTTTCACAGCCAAGATGGTGCTCAGCTTTGAGTCATTTTCTGCTTAATTCTGAAGTTGCACATGGTATTGGGCACCCCTATAGTAAAAAACAAAGAGTACAAATTTACTTTGTAAAATATGTTTGGTGAATATATACAGGAATTTAAAAAAGTCAACCTTTTATTCTCTGCCATCACGTTGTGTGGCATTGACTCTGTTCCTTGCCATGTCCTATCTCAAGACATTGAGGATCCAGCAATTAATTCCCAGCCAAGAAAGAAAAGCAGAATCATCCTATTCCAGTGAGTTTGGATAAAAACTGGTAATAAAATCAGATACCACTCCAAGAGGAGACACTGGAGAAAAACCAAGTGGGGTGTATAAGGAATCACACATAAGAGGGCACATTTATTTATGCTATGTCAGGGTCACTAGCACCTGGCCATATCATGCAGAAAACATCACAATCTGGACAGTTGTTCACATTTTATTGGAAAGGATTTTTCTCTTTGTTTTTATGATTTGGTACCAGTAGATCAGTTTAGTAATAAATAGAGAGACCTTTGTTGGAAACAAATCCTTATGTGTATATATGCGTGTGTGTGTATGGATGTATGTATATATATATATATATACATGTTGGATATATGTTGTGTGTTTGTGTATGTATATACACACATCCACACACACACATATATATCCACAAGTGTTTATACATCACTTAGGTGTTTTTTCTTTTGTCATGTAATACCACATGGACTATCATTAATCAGTATAAACCCTGAGAAGGAAATTTATTGTACTACTGGCTGTACTAGAATGATAGGGTAAAGGAAGAGAACATGTGCCAGTACAAGCTCCTACCATCTCAAAGAAAGTAAAGAACTTTCTGAATTAAGAATAATGTTTGTAATTTTTTTCTACGATTCCAGAATGTTTATAACATCCCCATTTATTAATTTTATTACCTATCTCTTTTCCCATAAGTTAGCAGTGAAACCCCCCAAAATAATAATAATAATAATAATAATAATAATAATAATAATAATAATAATATTATTATTATTATTATTAAAAACCTGTATGGTTATATTCAAGGGTAGCAAGGAAGGTGTAGTTAGAGATTGGGATACTTCAGTCCCTTTCACAGTCCCCTTCCTAAACCCATTTGACAGGCAATGCCTCCCTCCAGAGGTAAGAGGGCAGGCCAAGCCCCTGGGGCTTGACATAGGAAGAAATGAAAACCCCAGTGTGACATTCTGAGTCAGAGTATCAGGAAGAGGCTTTGGAGCTCAGAAATAGAAAAGCAACTTTCATTCTCAGAGAAGCAATTTCTGGATCTTGCAGTCTCTTCATTGTTGACATGGAAATCATATTATCCTTCTTACAAGGTTATCATTATGATTAAGTAAGATGGTTCATGCAAAATGCTCAGCATGGTCCTTAGAACATAGTAAATACTCCAAATGTTATTGCTACTGGCCTGAGAGTCTCAAGGCTCTTGTCCAAGGAAATTTAATCAGGCATAGAAGTTAAGGGAGAACTATAGGGTTGCCACTATGTCCCAAATGATTATTCATCTCCTTTTTTTGATGAAATCTCAGATAGAGAAACTGAGGTTATGGAGAAGAAAATAACATATCCAATAATTATACAGGTAATGAATTGTGGCCTGAGGTTCAGTCCTGGGGGCATTTATCTCCTAAGATTATTTGCTTGTGCTAGCTAGCTCCTGATGTAAAAGTTACCATGAATGAAACTTAATTTCAAAGATTTAGTTTTGGAACTCCAATTAAATATTATTCCAAGGTCAATTACCAGCATAATTCTATACTTATACTGTGATAAATTATAAATGTTTATTGAATTTCTGGGTCAGTTCCCGCTCTTTACTTTTTGGATTTTATTTTCAATGAGTAAAGAACAGAGACTAGGCAAAAGTGGTTTAGCAATGAGTGTTTCTGAAAAGTGCTGTTTAGGACAGGAAATGTTTAAGCAGTAAACAGTTACATGCTTTGTCAATTTGTGTTTTTAAGGGAAACAAAAAGAAATATGTGTTTTTGAGAGAAATAGGGCCAGGGATTTGGAAAAATTATGGTTTTCCAAGTGCTTTAAGAGATGAGGTTTCATGTAAGTTTAATTTTCAAGCTGTTCATAATTGCTTCACTCCCTGCGTCTTGCTGTAGGTCTCCCTGAAAAGCCCAAGGGAAGACTAGCAGTGAAAATGCTCTTATGCAGGCACAAGAGGTTAGTTAACACAATCCTTCCTCATTACGGAGAGGCCTGAAATTTCAACCTGCAGGAGGGAAGGAGTGAGTATGTTACAGGGCAGGGTGAGGGGCCGCCCCGAACCCCCAAACCTGCCTGTTCTAAAGTGGTTCTGCCATCTGCCACATCAGGACATAACATATAAGACCTTAAGTGGAAAAGAAACTTTAATACAATTAATTAGTGTAATAATACATAAAAGACAAAGAATATAGTTTCTAAACTAAGCACCCAAAGTTACCCATCACCTCATGAGCAAAAGTCCACCCAAATGGGATTGGCCCAAAGCAAGGCCCTAAAGCCTGCCATGAGTCTAAAACATCTTTCGGCAGCAACCCATAGAAAAGAGTCACAAACAGTCAGACAAGTCTGTGAGGAAAAGAGCAAAATCAAAATCAAGATCAACGTAGCCATTGTCACCTCCCCATGGGTCTCTCACCCACATCTGTTTCAATCAGTCCAGGCCAGTGCAGATTCTTTACGTGTCTCTCTGCCCTCTTCTGGCTCTCCATCCTGCTGCCTTTCTTCTCCCTTTTTCTCTGTGTGTTTTTCCTTCTCTCTTCTCCAGCTTCTTATCTCTCCTGCTCAGCTCCACCCTCCCTTGGGTGGGGCAGGGGACCTGAAACACCCTCTTACAAGTAGACCACTAGGTTGAAGTGAGTTTCACTTCCTTTCCTGCCAGGTCGGTGGTAGTTTAACTCCTTGTCCAGATAAGGACAACAAGCATGCCATTGTTTATTTCCCTTAAAGTCCCTAAGAAGTCTCTGCTTTGGTTGCTATTCTTAAGAAGTACAAAAAAAGGGGGTGGGGGTGGGGAGGAATGTATCTGCCAAGAATTTTTTCCCTTAACATTCTCCTGCAAATATTCAGATTATTAAATAGGATACCACAATAATATCTGTTGGTCTGCCCAACTCCAAACTCCATGCTCTTGACCCCCCTTTCTCCAGTTTGGGAAAGTTTAAGACTGTGCAAAAGTGCAAAGAGCCCTTAATACAACCCTGCCTCCCAGGAAGTTCTTTCAAGGCACAAAATAAAAAAAAATAAAAAAGAGAGAGAGAAAAGGAAAGGAAGAAAGAATATAGTACAGTAATTCTGGTGATTCTGTGATTCTATAATCAGAACTCGATTCCTGGATGGTTCTCTGGGGAGAATTTAAGCAGAACTTTAATGGGAAGATGTAGCTCTTTCATCTATAAAATGGGATACTAGTAATAGGCTCATAAGGATTAAAAGAGAGAATGTATACAACTTATTTAGAAAAGTTTTTATTATTACTATTATTACAATATCTCATATGGTTCCATTGTATTCTAGTAATGTTTTCCTTTTAAGATCACAGAGAAAGGCTGCTCAGCTATGGGTAGGGGCAATGTCTTCCCTGAAGGGCTGATATTCTCTTTTTTTTTTTTTAAAGATTTATTTTTTTTTTTATTTATACATACAAGCTGGGGTACAGGCCAGAGGCGAGGGGCGGCGAGAGGGTTCACCAGAGACAGAGTGGGGAGCAGAACAGGCAGATCAGAGGTACACTGCTGAGGGGAGCAGCGGGCGAGGCAGGAGGGGTCTGCCGCGCCATGTGGTATTCTCCCCCGCCGGGTGTTGAACTCGAATCGCCGCTGCCGACAGCTCCACAGCGCGGTGCTTAACCGCTGCGCCACCAGGGAGGCCCCAGGGCTGATATTCTTGATATTACTACTCATCCAGGGAAGGGATGTACAGGTACCTCCCACTTTTCAAAAGTTCAGGTTACTACCGCTTTGCTTTTATTTGTACCTGCTTTTGATAACTGAAAAAACTCCTAAGAGGAATTTTGCTTCTTGGGCCTCCCTGGTGGTCTAGTGGTTAAGTTTCAGCACTATCGCAGCACAGGCCTGAGTTTGATCCCTGACCAGGGAGCTGACCCACATGTCGCAGCAGACCTCTCCTGTCTTGCCCGCTACTCCCCTCAGCAGTGTGTTTCAATCTGCCTGTTCTGTTCCCCACTCTGTCTCTGGTGAATCCTCTTACCACCCTGCACCTCTGGCCTATACCTTAGTTCTACACAAAAATAAATAAAATCTTTTAAAAAAATAATTTTGCTTTTATAACAAAAGGCAAAAATTGTGTTAGTTTTGCAGCAGCTGTGCTATAAGCAGCATGCACCCTAAACAGCTAAGCTCCTTCCTTGGGAACTGCTTTTTATAGACTGTATTTATCATAGCATTCCTGTTTTTATTACATTCTAGTTTTATTTTAGGTTTTATGTGTTATTTGGTATGATTTGGTAGGTTATTTTGGGGTCTGAGAATGCAAAATTTTGTTCCATACAAATTAATGGTAATTACTTCTTTGCTTTACACATTTCAGCTTATGAAAGATTTCATAAGAATGCTTTACTTTCAGATAGCAGGAGGAGACCTGTACCCTCCTTAGAAAACTGGAATTATACAAGAAAAGTAACAATCTCCCTCTCATTTTTCTGGGTCTAGAGCTCAGGGAATCTAGATATTCTCAAGGTCACTACTAATTGGTAAGGTTTAGAAATGGCAAGACATATAGTTTAAAAGAAAAGGCTGGATTTTGAAGGTGACATAGGCTCCAGAAAGCTTAGAAATGGTGCAAAGGAAGATTTGTGCACAAAAGCCTAGTGGTTCACAGCTACTAAGTGGGCTCACACGGACTGGGTCATCCAGCACATGAGCTATAAAGAGGTCTCTGTTCAAGTAAACTTAGAGCAGTTCCTTGTTGTCCAGTGGGGTAGCGTTGCACAGGAGCAATGGCCTCAGTGTTGGAAAGATGGGGGACAAGAGCAAAGAAAAAAAGATCCTCTTGGTTTCAGAAAATCTACTGATAAAGAGGAAGGCATAGCAGGCCCCAAAACTCCCTAGGAAAAGCATGTACTTTTGGCAAAGAAGGAGCAGAGGATAGAAAAAAAGTTCAGGTTTAAATGGAGAAAATTGTTCCTACATGATTTCTGGCCACAACATGTGACCGCATATGCCTCAGACATGAAACCACTTTGCTTGGAATTGCCAGATAAATATTCCTTGGCTTTTATTGTATGCATTCAAAGAATTAGGGAGGTGAGTTTACTGATGCAAAGGACCATTGCAAAACTTGGTCTGAAAAAGATTTTCAGTGGTGTCTTTGTTCAAGTGACCCCCTAGTATTACACTTCCTACTTTGGAAACTGTATGTAGCCTGGGGATTCAGAAATCTGAAGTTTGTCCAGGAACTCATCTTGAAATGTGGACAAACCAAGGTCAAAAAAAAAGACTACCTCACAACACAGTGATTGAAGAGCACCTGGGGAAATTTGGTATCATTTGCTTGGAAGACCTCATTTATGAAATTGTCTTCCCAGGGAAGCATTTCCAGAGAATCTCAGGGTTCCCATGGCCTTTCCAGCTCCCAGTGGTTCTCAGGCTACTAAAAATAGAGTGGGCTTCCTCAAGGAGAAGGGCTCACTTGGTTATGGAGGTGGAAGTATCAATCAAGTCATCCCGCAGTTGAACAAATAAGATCAGAATATGTGAAAGCACAATGCATAGAAAGTATGTGTTTTTGTTTTCGGAGTAATTATACATATCGTCAAAGAAGATTATTTCCTGCTTGATCTTCAGAAATCAGAGGGGAAGAATCAGGGAGAAGATGTTGATGTTCATGCAGGCATTTCTCATCAAAACCCAGTTCCAAGTAAAAGTTCCTATGTGTCTTCCACATTTGCCTATGCAACATCCTCTGAAATGAGCAAAGGACTCATGCCATGGAGGAAGTCCTGATTTGTCACATCCAGGCATGTGTACAAGATGATGGTGAAAAAAGTCCAGTGGCATACATGAACCTGAGCATTCATAATGCCTTGTTTTGGAAAGAACTTGAAATAAAATCAGTAGAGAACAAACATGGTAAAAAAAAATTTAAAAATAAAAATGGCAAGGTAGAAACTAGGAAGGGAACACAAAATGGCGATAACAAGTTCTATCATGTAAAGTGTATCACCTCATGCAGGTAGCAGATTCTAGTAGTGAAGAGTATAGGGCTTAGAGTCAAACACCTTCTATGGTGTAGCTGAAGCACTAGAAAAGTAAATTCTTCAAGTTGGATGCTGACACTCAGGACTGAAGTTAGAGTTTAATCTCTAAGTGTCTCTTCCTACCAGAAAGTAGGGTGTTATTTTACTCCAAGCAAGTGGATTTCCTTGTAAGTTTGTTAATTTTTAAAAAAAACTTCAGTTACATCTATTAAATTTATGAAAACTATTATGAATGGAGGGACATATGCAAAAATCTTGGGAGCATAAATGGTGTCAGGAAAATATCTCCCCAAGTATATCCAGAAAACAGGTTAGTAGCACATATATCTGTATCAGTTTATCACTTGAGAATGCCTCACACCAGCATTATTGAAGATGGGTGGCCAAAAGGCCCATTGTGTTGGCAGAGTTGAAAGAAGGAGGGCAGAGCCTCAAACACAGTGATTGTGGAGTATACAGACATGGCTAGCCATGATAGAGCAGAGAACAAACTGAGAAGGATCTGGATTTTGGGAGCACAAATCTATAGAACTACTGCACAGAGGTGGGGAGGATGCACCCACACCCCATCTTCCCTTCTAATACTAGAGGTTATGGACACACTTTGAATTCCTACAAATCTTACAGCCTGGTGTGGTAGGTGGAGTTCCATCCCTCACCCCTAGGAGAAGCTGGGAAGTTTGTTCCTAGTATACCAAGCTTCAACCACTATCAGCTACAGAATTTGTACTACTTCCTCTTGATTCCTAGTCAACTACAATTGGGCTTGTCATACCTATTATATGGATTAATGATTGGGTGGGCATGGAGCTGACATGCCAGAGGCTGCTGATTGCTAGCTAGCTTGGTATCCCCAAAGCACCTACTTCTTAATTATCCAGAGTCCCAGGAATTCCCTAGGTCCCTAGCTCACTGAAAATGGGAGATCACTGTCTACTATCAATAGTGACTGCTAAGTGGGAGTTGAATACACACAACTTGAGACGCTAGCAGCTCGCATGGCAGTCCTGAAAACACCTGTTCCTCCCCTACATGGATTCCTGGTGCTTCTTCTTAGTTCTTAACCTATTAAAGACTTATAAGCACCACCTCCCTGCCTCCATAAAAGAATGCTGACTCCTGGAAGGGTAGGAAGTTGACATACCTGGGACTGCAGGTAGCTAACTGGTATTCACAGAAGGTACACTCTCCTCCCCCATTCAGACTCCATGAGCTTCCCTAAGCTCCTAGCATATTATACGTGGGGGAGCACCACCTTTCAATACAGTAACAAGAAGCAAAGCATCCAAGATCAATACCCTAGGTCTATAATTTGACAACAAGACTGGCACAGCTGGACTGGGGGAACATAGATGGACTGGGGGTAAAAACAATCTAGTTTAACCCATAAACAAAATCACAGAGCATCAAACTGTGAAATTAGTAGAAAAATGGAAGGACAAAAAAGATCCAAAGATAAGTATAGGTTAATAGTAAAAGGTTAGAAAGTAATCCATTAAGTAAATGGTACTGAATAAAAGGGAGGAACAGCCATACTTATAGCATATAAAATAGACTTCCAGATTAAAAAGGTAAGAAGAGACAAGGTTGGACATTATATAATCATTAAGGGATCAATACATCAGGAAGACATAACACACAGACACACACACACATATATGCCAACTGAAGGTGCATCAAAATATGAAAAGTGATTAACAAATCTTAAAACATTGAAAAAAACAACATAATAGTAGTAGGTGAATTCAACACCCCCACTTTCATCAATAAACGTACAGATAAAGCAGACAGAAAATCAACAAGGAACTAGTTGCCTTAAGTGAAACATTAGACAAGATGCGTTTAACAGACATTTATAGGGCATTACACCCCAGAAAAGCTCAGTACACATTCTCAGAAAAGCTGTACTCAGAAAAGCTGAGTACAGATTCAATGCAATCCCTATCAAAACTCCAATAGCTTTCTTCAAGGAAATAGAGCAAATGTTATTGAAATTGGGAACCACAAAAGACCCTGGTAGCCAAGGCAATTCTGAGAAAAATAAATGGAGGTAAAATACTTCCAGACTTCAAATTATACTACAAAGCAATAGTAATCAACCAGCAGTGGGATAAAAATAAACAAATCAATGGCATAGATCTGAGAGTTCAGAAATAAACCTACACTTATGCGGACAGTAAATTTATGACAAAGAACATGCAATGGAGAAAGGAAAGTCTCTTCAACAAATGGTGCTGGGGACACCACATTCAAAAAAATAGATGCTATCTCACACTACATACATATGTGGATTCAAGTGGCTCAAAGATTTGAATATAAGATCTGAAAATAAAATGCATAGAAGAAAACATAGGAAGAACCATGACACTGGATTCAGGGATATCTTTGGGGACACAACTATAACAGCCAGGGAAACGAAAGCAAAAATAAACAGATGAGTCTCTGTCAAGTTAAAAATCTTCTTCAGTCAAAGGAACTATTAATAAACCAAAAAGACACCCTACTTCATGGAAGAAAACTTTTGTATATCATATGTGTGACAAGGGCCTAATATCCAATATCTACAAAGAACTCATGTAACTCAACAAGAATTCAAATAACCCAATCAGAAAGTGGGCAGAAGAGCTAAGTAGATAAACACATCTCCAAAGAAGATATACAGATGGCCAAAAGCAAATGGAAAAAAACATGTTCATCATCATTATTATCAGGTAAATGCAAATCAAAACCACAATGAACACTTCCTCATCCTTATGAGAATGACCTATATCAAAAAGACTGGAAAAGGGCCTCCCCGGTGGCGCAGCGGTTAAGCACTGCGCTGTGGAGCTGTCGGCTGCGGCGACGCGAGTTCGATGCCCGGCCAGGGAGAATCCCACATGGCGCGGCAAACTTCTCCTGCCTCGCCCACTGCTCCCCTCAGCAGTGTATTTCTGATCTGCCTGTTCTGCTCCCCGCTCTGTCTCTGGTGAACCCTCTCGCCGCCCCACGCCTCTGGCCTGTACCCCAGCTTGTATGCATAAAAATAAAAAAAATTAAAAAATTAAAAAAAAAAAGACTGGAAAAACATGTGTTGACAAGAGTGTTAAGAAACAGGAATGCTTGTACAATGCTGATGGGAATGTAGACTAGTCTCAACCCAGTGGAAAATATATGGAGGTTTCTCAAAATATTAAGACTAGGTCTACCATATGATCTAGCAATCCCATTCCTAGGTTTCTATATGAAGAATACAAAAACACTAATGCAAAGGGATTTATGTACGCCTATGTTCATTGCAACAAAATTTTCAATAGCAAAGTTATGGAAACAAGTATCCCAAGGACAGATGATTGAATAAAGAATAAGGAGTGTATATGCGCTAGTAGAGAATGGACCAACATATTTAACAAACTGCAAGCCAACAAATTCCAACCAAGAATACTCTACCCTGCAAAGCTCTCATTTATCTATGAAGGAAAGATAAAAATCTTAACAGACAAACAAAATCTCCAGAAATTCATCACTACTAAACCCCCACTCCAAAAAATACTACAAGAAACCCTAAAGTCAAAACCAACAGAAGAATGAATAGGAAGAACAGAATTAGGCAAGCAATAAAATCACAAAAAGGCCAACAAAATGGATAATACAGTCATCAATGTATCAATATTAACTCTGAATGTAGATGGATTAAACTCATCAATAAAAAGACACAGAGTAGCAGACTGGATTAAAAAACAGAATCCAACCTTTTGCTACCTACAGGAAACACATCTAACTACAAAAGATAAACACAGATTGAAAGCAAAAGGTTTGAAAACAGTTCTACAAGCAAATGGACCAAAAAAGAAAACAGGAACAGCTATACTTACATCAGATAAAATAGACTTCAAAGTTAAAAAAGTAAAAAGAGACATAGATGGTCATTACATTTTGATTAAAGAGACAATTTATCAAAAAGACATAACAATCATCAACATATATTCACCAAAGGAAGGAGCACCAAAATATATTAGACAACTATTATCATCTCTGAAAACAGACATTAGATAAAATACATATATAGTAGGAGACTTCAACACTCCACTCTCACCAATAGACAGATTATCGAGACAAAAAATAAGTAAGGAAACTAGAGTCCTAAATAAAGGCATAGATCTCATGGGTTTAACAGACATATATAGGACACTGCACCTAAAAAAAATCTGAGTAGGCATTCTTCCCAAGTGCACATGGATCATTCTGCAAGAAAGATCACTTACTGAGACACAAGACAACATCAACAGATACACCAAGATTAAAATCATACATACTAATTATTCTCTCTGACCATAAAGGCATCAAATTGAAAATAAACCATGAAAAGAAAACAAGGAACCCCCCTACCTCATGGATATTGAAACCCACCCTACTGGAATACCATTGGATCAATGAGGAGATTAAAGAAGAAATTAAAAAGTTCCTGGAGACAAATGACAATGAGGACACAACTTTCCAGAATGTATGGGACACAGCAAAAGCAGCTATAAGAGGAAAACAGCAATATAGACTCACATCAAAAAAACAAGAAAGATCTCAAAGAAACAACCTAATATCACACCTTAAAAAACTGGAAAAAGAACAACAAAAGAACCCAAAAGCCAGTATAAGAAAGGAAATAATAAAAATCAAAGCAGAAATAAATGAAACAGAAGTTAAAAAAAAATCCAAAAGATCAATGAAACCAAAAGCTGGTTCTTTGAAAAAATAAACAAGATAGACAAACCTCTAGCCAGGCTCACAAAGGAAAAACGTGAAAAAGCACAAATAAATAGGATAATAAATGAAAGAGGAGAAGTTACAACAGATATAGCACAAATCAAAAGAATAATCAGAGGCTACCAAGAACAGTTACATGCAAACAAGTTCAACAATCTAGATATGGACAAATTCTTAGAATTATACAAACATTCTAAGCTAGGTCAAGAAGAACTAGAACACCTAAATAGACCAATTAAAAGCAGTGAAATCGAAACAGTAATCAAAACCCTTCCCAAGAACAAAAGTCCAGGACCAGATGTGTTCACAAATGAATTCTACCAAACGTTCAGAAATGAACTAGTGCCTATCCTACACAAAGTCTTTCAAAAAATTGAGAAGGAAGGAATACTACCAAATACATTTTATGAAGCCAACAGAACCCTAATACCAAAACCGAAAAAGGACAACACAAAAAAAGAAAATTACAGGCCAATCTCTCTAATGAACACTGATGCAAAAATCCTCAATAAAATTTTAGCTAATAGAATCCAACAATGCATCAAAAAGATAGTTCACCACGACCAAGTGGGATTTATTCCAGGGGCATAAGTATGTTTCAACATCAGAAAGTTAATGAATGTAATACAACACAACAACAACAACAAAAATAAAAATCATATGATCATATCAATAGATGCTGAGAAAGCATTCAACAAAGTCCAACATCCATTTATGATGAAAGTCCTTGAAATCCTAGGGATAGAAGGAACATACCTCAACCTGATAAAGGCCATAGATGACAAGCCCACAGCCAATATCATTCTCAACGGTGAAAAGCTGAAAGCCTTTCCCCTGAAATCTGAAACAAGACAAGGATATCCACTGCCACCATTGCTTTTCAATATAATACTGGAAGTCCTAGCCAGAGCAATAAGACAAGAGAAAGGCATACAAGGAATCCAGATAGGGAAAGAAGTAAAGCTATCATTATTTGCAGATGGTATGATAATATACATAGAGAACCCTAAAAACTCCACAGAAAAACTAGTCAAAATATCAATCAATTTAATAAAGTAGCAGGATACAAAATCAGCACACAAAAATCAGTAGCCTTCCTATATGCAAACAATCAATCAGAAAAGAAGGAAATCAAGAAAACCACCCATTTTACAATTGAAACAACAACAAAAAAATAAAATACCTGGGAATAAACCTAACAAAAGAGGTGAAGGACCTATAAAAAGAAAACTATAAAACATTGTTAAAAGAATTAGAAGACACAAAGAAATGGAAAGATATCCCCTGCTCATGGATTGGAAGAATTAACATTATCAAAATGGCCATACTACTGAAAGCAATTTATAGATTCAATGCTATTCCAATAAAAATCTCAATGACATTCTTCAAAGAGATAGAACAAATACTGAAGTTCATATGAAACCACAAAAACCCTCGAATAGCCAGAGCTCTCCTGATCAAAAAGGAGAATGGAGATATCACCCTCCCAGACTTCAAACTATACTACAAAGCCATACTAATTAAAACTGCATGGTACTGGAACAAAAATAGACACACATATCAATGGAATTGAATAGAGAACCCAGAAATCAATCCACATATATATGGACAATTAATCTTTGATAAAGGTGCAAAGAATACTTAGTGGAACAAGGACAGTTTGTTCAACAAATGGTGCTGGGAAAACTGGACGACTACATGCAGAAAAATGAAACTAGACTACTACCTCAGGCCATGCATGAAAAACAATTCAAAATAGATAAGAGACTTGGATGTAAGACTGAAACCATAAAGTATATAGAAGAAAACATAGGCAAAACAATACATGACATACATCTTAGTAACATTTTTAAAGACACATCCCTAAAGCAAGGAAGTCAAGGAAAAGATAAACAGCTGGGATCACATCAAAATAAAAAGCTTCTGTACAGCAAAAGACATTAACCAAAACAAACAGGCACCCTACTAATCAGGAGAAAATCTTTGCACACAATACAACCAATAAATTTTGATAACAAAAATCTACAAGGAGCTCACACAACTCAACAAAAACAAAATCAACAATCCAACTCAAAAATGGGCAAAAGAGCTAAAAAGACACTTCTCCAAAGAAAAACAAATGGCCAAAAGGTGTATGAAAAAATGTTCAACATTACTTATAATAAGGGAAATGCAAATCAAAACCACAATGAGATACCACCTCATGCCAGTGAGAATGGCACACATTAAAAAAACAGGCAACAACAAATGCAGGTGAGGATGTGGAGGAAAAAGAACTCTCCTACACTGCTGGTGGGAATGCAAATTGGTCCAACCACTATGGAAAGTTGTATGGCGGTTCCTCAAACTGCTAAAAATGGAGCTTCTGTATGACCTGGCAATACCACTTTTGGGAATCTACCCAAAGGACACAAAAACACTAATCAAAAGGATACATGCACCCATATGTTTATTGAGCACTGTTTACAATAGCTAAGGTATGGAAACAACCCAGATGCCCAAAAATAGATGATTGGATCAAGAAGATGTGGTACATACACACAATGGAACACTATTCAGCATTCAAAGAAGATAAACACATGCAATTTGCAGCAACATGGATGGAGTTAGAAGGGATCATGCTCAGCGAAATAAGTCAGAAAGAAAAACATTGAATGGTTTCACTTATTACAGGAATCTAGAGAAACCAAATAAGAGATACTCAACAAGGGAGGGGGAGGGAAAAGGGTTCAAAATGGGGGAGAGGAGAGCACAAGGGACTGTGGTGATGGTTCACGGGTGAATCAGTGGTGGGTAACCCATGGGGAATATATTATAATGTAAAAGATACAAATAATAATAAATATTAAAAAAAAGAATAAGGAGTGTATATATGTATATGTATGGATATGTGTATACACACATGCATATCAGAATACTACTCAACTGTAAAAAAGATGAAGTTTTGTCATTTGGGACATAGATGAAATGGTGGGGATTATGCTAAGCAAAATAAGTCAGAAGGGGAAAGACAGATACTGAATGATTTCATTAATATGTAGAATATAAAAACAAAGCAAGGGGAACAGACAAAACCAAATCAAATTCTTGAAATCTAACTGCAAGAACTGAGGCTACCAGAAGGGGAAGCAAAGTGGGGATGGGGCCTGAAACACAAAGGTGGAGGACTATTGATGCTTTTCATTTGTAAAGCCCCCAAAACATAGGCCATATATAATGTTATAATCAATATTACCTCGATAAAAACATAATTTCTAAAGACCTCTAAGGTAGGGAGCTTGAATATTGTTATTTCTATTTTTTTAACTAAATATTAGAGATTACATGACATACAATCATGAGATCAGTAATGGCAAAGTCTGAGGAAAATCTAGTTTGCTTGTTTTTTTAATTATTCCTAGTACAAGGAGATTTCAATTATCCCCATATGAAGAAAGTAGACATGACGTCAATAATTTTTTTATTATCACTTTTCACACCGCTTATCCTTTCCGTTTCATCCACATCCTAGGTAACTGAGTTAGTTGCAGAAAAAAGAAAGATTTTCTGTGTTGTGGGCACAAATTTGATGCTTGTGTGTACAGATTTAATTCACTATAAATTCAAACATGCAAAAGGACATAACTGGGATATCCATCCGCTTCCGTTGAATAAATTATCAAATCAGTGTTATTGTCTGAAATTATGCTCTTGCTTTTCTGATTTTGCACCAAGGGTGTATAAAAATCAACGAGTGGAATAAAAAAGTAATTTTTCTGTTATGAATTTCCAAAAATCACTATGAGATTCTTCAGTAAAATAATGTTTTTGCAGCATATAATATTACAAAGCCACTCAAGTTATAGTTCAAAAACAAAACATACTCTAAGGAAAAAAGAAATGGTCATAGTTAAGACAACCATTGTCTAAAGCAAGTTAAATGTTTAAAAGAGTTAAAAGCGTAACTTAGACGTAGGTTTCTAGGTCCAAAGAAAAGTAGAAAGTTGAGTCAGATATCAGCATAATACAGATAATTACTCATCGGCATTGTGGGTCATTATCATTTAGATAACTGCTTTTTTCATTTCATGAAAAACTGTCCAGAATAATTATATATTTTCATATATAAACAGCTAATCAGCCAATTGAAAAGTACGTATTAAGTTCCTAATAAGAGTCCCTAAGTTAGGCTAGATACTAATGGATATACCAAAGGGTAAAAGTTCCTTTGAAATTAATTCCCGGGAGGGATTAATTAGCATACCTTAAATGTTTTACTCACCCCAAACTTGGAGAAATAGTTTTCTCTTAAATATGCTTTAGGAGTACAGAAAGGTAGAGATTAATGTGGTTGGGAATAATCTAAATATATAAGAAGCTTTGTTTCTGAATAAGTCATTGAAAAGATTAATTCCTTACTTAATTTTTAAAATGTGTATTATTTCAGACACAAAAATTGAAAAATTGTTCTGGACCCTGGGGATATGTGTACAAATAAAGTTTATTCTTGCATATTGGTAGGAGGAAACAAGAAACAAAGTGACTGCAAATAAATATGAGAGGCTCTTCCAGTATTAGACCAGAGGGAGAGATTGGCAGGGAAAGCTTCACAGCACCTGACTGACCTTCAGGGTTTTTGACACCCTGGAACAAACAAATGTTTATCTGCCAAGGGCGGATTTGGGGGCAGGAAGAGCGGAGGGCAAGGCATAATGAAAAAACAAACAAAAACTGCAGACAGCCTTTGAAAAGACACAGGGAATGAACAGTAAACCTAAGACCAAAGTTGGCTTCTCCAACATTTGTATCAAAGCCTTTCATTATCTATATGGAAAGAGTGAATCTCTAAAATAACTAACAAGAACACAAGGACTATGAAATGTAAACATAAATGGATGCTTATGATTACTACTTAATATTTTTGAATGGTAAGAATTTATCACATACAATTACATTCATTTTATGCAAGTATCTATAATGAGTAATTTTACGACGAATCAATTGTATTCAACCTCAAAGAGAATGCTAATAACAGCACCAAACGATATCTTCTATCAAAAAATATTTATTTTAATAAATAAGAAGTTTGTTTTATGGTTTACTGAGTTTACAGAACCAGAATACTAGAAGCATAAAACCGTTAATAAAATAAATGCTAATACCGTGTATTTTGACGATCTCTTAAAATTTAGTTTTTACATAATAACATCAGGTCATTTAAATTAATACACATAGTCGCTTAAAATCATCTAAGATTGGTTTATATATTTGAATGAGCCACATCATTAGGCGCATTAAATTTTTAAAAGAAAATATAAACCCATCTTTACATTGACAAAAAAATTCATACATTACAGTTGCAAAATTTTAAAAGAGCTGGATTTAAACTGTCCCACAGTCATTTTAATGGAGGTCATGTCACACCTCAGAACCAGTATTTTAACGTATGTGATACTGAGCACAATATGGACATGTTTTGTTGCTATGAGAACGTTCTATTTTGTATCATGAGTTGCAGCCTTGACGACGCGTTGTTTGCATCTATTTTACACATGTTTTTGCACAGCTATTCCTCCCCTCTAGTAATAGGATTCTAATGGCTTGGCTTCCTCTTGCACCCGGCCCAGTTTTCGTGTTAGCTGGTGCTCGCAGGCTGTGCGGTCGCGCGCTCAGGACCGGGCGGCCAGCGCAGGACGGGAGAAAACAGGGCAAGACTTGGCCGGCTCCCGCGCCGCAGACCCGGCCGCTCGCAGCGCCCAGCGGGCGGTGAATGGGAGAGGGGAGGGGCGGGACCGTGAGCAGGTTCCGCCCGCCCCCAGGGAGCCGAGCTCTGCACCCCGCTCTCCAGCTGCGTTTTAAAATCTACAGTTAAAAAAAAAAATCGAGCAACGCCACGTCGTACTAACTGGAGGGGAGGGGAGGCTGAGAAATAAAGGCAAGGAGGGGCTCGGAACTTTATTACTGACTAATTCCTCCAGGCCGGAGCAATCAGGGCGCTGGCTTCGGTTCTGCAGGGAAAAGGCTGAGGCGGTGGCCGGCACCGGCGCCCGGGTCGCGGGCGGCGGGACGGGGTTTTTGACCCCGCGGCTGAGGGTCGCGGCTGCAAGGGGGGAAGCGCGCGCTCTCGGGGCCTCCCCTCCCCCTCTGCCCCGGCCCCAGGGTCTTCTTTCCTCGGGATTCCCAGCCGCCGGCCTCCCGGCCAAACGCGCCTCCGAGGCCGAGGGAGCAGGAGCGCCGCGACCCAGGTTAACAAGCGGCGTCTCCCAGGCGACGGGCTCCGCAACAAGATGGCGGAGGATAAAGAAAGGGATGGCTCAGGTAAGAGCCGCCCGCCGCGACCCGGGGCTGCCCTGGCTAGAGCCTGCTGGGGGGCGGGGAGGGTCGCCCTCCCTCATGAACCCCACTCGCAGCGAGAAGTCCACTGAGGAGCAGGCCGCGGGCTGGCCAGCTGGGAGCCCGCCCCCCGCGACGCCGCCGCCCCGCAGCCCCCACGGGCTGCGGTGTCGGCCCGCCCCCGCCTCGCCCCCCCTCCCCGCCGTCCGTCTCTCCCTCCGCGCCGCCCGCCGCGCCCTCCCGCCCCCTCCCTCAGGGAACTAAATCTCTTCTGCGCGGGTGGCGGCCGCGGCTCCGGCGGGAGGGTGGCGAAGGCGTCCTTGCTCACGGTCGCGGGGCCGCCCCCCGGGGGCCTGGATGCCGCAGGCGCCCCTCCGGCTGTGAGCAGCCCGGGGCGGCCTGGGCGAAAGCGGGGCCGGCTGCCAGAATCTGGCGGAATCGCGCCCCGCCGCGGCGAAACCCCGCCCGGCCCAGCGGGTAGGCGTTCGCGGCCACCATTTTGCCACTTAAGTAGGGACGCGAGAGGACGACCTCGGGGTCACCGCCGCCCCCTCCGCGCCTCTCACCGCTGAAAGCTTTAGCCCGCGGTCGGCGCTGCGTCTTGTCATAAAACACAAAAATAGAGAAGAAGCTTAAGACGGAAGCTCAAACTCGAGCCGAGCGCGGCAGCCCTGTGCGCCAGCGGGTGTCCCCGGGGTCCGGCCGCGCGCCGCCCGCCCGGGAATGGGCTGCGAGGCTGGAGGTCGCCAGAGCCCACGGGTGTTCCGTGTTTGGAGAAGCGGACGCCTCATCGTTCACTGTTACTTGCAAGATTTTTGCATTGTTTTTAATATAGCGGTGTTAATAAAAACTCAGTCTTTCATTACCATCCTCTCGTAGATGATAACCTTGCTGTTTGGTAATTGGCAAACTCATGACCAAAAAAAAAAAAAATTCTAAACTGTCAAAGTGAAGATCTTAGAAATAAAATATTCCACCTACCATTGTTTCCCGAGCACTTACAACACCATGTCAACGTAGAACCAAGTATAATCAGGGTTACAAGTGAAAAAGTCAGTCTTTGGTATGGTGATCACTGAAAATCAGAAACACATGAAACCGCTACGGTGTTAGTTGATAGTAGTAATCTTACTTGATTTTTTTATTGTGTCCGTAGTCTGAAAACTCAGAATTATTTATAGATGTTATATTTTACAGGTTCTTTTAGAGGTGTTAACACCTAAAATGCCCTTATAGTTTTGTTGTGCTAATTAAGTATAAGACAGCCTACCAAAATGATTACTTTTTTAGACTGATTTTAAAACTCCAGAAAACCAAATAAATAACTTAGTTACTTACATAACATTCTTATTTACAAAAAAATGTGGGTAAATTGGGAGCTAAATAGGTAGATAAAAATAGGAGATAAATTAACAAGCTAGACTTTTTAATTAAGATTTGGTTAAGTCAGTATGAGAATGCACTGGATAATACTGCAAATTATATATTTAACTTTAAATAAGTGGATTGAGAGCTTTCGTGATTTTTGAGTTTTCAAAAATACTTTTTAAAGTAATTCAGAGGAAGAAACAATTTTGTCTATAACCATAGTAATGACTTAAAAGCTGAATGTAATTCATTCAGTTGGCATCTATTTAATACTTAGCATATGGAAGACATTCTGTTTAGAACTTTGTAGAACACAAAGATAAAAAACCATCATCTTTTCTCGCCAGAAAGGTGCAATCAGTAAGGCAGATAAGACATCCTCAGATGGGAAGGAACGGTTGACCCAACAGAGCAGCCTGTGTGCTGTGCCAGGTGTTCATATCCCTGGCACCTGGCATTCGGTATCACTTCATTATCAGAAATGAAGAATCTCAGTCCCTGACCTACTGAATCAGTCTGCATTTCAACAGATTTGCAGGTGATCCTTGTAGTGTTAAAATTTGACAAGCACTTTATTTATGCATACAAGAAAGGGGATGTAAGCCAAAGGTAGGGGTTTGGGTGAAAGGATTCACCAGAGAGTGGGGAGCAGAACAGGCAGATCTACTGAAATACACTGCTTGGTGAGCAAGGGGTGAGAGGAGAGGTCTGCTGCACCATATGTGGGTTAGCTCCCTGGGGGTGGGGGGGGTGGCCGAAAGGATGGAACTCCTGCCACAGTTGCTGTTACTTGATAATGCTAAGACTTTAACCCCTGTGCCACCAGGGAGGCCTCTTGTTTATTAAGTTTTATGAGTTAATTCTGACTGTAGTTTGAAGGGCCTGATAATGAATAAAGCTTTGTTGTCTGAAGATAAACTAGAGACTTTTGGTGATACCATCTTTGTATTTGATGCTCTGCTATGGAAGTTCAGAAATTACATTTAACCAATTCATTAGAATTGATGAGACTTTGGGGATTCATTCAAGCTAACCAAACACCATTTATTAACTTAAATAGGGCTATGTTGGTAGATTCACCAGATAGCTGATGTCTGCAATATAATTTATTGTTTTGTGAGTATTAGGCTTTTGGGAGGGTAAATTTATATTTCAGAAGTTGCTTGAGAGCATAGAATCACAGAAAAGAAAGGAGTTTGAAGTACGTATACATTTCCTCATAACCTCCAAGAGAGTAGGGATCATTTTTGACTTCTTATACCCAGTGTATTACATATGTTTTAAACAGTTCATCTTAAATCTTGAGATATTTTTAAAGTTATAAAATGGGATTAAGTTTCTGGGTAGCCATCATACTACTATTTAGGAACTTAATCTTGATACAAGTATTGAGTACATTAAATAAGAAAATTTAACTATATGATGGGGGATGTTATTCTCTATAAAAAGCTTATAGGATTATGTACATTGAAGTTGTTATGCTTATATGTAGTATTTTTTGTGCTTTATTATAGTATAATTTATTTTCTTTCCTAGATTAAGAAGTTATGTTAGCTAAAAGAGAACAATTTAAACTTTAGAATTAAGCTAATTAAAAAAAATAATTTCACTGAAAGGAGGGAGGAAGATGATTTTTGAAGTTCTATCATTTCTCTAATGTGTCCTTGGTCAGAACTGTTTTTCCCTTTTGTTTGTTTATATGGAGGGTGGATGCAGTTGTTGATTCTTTGGATCTTTTAATCTTATTATTTTGTTTCTGTTTCTCAGAGAATTTTACATAGAACTGGAAAGATCTTTTGTTTTCAATTCATGTTTAAGAAACACACCGGGATTAAATTTTAATTTTTGGCAGGCAGTTGAGTTTGGGAATGTATGTCACTCTAGAGTTTACTGTGTTTTGTATGTACTAAAATATTCTTTGTTACTTTGCATACTATGATAACATTACTTGGTAAAGTTCTTCCAATTCAGCTATCAACTCCCACATGGAAGAGATTTTTTCAAAGTTTTTTTTCCCCCCTGCATTGTGCTGTCTCTCTCAAAATTTAGAAATTTTGAAATTTAGAAATCTAAAGTAAAAAAAATAAATTATAAGTGAGCATAGGTGAGACTATAGAAAGGAAAAGTTAAAAAGGGGAGCTTTAGATAAAGACATGAATTTGAATTCCAGCTTCCTGAGCTCTATCTGATTTTACCCAGGGTGCTAAACTTAAGGAGCCCCAAGTTCTTCAAAGGAAAAGTGGGAATAATTATATCTATTTCATAATGTTGTAATGGGGACAGTGTCTTCATCTTTATACCCCAGCACCCACCACAATGTCTGGCATGAAAGGAAGCTGAATAAATAGGAAGGAAAGTGTTTGGTATATTTTAGGGAACCTGTAACTATTAGTATATGTGTGACATGGAACCTAAGGGTTAAGAAAAACTTTGTCTTGGGGCCTCCCTGGTGGCCCAGCGGTTAAGCTCTGCCCAGTGGAGCTGTGGGGCAGCTCGCTATGCGAGCTGGACGCCCAGCCCGGGAGAATCCCACATGACACGGCAGCCCTCTCCTGCCTCACCTGCTGCTCCCCTCAGCAGTGTATTTCTGATCTGCCTGTTCTGCGCCCCACTCTGTCTCTGGTGAGCCCTCTCGCCGCCCCACGCCTCTGGCCTGTACCCCAGCTTGTATGTATGGATAAACAAATCTTTAAAAAAAAAAAAAAGAAAAACTTTGTCTTACCAGTTGTTGTCATGATATATTCATATATATTTTTGGATTCTTCCAAAAACCACCATTCTGTTGTCAGAATCTAAGGTTTTGCTTTGTTTTTTTTTTCTTATTTTGTTTGTTTTTTTCTTTTCAGCCCTCAAATGAGTGAAGTTACATAGTAATTGTCTTTCTCCTTTTGACTCATTTTCATTCATTATAATCCCTTTAGTTTCATTCTTGTTGAGGCAAATGGCAAGATTTCATCATTTTTTAAATGGCTGAGTAGTATTCCATTGTGTTTATACCACATGTTCTTAATCTGTTTACTTGTTGTTAGGCACTTGAGTTATTTCTACATCTTGGCTAATGGATATTGTGACAAGTACTGCATTGAACATAGGGGTGCATGTATCTTTTTAAATTAATGTTTTCAGGGCCTCCCTGGTGGCACAGCTGTTAAGTGCTGTGCTGTGGAGCTGTCCACAGCAGTGACTCGAGTTCGACGCCCGCCGGGGAGATTCCCACATGGTGCAGCAGACCTCTCCTGCCTTGCCTGCTGCTCCCCTCAGCTGTGTATTTCTGTTGATCTGCCTGTTCTGCTCCCCCCTCTGTCTCTGGTGAACCCTCTCACAGCCCCACGCCTCTGGCCTGTATCCCAGCTTGTATGCATAAATAAATAAATCTTAAAAAAAAAACCCAAAATTAATGTTTTCATATTTTCATGTAAACATCCAGAAGTGGGATTACTGAAATGGTAATCCTACTGGAATGGTAATTCTATTTTTAATTTTTTGAGGCACCTCCATACTACTTTCCACTAAACTGTACCATTTTACATTCCTACCCTACAGTGAATGAGGTGGAACCCTTATGTACTATTGATGGGAATGTAAAATGAAGCTACTGTGGAAAATATTATAATAGCTCCTCAAAAACTTAGAAATTGAAATACCATATGATCCATCTGGCATATATCTCAGATAATTGAAAGGAGAAACTCAGACATATCTGTGCACCCATGTTCTTAGCAGCTTTGTTCGTAATAGCCAAAAGATGGAAGCAACTAAAGTGCCCATCAGTGAATGAATAGACAGAATGTAGTATATATATATATATATATAAAATGAAATATTATTTATCTTAAAAAGAAAGGAAATTCTGATACGCTATAGCATTAATGGACCTTGAGAACAGTTTAAAGTGAATTTAATTGGCATAAAGAGACAAATACTATATAATTCCACTTATATGAGATACCTAGAGTACTCAAAGTCATAGACACAGAAAGTAGAATACTAGTTGCCAGGGAAAAAGGGAAGTTGACAGGCATAGAGTTTCAATTTTGTAAGGCAAAAAGTGTTCTGGTGATTGCACAACAATATGAATATATTTAGCACTACTGAACTTTGCACATAAAAAGTGGTTAGATGTTTAAATTTTCATGTCTGTGTTACCACAATTTAAAAAAATCAAATGGTAATACATCCCAAATGAAAAAATATTATATTGTTTTTTGGAAGGCAAATTGGAAGGCAGTAAAGAAAAAAAATAGCTACATGCTTTGCTTCCTTAATTTACTCCTGTATCTGTCATCTGAATTATATTCTAAAAAGAAAAAAGTGATTAAAATGGTTATTTTAAAATTACTTATAAAGTTGGAAACATGAATGAAATCTACTTATTCAACAAATGGATGCAGAGTAAGTGTTGGATTGCAGCCGTTTAAAACAACATCTAAAAATTATATGTGTATATGTAAAAGGATATAGGGGATCACAGGAGAAGATAAAAGGATGGTTAGATTTTTCCAGGGCATCTATTTTTAAAAGTCTCATTATTATAGTCACTTCTAAAAAAAAATTTAAAAACTCACTTTCTTATATTTTAAAATCTGTGTTTAATTATTTTTATCTGTTTGTGAAAACTTGATGATGCTTTGTGCTACCTATGAATTTTCAGATATTCAGAGTGTAATAAATTTTTTTTAAATGCATCAATAAATTTGAGATCTAAAAACCTGGGTTTGAACTTGGACACTGTCTTTTTTTTTTTTTTTTTTTTCAGATTTTATTTGGGCATGTTACTTAATTTCTATGAGCTTCAGTTTAAAGAATTCCCACTCTGATGAGCACTCATTCTGAAGCAGGAACCTACAAAAATTATGTCATTTAATCCTTTTAACAAACCTCTATAGTAGACACCTCTGTTACCCCCCTTCTGCAAATGCAGAAAGCAGGAACTTAGATAACTAACTGAAGATAGGAAACTTCAGTTTCCACTCCAACAGATAAGAAGAGCTTGGAAATCATCACTCTCTGGTTATAAACTTGAGGAGTCTTTTGGTAATTTTGGTGAATTGCTGGAGCCAGTGTGTACTACAGTAAGAGCAAGAAACTTCCTGGGAGCCTGTAGTCTTAGTTTTCTCCAGCTTTCCTGGGTTTTATTTGAGGAATACATCAGGTTATCTGGTAAAAAATCAAGAAAGACCCCCTTGTTTCCCTAGCAGGAGTTGGTATAAGTAACCCATTTTGAAATCTCTGAGTATTCTCTCCATAATAGAGATCTACTCCTTCAGGGGGAAAGGACTTTACCAGAACCACATCCTACCTATCTACATTTAGCCAATTCTGGTGCCTTTAGCCTTCCTATCTCATGTAAGAGGGTGATGAGAAAGTAAACAAACAAACAAAAACAACACTGTGGAGGATTCAGTTTCTCTAAAATACTGAAATTTATTCATGAGATTATAGAATGCCTTTCACCCATACCTTACTTCCACATAACAGGGCAATGACAATAAAGGTGGATTGCTGCTGAAAGATGTGAGTTGCAGACTCTATTGAAGGAGAATTTCTTAGAAGATTCTGCCACCTATAGTTATAGAAAACATTAAACACAGCCCTACTCTGACATAAATCCTCACACTAATGACCTTACCTAACACATCAGGTCTGGCTTTCAGCCAAAAATTGCAAGAATTCTAAAGGGCAGAAAAAGCAATTTGGCAAGAAAGCAATCATCAATAAAAGACCTAGACGTAAGACCTGAAACCATAAAATTTATAGAAGAAAATATAGGCAAATCTACATGACATACATCTCAGCAAAATCTTTAACAACACATCCCCAAAGCGAAGGAAGTGAAAGACAAACAGGTGGGATTACATCAAAATAAAAAGCTTCTGTACAGCAAAAGAGACATTAACCAAAACTAATGGACACCCTACCAACTGGGAAAAGATCTTTGCACACAATACATCCGATAAAGGACTGATAACAAATATTTACAAGGAACTCACACAACTCAACAAAAACAAAGTCAAAAAATGGGCAGAAGAGTTAAAAAGGCACTTCTCCAAAGAAGAAAAGCAAATGGCCAACAGATACATGAAAAAATGCTCAACATCACTTATAATCAAGGAAATGCAAATCAAAACCACTATGAGATACCACTTCACACCTGTGAGGATGGTACACATTAAAAATACAGGCAACAACAAATGCTGGAAAGGATGTGGAGAAAAAGAACTCTTCTACATTGCTGATGGGAATGCGAATTGGTCCAAACACTATGGAAAGCTGTATGGCGATTCCTCAAACTACTAAACGTGGAGCTTCCATACGACCCAGCAATACCACTTTTGGGAATCTACCCAAAGGACACAAAAACACTAATCCAAAAGTATACGTGCACCTGTATGTTCATTGCGGCACTGTTCACAATAGGAAAGGTATGGAAGCAAACCCAGATGTCCAAAAATAGATGACTGGATCAAGAAGATGTGGTACATATACACAATGGAATACTATTCAGCATTCAAAGAAGATAAACACATGCAATTTGCAGCGACATGGATGGAATTAGAGGGGATCATACTCAGTGAAACAAGCCAGAAAGAAAGAAAAATGCCGAATGGTTTCACTTATAACAGGACTATAGGGAAACCAAATAGGAGAGACACTTGGGGGGGGGGGAAGGGGGAGGATAAGGGCACAGAATGGAGTAGAAAAGAACACAAGGGACCATGGAGATGGATCACGGGTGAATAGGTGGTGGGTTACCCAAGGGGAATACAAAATGTAAAAAATATAAATAACAATAAAAATATGTATATTAGGAAAAAGAAAAACAAAAGAAAGCAATCATCAGAACCAGATTCAGATATATGATATTTATGTTAAAAAAAAGTAACACTGGTCAACATTGTGATTGTTACTGACTTTAAAAGGCGCTAACCTGTAGTATCTTGGTGTGCTGAACATGAATATAACTCTGAAAATTTTTTATTAGCTCTCGTTTTGAAGATATTTCATATAATTCATTTGGTATGTTTCACCATGTCAATTTATGCAATAGGACTGCAACAATATCCTAAATAGGCCTAGAATGATGTAATATTGCATTACATTGCATAATACCATCATGCACACATCATCCAGAGTGGATTGCATCATTTTCTGATGCAATGCAATACTACTGCCAGGCGGCTGCTGAAGTAAGCTGACGTCAGCAGTGCATTAGATAAAACCCTGTCGGAAAGGTTGAGCATTGAAAATATTTCAGACTTTGTGCGAGATAGTTGAAGCTACTGTTCCATAGAACTGTTACTATTTTATCCATTTAGGCACAATATAGAACAGTCACACCTTGAAAGTGCGTTAACAGTGTGGACAATTTCTGCTCTATTTGTGGGGAAGTGACATTTGGCAACCAAAAGAAAAGGATCACTTCTCAAGTGAAGACGGCTTATCATCTTGGGATGCAAGGTTGGTGACCAAGACAAGCCTTGGGCCCCACATATATGCTGTGCTACATGTCCAACACAGCTTTCACAGTGGTGAAATGGCAAAAGACCATCAATGCCAATTTGTAGTCCCCATGCCAAGCATCCACATAAAAGACTTATTTCTGCTTGGTTCCTCCTCTTACCAGCAGAATAACGAAGCCAAAGAAGTCGAGAATCGTCTACCCAAACATTCTGTCTGCATTGAGACTTCCTAATCCAGAACCTCCAGCAGAATATTCTCTTGATTCATCTGATGAGGACAAGGGTGAGCCAACCTGTTCTTCTCCTGTTCCATCAGCATGCAGTGATCCAGATTTTTACTGTGGTGCATCATCAACCCCATACAGACTAACACAGGATGAACTAAATGACCTGGTCCGTGATTTGGACTTATTCAAGAATAAGGCAGAATTGCTAGGATCTAGACTCCAACAATGGAATCTTCTAGAAGATGTTACAATTACTTTATATCAAAAGCGAAGCAAAGATTAAAAAGGGAGTTTTTGTGGGTCCTCAGATTCGAGAGCTCTTCAAAGATGACCGGTTCAACAACTTGCTGCAGTGTGATGCAAAACAAGCATGAAATGCTTTTTGCCTAGTGTCTACAAACTTTCTTGGGAATGTTAGCCCAGAAAACTAAAAGGAACTAGTAGAAGACATGCTGATGCAGTATCACAAACTTGGCTGCAATATGTCTCCAAAGATCCACTTTCTTCATTCCCATCTGGATTTCTTCCCTGAAAACTGTGGTATGGTTAGTGATGAACATGGCGAATATTTTCATTAAGATTCCGCATCAGTGGAACAAAGGTACCAGGGAAATTGGTCCACTGCAATGCTCGCTGACTACTGCTGGACACTCCCCAGAGATGCTCCTGAATAGCTAGTTGTACCAGAGACAAGAGAAGAAATCTAAGAAGTAGTCTATGACTTGATTTTTTACAGGTATTAATCATAGGCCTATTGCTATTGGAATGCATTTTGTGATGTAAACGTCAATTTATTGCAGATTACAAACTAGAGCCAAAATTAGAATTTGACTGTCACATTCATGTTGAGCACATACAAATTGATAGGAAATGACTATTTTTATTTCAGTAGCATGACTTTTGTAAAAATTTGTTGACCAGTGTAACAGATCCAAAATGAGGTCCTTCATGCCAGGCCCCCATCCAGTCATAATACCTAAATTCAGCACAGTTTCAATCTCTCCCAGGAATGCAATCCTTAACCAACAGTCTGCTGTTTCCTAATCATCAGTGAGATAATCTGCATTAGATCCCCATCCTCTTCCTGAAAGAAGGTTTCTTCACTTAAAATATGCTTTTGCTAAATACCTTGCCCTGATGTTGATTTTTGGAGTCAATGGAGAGTGGGGTTCTTGGGTTCACTCTGGGAAAGGTTTCACCAGAGACCCCCTTTCAGCGGCAGGCAGCAAGTTTCTCAGGCGAGTTTCTCCACAAGACAGAGACGTTAATTATATTTAAAGAACAGGTTTGTTAGGGAAAAAGAAGAATAAAGAAGCACCTGCCTGCATAGTCACAGGTGGGCAGAAGGAGTGCTGCTTCCCTGAGCCTGTGCAGAGATTGCATTGATATAGTTTTCTCTTTGGGAGGGGCTCACACCTTCTAGGAGTGGCTTGTTTGTTATTAACCATCTAGGATTAGAAAGGGGCCAGAGATTGTTCTGACACTCCTTATACTCCCTATAGCCTCTGATACCTGCTTGAAGTGATTATGTTAATCCCTTCTAACCTCCTTCCCCCCCCCCCCACCTCCTGTGTGAGCACTTAGGTTGTTCAAATCCTGTGACTCCCTTTTTAAGTTCTGTCTCCTCCATCAGTCCTATCCTCTTTCCGCCTATAAATGCCCTCCATTTTGTGCAATGCCTTTCAGTATCTAGATAGGATGGTACCCAATTCATGAATCATTGAATAAAGCAATATTCTCTAAATTTGTGAATTTTGCCTTCTAACATTCACCTAGGCTGTGGCACAGGAGTGGGGCAAGCGTGGATGATGATGGTAGTGTCCTGGACTAAGTGGCAGCCGAGGAACTGGAAAAAAAGGTTTTAGAGTCTAGAGATTCTAAATTTCTTTGTTTGATGGATGTTGGGATTTAGAGCAGAGGGTTAGGAATGAACTAACAATTCTCCATTTCACCTCTGATTCATTCTTCTTGTGTTTGCCACTCTTGTGCTTCTTCAGCACAGTCCACATATTTCACTGAATTTAGGATATCTACTGTGTTTACTGTAGTTGGTTTGTTTTCCTCTTAAATTATAAATATAGTAAGTGATCAGTTAACATTTGATAAGTGAAATCAGAAATTAACATAAAGCTAGATGATGAGTGAATAGACTATTTCATTTTTAATCTAGGTATTTTGGTTTATATTGTTTTGGGATCAAGTTGTTTATAAGGATCTAGTAAGAACTACTCCCTCTTCTCTCCCCCAGAAAAGAACAAAATTGAATGCTTGACTTTTTTTAACAGTGTATCTCTGGAATAGGAGTTGGTATTATTTGGGTCAAAAAGAACAGTAACATTTATACTTTCAGATAATTAACCTGGAGGGCATTTCTTTATCTTCTTTGTTGTGTTTTTCAAACTGTTCTCCTGGTAGGGGTTCCTCTTGGGGCTTATTATTTTATCTTAATTGTGTAGGTGGGGTTTTGAACACAAGTTAAATATTTGATTAGGTATGTGGACATCTTACTTTCAGGAAAAAAAACAGCTGCACTATATTTGTTTTAAAATATCCCTATAAAATAAATTTGACTTTTATTTGGGTTGTGACAGCTCCCTTTATATTGTCATTAATTTTTTTTTGCTCCATAAAGACAATGTATTTTTAAAGATTTATTTATTTATGTATACAAACTGGGGTGTAGGCCAGAGGTGTGTGGGGTGGTGAGAGGATTCACCAGAGACAGAATGGGGAAGAGAACAGGCAGATTGACTGAAGTACACTGCTGAGGGGAGCAGCGGACGAGGCAGGAGAGGTCTGCTGTGCTGTGTGGGAAGCTCCCTGGCCAGGGACTGAACTCGTGCTGTAGTGGCTGCGGAGCTTCATAGTGTTGCGCTTAACCCATTGCGCCACCAGGGATGCCCAAGACAATTTTATTATTTAAATTTTTTCCTAACATCAGACTTCATACCCTTTTGACCCTTTCCTTCCCTCCCTTCTTCTTAATCTCAGAAATCTCACTTAGTTTATTAGTGTCTGCTATTTTTTAATAGGTATTTTGCTTTGTGAAATTATCTTATAAGAAAAGGTTCAATATTTGTCTTTGCAGTTTGATTTGCTTTCCTATACTTAATTCCCTCAAACTCCTTCCATTTAGCAACATTTGTCTTTACTTGTGACTGATAGTGTTCCATTGTGTGGATATACCACATCTTCTTAGTCGAGTATTCCCTCAGTGGGCACTTAGTTTGTTTCCATGTCATAACTATAGTAGACAAAGCTACAAGAAACATCATAGAGCATGTAGCTTTTAATTTTTTTTTTTTTAAATTGAGGTAATGTTGGTTTAAAACACTGTATGTGATTCAGAGATACAGGTTCACACCTCCTTAGCTGTATATTACTGCAACACACCTGTTACTGGCAACAGGCCTGGGTTCTGCTGCCCGTCACTACCAAAACGCCGGGAAGCAGAGACAGGAATTGAATCTATAAGTGCTTTTATTTTTCAGATTGCTGGCCATTGCTCTGAGAGAATAGTAGGCATAACACCATGAAGAGAGCTTTCTCTCATGGCCATTGATTGAGCGAAGGGCATAGCACATTCTGCCATTTCGTCTTGAGCTGGCCTTTTTGTAATGAGTTGAACAAAAGCAATCATAAGCAAACAGCCTATCAGAACAGCCCATCACAGTTGATTCTCTGTATTTGTCATGTTCAGCTCCTAAAACTTGTTAGCAGCATCCCTGTTATTTTGACCGTGGTACATCTAATGGAATCAATGTCGATCCATTATTCTGGCGTCATTGGGGCAGGAATCTCAGTTCAAAGCAAGTTTTTAGCTTAAAGAAAATAGACTTTAGTCCAATAGTGTGTGTACATGCAGCCTATGCTAGGTAAGTATGTGAAGATTCCTATACTAGTATGGTGCCCTTCCCTTCCTCCCCAGCCCCATCACACCCATGACAAAATAATCCTACACCATAGTACATTGTGTATCCTCCACACTTTACCGCCTACCCTCTTACACCCACCCCATTTGTAGCCTCAACTCTGTGGTCAGATAGCTAGGGTTTGGTTTACTTTTATTTTTTACTTTGTTTTTTTCTCTGTAGTACTTATGAGTGAAACTAGCTGGTATTTGCTTGTCTCCATCTGATTTATTTCACTTAGCATAATCCCCTGCAGTTCCATCTATGTTGTCACAAATGGCAAAATATGTCTTTTTTTTTTCTTTCTAAAGCTGAGTAGCGTTCCATTGTGTATATATATCACATCTTCCTAATCTACTCATCTGTCTTTGGGGACTTAAGTTGTTTCCATAACTTGGCTATTGTAAAGAGTGCTGCAGTATATGTATATGTATATGTATATGTATATGTATATGTATATGTATATGTATATGTATATGTATATGTATATGTATACGTATATATAGTGTGTATATATATACACTAATTTAAAAGCATGTATGTGTATATATGTATTTTTGTGTATGTGTGTATATATATATATATATATGTATATATATATATATACACGCTTTGAAATTAGTGTTTATGTAGATACCTAGGACTGGAATTGCTGAGTCATATGGTAAATCTATTTTTGGTGTTTTGAAAAATCTCCAAATTGTTTCCCGTAGTGACTGGACAAGTCTACATTATCACCAATAGTATACAAGAGTTCCTTTCCCTCCACATCCTCTCCACTACTTGCTGTTTCTGGCTATTCTCACACAAGTGAGGTGGTATCTCATTATGGTTTTGATTTGCATTTCCTTAGTGATAAGTGATGATGAACATTTTTTCAAATGTCTGTTGGCCATCTGTGTGTCTTTGGAAAAATACTTACTTAACTCTTCTGCCCATTTTTTTTTTTTTTTGTATTGGGTTGTTTTCTTTTTGTTGATTTCAGTGAGTTATTTGTAGATCTTGAATATCAGCTGCTTGTGAGATGTGTGGTGTGCACATATTTTCTCCCATTGAGTAGGATGTCTTTTTGTTTTCATTATAGTTTCTTTTACTGTGCAGAGGCTTTTTAGTTTGATGTAGTTAGTCTCCATTGTTTATATATTTTTTTGTTTCTCTTGCTATTGGAGATGAATCTACAAAGACATCACTGAAGCCTATGTCAGAGTGTTTTGCCTATTTTTCCTTCTATGTATTTTATGATTACAGGTCTTATATCCAAGTCTTTTCTTAAATTTGAATTAATATTTGTGTGTGGTGTGAAATAATTTAGTTTCATCCTTTTGCATATGACTGCCCAATTTTCCCAGTGTCATTAATTGAAGAGACTTTTCTTTCTCTAGCATATACTCTTGACTTTTTTATTGTAGATTAACTGTCCACATAACTGTGGATTTATTTCTGGCCTCTCAATTCTATTCCATTGGTCTATGTGTCTGTTTTTGTCCAATCCCCATACTGTTTTGATTATTACAACTTTGTAATATAGTTTGATATAGTTTGCTGTCTGGGCATATAATACTACCTTTCATCCTCTCTTTTGTCAGGATTGCTTTGGCTATTTGTGGTCTTTTGTGATTCCATGTGAATTTCAGTAATGTTTGTTTTATTTCTTTAAAGAATCCCTTTTGAAATCTTGATAGTTACTGCATTGAATCTGTATTTTGCTTTGGGTAAAATGGTCATTTCATCAGTATTAGTTCTCCAATCCATGAGCAGAGACTATCTTTCCATTTCTCTGTGTCTTCCTCTATTTCTTTTAAAAAGTCTTGTATTTTTCATTGTACAGGTACTTCACCTCCTTTAAGTTTATTCTTAGTTATTTTATTCTTTTTGATTTAATTGTAAATGGGATTTTAAAAAATTTCTTCCTCTTATAGCTTGTTGTTTGCATATAGGAAGGCAACTGATATTTGTTAATTTGCCACTTAACTGATTTGTTTCAATTAGTATTTTTAGTGCAATAATTATGTCATCTGCAAATAGTGGTGTTTTCTCTAGTTAGGATGTCCAATACTCTATTAATCTGAAGTAGTCATAATTTTACTTCTTCTCTCACAAATTAAATTCCATTTATACCATTTTCTTGTTTATCTGCTCTAGTTAGGATTCCAATACTATATTGAATAGTAGTGGTGAAAGTGGGCATCATTTTCTTGTACCAAATCTTAGTGGAGAAACTTTCAGTTTTCACAATTGAGAATGATGTTAGCTGTAGGTTTGTCATATATGGCCTTTATTTATGTTGATCTATGTTCCATCTATGCCCAGTTTGTTGAGGGTTTTTTAAATTGAATCTTTTCAAATACTTTGTCAGCATCTATTGGTATGATCATATGATTTTCATCTTTCCTTCTGTTGATGTGGTGAATTACATTGCTTGATTTTCAGATGTTGAACCATTCGTGTGTCTCTTGAGTAAATTCCTCTTGGTCGTGGTGCATGGTCCCCTTAATGTATTGTTGGTTTTACTAAGATTTTGGTTTACTAAGATTTTGTAGAGAATTTTTGTATTTATGTTCATCAGGAAGGTTGGTCTGTAGTTTTATTTTTCTATTATGTTTTGTTTGATTTTGGTAATAGCATAGTGTTGGCCTCATCAAAAATGTGTTTCGAAATATTCCCTCTTTCTCAATTTTTTAGGAAGAGTTTTTAAAGGACAGGTATTAGTTCATCTTTGAAGTTTTGGTAGAACTCAGTAGTGACGTCATCTGGTCCTGGATTTTTATTTTTGGGGACATTTTTTATTATTGTTTCAACTTTATTGCTTGCAGTTGGGTCTGTTTTAGTTTTCTGTTTCTTCCTGATTCAGTCTTGGATACTTTGAAGAATTTGTCCATCTATTTTAGGTTATTCAGTTTTCTAGCATACAAATTCATAGTAATTGCTTATGGTCCTCTGAATTTCTAAGATGTCTGTTGTAACTTATCTTTTATTGCTGATTATATTTGTTTGAGTTTTCTCCCTACTTTTCTTTGTGATCCCAGCTAGAGATTTGGCAATTTTGTTTATTTTTTTGAAGTACAGTCTTTTGGTTTCATTGTTTGGACTTTTTAATTTGTATTTCATTTATTTCTGTTGCCATTTTTTATTTCCTTCCTTTAATTGCCTTTTGGGGGTTTTATGATTGTTGTTCATTTCATTCTAGTTCTCATATGTGAGAAATACAATTATTTATTTGAACTCTTTCTTATTTCTTAATTAGGGGGGTAGTATTTCTATGTAATTTCTTCTTAGTACTGCTTTTGCTGTGTCCCAAAGGTTCTAGTTGTGTCCTCATTTTCATTTATTTCATGATATTTTTGAAGTTTCTTCTTATATTTCCTCATTAGCTCAATAGCAGTATTGTTGTATTGTTGTAGTGTGTTGTTCAGTCTCCAATATCCACATATATCAGAGATTTTTCCTGTTTTCTTTTTGTGATTTGTTTCTAGTCTGATATCAGTTTGATATGATTTCAGTCTTCATTTATTTACTAATAACTTGTTTCATGACCCAGTATGTGGTCTATCTTAGGAAATGTCCCATGTGCGCTTGAGAAGATGGGTATTCAGCCTTTTGGGGTGCAATGCCCTATAAATGTCTATTAAGCCCACAGGCTATTGTTTCCTTGCTTATTTTCTGTTTGGTTGACCTATACATTGTTAAAGTAGGGTGTTGGAATTCACTCCCACTATTGTGTTACTGCCAATGTCTGAATTCAGATTTAAGATTTAATAATATTATGGTATATTTTGATGCTCTTTCATTTGTTGAACATATTAATAAGCGTTATGTCTTCCTAATGTATTATTCCCTTAATCATTGTATAGTGTCTGTCCCTCCTATTGTCATCTTTTCAAGGTGCAAATCTATTTTATCTGGTATTAATAAGTATGGCTGTTCCTGCATTTATTGGGGTCCCAATTGCTGTAGGATTTCTTCTCAAACCTTTGAGACTATACTTATCAGTGGAACTTAGGTTGTTTTTCTGAAGACAAAAGAAAGTTGACCTTTGTTTTCTGATCCAACCAGCCACTCTGTGCCTTTTGATTGGTGAGTTCAGTCAATTCACATTTAGGATAATTACTGACATATAAGTGTCTGCTACTGTCATTTTATTCTTAGTTTTCTGGTTCTATTTCCTTGTTCTTTTTTTTGTGGATTTTCTCCTCTTTGATTTAGACACATGAGTCCTTTCAACATTTCTTGTCAAGGAGGTCTAGTGATTGTAAACTTCTTCAGCTCTGCTTGTCTAGGAAGGCTATTATGTCTCTCTCATAGCTGAAGAAAAGTCTTACAGTACATAATAATATTCTTGGCTTGCATTTTTTTTCCTCTAAGTGTTTTGAATATGTCATCCTATTCTCTCCTTTTCCATGGAATTTCCCTTGAAAATTTAGATGTAAGCCTGATAGTAGTATTTTTATTCCTCATCTGGCTTTCCTCCTTAGCCACCTTCAATATTATTTCTTTGCCTTGAACTCTTGGAAATTCCATGATTTTGAGTCTTGGTGTAGATGTTATTGCATATAAATAACCAGCTGTTATTTTAACTTCATGACATGTATATTTAGTTTCCACCCTTGCTTTAGGAAGTTTTCCTCTATTATTTCTTTGGATAAGTTTTCTGTTTCCTTCTCTTTCTCTTCTCCTTCTGGAGTACCCATTATTCTTATATGGAACTGAATAATTCTCTGATTGTTTCTTCATTTTTTAAATTTGTATTTCCCTTTCTTCTTCCACCTGGATTCTTTGTGCATTACCATATTTGAGATCACTGATTTGATCTTGCATTTGGTCTATTCTACTTCCATAGTTTTCTCCAGAATTTTTATCTCTTCTATTGATCTTTTGACATTCTACATCTCTGTTATATTCTTATTTAAAGTTTCAATTTCTGTCTATTGCTCATTAATTTTATATCACAGGACAGTCACTTTTCTAAGTTTTCTGGAATATCTTTCATCATCTTTTCTGTTTTCTTCCATTTCTTTGAATTTCTTATTATGGCAATTTTGAATCCTATACTGATAAGGAGAAAATACTTCTTTGTCTTTGTGGTTGTATTCCGGGGAGTTGTTCTTTCTTTGTGGTGATATATTCCTTGAGGCCTCAAGGTACATTATTATATCTCTCCTTCTGCCCATTTTGTCGCTTTCCAGTTGGCTATTTTTTCTCCCCTGGTGTTTTAAGGGTGCTGTAATTACACTTTTTTAGCAAATGGAACTGTGGGTTTTCCCCTAGATTTTCCAGACTTGGAATTTCAGTATTTTGTTTGTGGGGTGGAACTGATCTGCAGTTGCTCCATTATCGTGAATTAAATATTGATATATATATGGATTTATTTGTGGGCTTTGATTCTGTTCCATGGATCCATGCTTCTATTTTTATTCTAAAATCATATTGTTTTAATTATTCTTGCTTTATGGTATAGTTAAAGCATGATGCCTCTGTCTCTCTCCTTTTTTTCTTACAAGTGGTTTTACTTTTCAAGGCAATTTATAGTTTCATATAATTTTTAATGGTTTTTGTTTAGTTTCTTTGAAGAAGATTATTGATTATCTTGATGGAAAGTGTGTTAAATTTATATATTGTTTTTTAGTAGAATAGTCATTTTGACTATTTTGATACTCTCATCCATGAGCATTGGGATGTTCTCCATTTCTTAGGTCATGATCTAAATCCTTTAATAATATCTTAAACAGTTTTCATTTTATAAGTCCTTCACCTCCTTGGTTAAGTTTATTCCTAGATATTTTATTATTTTTTAAATGATTGTGCATGGAATTATTTGCCATTTTTTTCCTTCTCATTTATTGTATATAAAAATGCAATGTATTTTTATGTTGATTTTTGTAATGCTCTACTTTTCTTTAATTGTCTATTATTTCTAGTAGTTTCTTAGTGTATTCTTCAGGGTTTTCTATAGATAGGATATCAACTGTAAGTAATATAGTTTCACTTCTTCTTTTTCCCAACCTGGGTTCTGCTTATTTCCTCTTATGTCTGATTGCTCTATCTAAATACTCTACTAGTGTATTAAGTGGTGACAGTGGGTATCCTTGCCTTGTTCCTGCTCATAAAGGGAAAGCTTTCAGTTTTTCACAGTTAGGTTATATATTGGCTCTAGATTTGTGATATAGGGCCTTTATTATGTTGAAATCCCTTCATTTTGTTTCCATTTTGTTTGGAGTTTTTTTTATCATAAATTGATTTTGAACTTTATCAAATGCTTCTCTGCAGTTGATATAAAATAATTTAATATATAAAGTTTTTCTTTCATTGATATATTTCATTGATTCATTTATATATACTAAACCAATCTTGCATTCTTGTGAGTAATCCCACTTGAATGTGATGTATAATCTTTGTGATGTATGCATTTTAAATGCCTATTGTCATTCTCTTCTTGTCTGTAAGGTTGCTACTGAGCACTGTGGATAGTCTAATTTGTTTTCCCTTTTAGGTTATCTTCTTTCTCTTGATACTTTTAACATTCTGTCCTTACCCTTGGGTTTGAATGTGTTGGTCTGGTGTTATTTTGTTTGTAACTTTTTGGGACTGTCAAATCAAATCAGGACATTAATTTCCCAGATTGAGGTGGATTTCAGAAATTTTTTCTTTAAATAATTTTTCTATGCCTCTCTTTAGGTTATCCCAAAAAGCTTTTATTCTGTTTTCATTTCTTTTGCTTCCTTTTTCTTCATTGTCCTGCTTGTTCTTTGATATCACTATGTTTTTTGTTCACTCATCAGTAACTGTGATTGTTTACTGTTGAGGCCCTCTAGTGTATTTTTAAATTCAATTACCGTATTTTTTTAGATCCATTAATTCTAGCTAGTCTTTACAGTTTCTTGATCTGCATCATCCTTTTATCCATTGTTTTTCTTAATTCACCAAGCATGGTAATAACTGTTAAACTCATCAGGCATACAGGCATACTCCATAATTTTGATGGATTGAGTTTTTTCCAGGGTGGGTTTTTTTTTTTTCCCTCTAGCTTTTGTGATGTATTCTTCTGTTTTTGTTTGTGTGTTTGTTTTTAGTTTTTATGGGTGTTAATGGGCAATTTATTTTTCTTAATCATTTTACCTTATACCCGTCATGTAAGAAACTGGGAACAATCCTAGGGTTTTTGCCCAGGATCTTTAGGCATCAGTTATCAGTATTTCACAGACCTCTGCCTTTGCACCTGCTCAGATGTCCAGGGCACTGGTGCTAGTAAGAGGTAATAGAAAAGAACTGACAAGTAAGGTACCAAAAGTTTACCTCCAATGAGTGTCAAGGATTCCAGCTTCTTACAGTGCTGCAGGTACCTGAGTTTTGTGGTAAGGATCTACAGAGATCCTCTCCCATAGACCACCTCCTCAGTTAATATGTGTTGTATGAGTGAGCACTAGATGTAATGCTGAATGATGACGTTAGTTGAGACATGACTACAAGTGAGGGGTTGTTCCTGGGAAGCCTGCTTCTATAGTTAAAATACAGGTGCTTAAGTTCTGGTTAGTGAAAGCATCCAGTTTTTGTCTCCAGTTTGGCTCTGGATGGAATTAGGGCAGGTGTTTTGAACATCAAAGGCTCAGGATACAAATAGTAGCCTCTTACATGAGAAGACACCTGTGACTCAATCTGGCTTTCCTGTGGGTTCAGGCTCCAACTGTTCTATATTGGGAACCTGAGGCTCAAGCAGTAATCATTACTCTGTACCCTTACTACTATAGTTTTCCAGTAATACACCCTCAGTCCTGTGTGCTCTGTGTAATCCCTTCTCCAATGCATTGCCCCATTTTCCAAAGTGTCTGATATGGGGCTGTGCCCCTGAGTTAACAAAAACAGAGGGGCTCCATTTACAACCCCTCCTTCTTTGGGGTTGCATTGCCTTCATGTTGCTGAATACACTGATTAATTATAGGTTTTCGTCCTTTTTTCCAGGCTTTTGCTCCTGATGTATGTGATAATCATTTGCTTATCTTTCTAGGATAAAATTTGTTGTAATTTGGTTATAAATATGTGGAGGAGGTGAGCCTGGTATCTTTACTCTACTTCCATCTTACTGCACTTCTATTTTGAACAAAAAAATTTTAAAATGCAACTTTCCTCCCCTTTCTTCGGTTTGATTTTAACTTGGTAAAATAGCTAGTATTTATTTATTTATTTTTAAGGATTTATTTATTTATTTATTTATTTATTTATGCATACAAGAGGTGGGGTGCAGGCCAGAAGTGTGGGGGAGGGTGAGAAGATTCATCAGAGACAGAATGGGGAGCAGAACAGGCAGAGTGACTGGAATACACTGCTTAAGGGAGCAGGGGCAAATCAGGAGATGTCCGCTGAGCCATGTGGGAAGCTCCCTGGTGGCTGGGGTGGAGATCGAATTCATGCTGCAGTGGTTGCCTGTAGCTTCATAGTGCTGAGACTTAACCCCTTGAGCCACCAGGGAGGCCTTAAAATAGCTAGTTTTTAGCCTTAGCATTCCTATTTTGAAAAACAAATGTAATGTCAAATTGTTAGTTTAGATAGTGGCAAATATGGAATTAAAGATAGAAAGGAATTACTATAAACAATATGACTTGTCCCTAACCTAGATTTTACCAGTTAAAGGGTATTTTATTATTTTATTCATATTATAAATTTATAACACAAAAATTTATAATATGCAAATCTACTGTAATTTTTTGTGGCCTCATATGGTAGGAACAACTAAAAATAATGTACTCAATATATCTTTAAAGTGGCATAAAATGTAGTTTTATTAACTATTTTAAGAAAAGATTTATATATCTAATGATAGAAGAATTATAGTAACTACTAATTAAAAAATATTATTAGTGAAATAGCAACAAATTCCAGTCAGGCCTATAACATTATGAAAAGTAATGCTGATAATCCTGAATGTGAAATTAGATTTTGCCTATTTTTTCTTTCTATTTATGTTTCATGTGGTTGAATAATAGAAAACTTAATTTCTTTCAGTCAGATTTATATAACTTACTTCCTGAGATACTAAGCAACTTTCCCCAGAAGCTATTCCTAACTTAGTATCTTTTGCCATCTGGAGGGCCAGGGGATTTTTACAATGAGCAATTCCTGCCTCTTTATTGAACAGTCTTTCCTTTAGATTATCTTTTCTCCTCTTGCATTTTACTATGTGCAGTCAGAAGAAAACAGGAAGCTCCTCCAATACATTACCTGGAAATTCTTTTATCTGTAACACCCAGTTCATTGGGCATATTTTTTACTTTCCATGTTGACAGCAAACGTTCTCCTATTTATAGAAAGCATCCCCCTTTGCAGTTTCCAATGTGATTTCCTCACTTTAAGTTCTAACCTACAGCCTACTCAAAGGCCAGCACTGCCTGTTTCCAAAGCCACATTTTTAGGCTTTTTTTTCCCAGCATGCATCTCACTTGTAGGTATCAAAATTTTGTATTATTATACTATCTATTAGTTATCTATTTTCTGATAGTAAATTAACCTAAAACTTAATCACTTAAAACAACAAACATTTTTTCACAGTTTCTGCGAGTCAAGAATCTGGAAGCAGTTTTGCTGGGTAATTCTGGTCCAGAGTCTCTTATGAGGTTATAGTCAAGATGTTGGCTTGGGCTGGAGGATATACTTCAATATCTAACCATTTGCCCTCATTTAGTTTCTCCCTGGCTGTTAGTTGATACTTCATTTGCTCACCATGTGAGGCTCTCCATTGGCTGTTTGAATGCCCTCACAACATGGTTGTAGGGTAAATGAGAATTATCAGGTTTTTCTGCCTTCCCCTCAATGATAAACTTCTGTAGGCCGACATGCATCCCTGATGGTGGGCACCTGGAGTAGGGTGTGGGCTTGTGTGAGGGGGTACACCTGGGCCAGAGATTGGACTTATAAACAGAGGACGTGGCAACAGACGCAGAAGCAGCAGAGAATAGAGTTTGGAGCAGAGGCCACGGGACACCGCCAGAGAGCCCAGAAAGAGTGACAATTCGCGGGGGACTGGGAGGCCTACTAGCCTCCAGGCTCCCACTTCCCCATTGCCTGCCCTGTACCTGGTTGTCTCACTGCTACAAAAGATGTAATAAAAGCCTGCCAAAGCCACCGAGAGCTCCAGAACTCCCTTCCTTTTGACCTGTCTGCGCAGCTCCATAGTGAACCTGTGCGTCCTGGTGTCATCCTGCCTCTGCAATTGGTGACAGTCGGCAGGATGGATCTGCAGCTGGAGTCCAGACAGTGCGGGCGGTGCCACGGCAGCACAGGGAGTGACCAGAGTCAGGAAAAGCTGAAGACCTGAAGAAGCTGCACAGGAAGTGGACAAGGTCTGGGAACTGCAGTACAAGGCCTTGACTGGTGAAGGAGACAGCCTGAGAGGACCAGCCCATGACTCTGAGGCAGCAGGCTCATCAGGAAGAAAACACTGGACTATGGGACCCTGGAGATGGAAGGGATCATATGTACACCCCAGAGGATGGGAATCAGGGAGGTGAGTGATGGGTCTCGGTGGCCAGAAGCAGCTGTGTGCTGCCCGGCACTCCCAGGGCCGCAGCCCAGAGAGGCAGTGGCCAGAGTAGAGGAAGGGGCAGGCACGAGAGGAGCCCAAGATTGGCTGAGGGAGGAAGCCCTCACCAAGTTCTCTGCAGCCAGGCAGAGGAGCTGTAAAAGCCAACTTAAGGCAAAAGCTGGTGCCAAGGTTGGGAAGCCCTGAATGGCTGTTAAGCGGCTGAAAGGTTGTTAAAGGCCCGTGAGTCTCTTAAAATCACCTGTGTGTGATGCCCTGTCCACGACTGAATAAGGGTGAGGTGTTGAGGGACCAGTCCTCGGGGGTCAGATGGGGAGCGTGGCTGGTGGTGGAGACCATAGCCGAAGAGGGGACCCAAGAGAGGCCACATGTGGAGCTGTATCCGCGGATCCCGACCCATGTGCGTGTGCGAAGGGTTGGCCTGAGTGCAGGGTCTGCGCGTCACATTGGTGGCTGTGACAGCTGAATGTTGGAGTGACGGCAGAGAGTACCCCTGGGGATTAGGTGATGACCCCCCAAAGAGTATTGCCTATCTCAAGAGAGTGTGCCTCCTGGAGGTGGATGTGGAGTGTGGTTTGTGGCTGAGACCACAGCCGGAGAAGTCCAGGAAGCCTGACGGCTCTGGCGAGTGATGGCAGATGCCCTGAATGGTTCCCTGTCTTGAATGAGCAGTGCCTTTGGCAACATCAATTGGTGGATCATGTGCTGGTACCCATAATCTTGTCTTTTGCCCAAAAGTTGGTGCCCTGCCTGGGCTATGGGTCATATTCATATTCGCCGAGAAAAATGTGTAGATTGTATGGCGAAAAAACCCGAGGGGTGGATTGTAGGGTAAATGAGAATTATCAGGTTTTTCTGCCCTCCCCTCAATGATAGACTTCTGCAGGCCTACACCTATGCCTGATGGCGGGCACCTGGAGTAGGGTGTGGGCGTGCGTGAGCGGCACACCTGGGCCAGAGATTGGACTTATAAGCAGAGGACGCTGCAGCAGAAGCAGCAAAGAATAGAGCGTGACGCAGAGGACTATTCAGGGTGAAACAGGCCACGGACACCGCCAGAGAGCCCAGAAAAAGTGATGATTCAAAGGCCTGCCAGCCTCCCGCCCCCCACCCGCCCCCATTGCCTGCCCTGTATCTGGTTGCCTCTCTCTACAAGAAACCAATAAAAGGCCTCAGGAGGGCTCCAGAACTCCTTCCCTTTTTTTTTTTTTTAAAGATTTATTTATTTATACATACAAGCAGGGGTACAGGCCAGAGGCATGGGGCAGCGAGAGGGTTCACCAGAGACAGAGTGGGGAGCAGAACAGGCAGATCAGAAATACACTGCTGAGGGTGAAATCGGCAGGACACAGGGTGTCTAGTCCCTTTGTGGTCGCCAACTGAAATCGGGCAGAACGGGCCTCAAATGCCCAGGCTCTGTGGCAAGAGCCACCAAAATGCCCCAAAAAGCCAAATACAACAAAGGACAGCGCCTGATGAGAGGACAGGGCACTGCCTGTGGGTTCTCACCCGTGCGCACAATTGCAGGAGACTTCAGGCTACAGGAACAACAGCAGCAAACATGGGGTTTATTGTACAAAGGGGGGAGACAGAGAGCTTACTGCAGCCTCAGGTGGTGGCCGCCTCACCCAGAACGCAGTGGGGACGGCAGCTCCTTGGGAGGTGCTGGGTTAGGCCAACAAACAGGCCTCTGAGACACCAGGCGCAGGCCTCAGGGGCTCCTTTCAGGCTACGTCAGAGACAGCTCCGGAGGCCCAGTCTCTTCAGAGTCCTTCGGCTTCTCTTCCTCCTCGGAGGGCGGCTGCTGGTGCTTCTTTTCTTCTTTCTTCTCTTCTCAGAGGCCAGGAACTGACTTCTCTCTTCCCTCTTCGGAGTCTGGAACCGTCGTCTTTCTTCTTTGGGGGCTGGTCGTGTCGTGTCTTCTCTCCGGTTCAATCTTTTTCTTTTCTTCCCACCTTTTTTTCCCCCCTTTTTCCCTGGTCCCTCCAGTCCTGGCTTATATCCTCTCCCAGAGTACCATCCATAAGTCTGATTGGACCATGTTCAATCCTGGAGCTGACTGGACCGACCAATCAGCTCCTAGCACCTGATTGGACCGTACAAAAAACGGCAGTTACTGGGCAGGAGCAACTGCTATAACTGACTCCGGAGCAGCGGGATAAGAGGCCCCACCGCTCCTGCAGGCACCCAAGCTGCTAAGGCAGCTTGGTTCCGGTAACAAGGGGAGCAGCGGGCGAGGCAGGAGAGGTCTGCCGCACCATGTGGGATTCTCCCCGGCTGGGCGTCGAACTCACATTGTGAGCTGTCGACAGCTCCACAGCGCAGTGCCCAACCGCTGCGCCACAAGGGAGGCCCGACTCTCCTTCCCTTTTGACCCGTCTGCGCAGCTCTATCGAGAACCTGTGCTTCTTGGTGTCATCTTGCCATTACAATGGTAAACCAGCTCCCCTAGTTCTAGTGATGGGAGAGGGAGAGGGGCCTAACATTGGAAGTGACATTATTACTTTTGCCACATTCTGTTGGTCACACAATCATCCCTGGTCTGATGTGAAAGGGGAGTCCACATGTGTGAAACCCTAGAGTCAGGAATCATTGGGGGCCATATTCTTGCCTAGTCTAGTCTATTCTTTCACAGTCTAGTGAGCATTTATTAGTGCCTACAGGTTCTAAGTACTCTGTGAGACTGTCTCATGTTGTTTATTTCATCCTGAAATTGGAACTTTACCCCCAGTTGAACCTCAAAGACACAAAGTAACTTGTTCAAGAACTCACAGGAGAATACATATTTGAACCTAAGTCTTGGTAAAAAGATTTGGGAGCCTATGTTTTAGATAAAAGATTGGATAAATATTCCATAGGATTATTGTCTTTGTTTTTAAATGTTAATTTTCTTCAGTATACTTATGTTTTGGAGTAATTGTTCAATTTTCATTTCAGATGTAGACATCTCTGGTCTGTTATCTTGTATTTTCAGTTTTGCTCTGACATTAACCTGTCCTTTCTTGTTTTACTGACTTAATACCACTTTGAGTGAATCCTTTGAAGTCTTAGACTTATTCTAATGTAAGTAAATTTTTTTAATAAATACTCTTTATAGAATACCCTTCTCATCCTCTTAATTTACTCCTGGCTTTCCTCTGGAATAATGCTTCTATTGGGGTCATCCCAAGTAAGAGCTATCTATTCATTCTCCCATCTATTTTGTTTTCAAGTCAGTAAGTTGAGTCAGCCCATTTCCAGCTCCAAATTATTGTTCTTTCATTCCCATATGAAAATTCTTCCCTTAAAATTGTCCCATCATTTTCATCTTTTTCATTGTCATTTATCAGTCTCCCTCTAGCTTACTCTGTTTATACGGTACTCTCAGTTTTCTGTCTATCCCAAATTCCACCATTATTCTGGGTGACTTCAGTGACTAGGTGGAACCCATCCAATATGCTAATTTCATAGTTCCTTATTCTTTTCCATTCCAGTGACCTTAATTTTCCCTTCTTTTCAACATCCTGCTCTCATAGCTAGATGCTATGAAATCTTTTGAAATCTTCATTCTATTGGCTGGTCATAATTTCCTGGATTTCCAGTGGTACTCTTCCTTAAATACGTAATTCCTGCTATTGACTCTGACTTCTCGTCCCCCCACACCCAGTGTCCCAGATTAACAACCAAACAAAACTGATTTTGGCTAATGTATCCTGAAGAGGAACATATTAGAAGATAGCAGGGAGCCCACAAAATCAACAGGGAAGCTGGAGAACCAGCTTGAATACAGGCAGGAAAAAAGGAGACTCAGCAGTCTGTACCACATATTATAGGTCATGTTATAGAACAATCTGGTTAATGTTCCACTGCTGGTACCACTGGCGCTGGGCCACTGCTACTAAATTCTTGCTGTTTTGCTTTTGCTGCCCCTATATGTAATTTAAAAATTATTCCAACATTTTTGTATTTTTGCCTGAAGTTTCATAATCCTGCACAAGAACATCTGATTGACTGAGCCTGTGTCACATGCTGATCCTTCACATCAGGAGACTGGGAGAGGGAAGATCTATGTTCTTTCGCTTGCTTAATGAGAGTACACTGTGTTCAGCTGACACACAAAAAGGGACTTCCTCCAAATAGGAAGCGTGTTTTGGCTCCTGGGTGACAAAAATGTGAAGAAAAAGGAATAGGAGAGGGAGAAGAATAGGATAGTGGTGAAGTAGGAGAAAAAAGTAGGCTATGATATCCATAAATGTTAACTTCAGCCTATTACTGGCTTGGGAGTGAAAGATATTTGCCTTTAAGTCTCTGATCCAACTCAAACTGCCGTCACACCTGAACTTCCTTAGCTTGTTTCCTTTACTGTTAAACTTCAGCACTTGTTTCCTACCCTCCTTTAGTTATCTTAGAAGAACTCTTCTCTTGTTCAAGGGCAATTTTCTCATTTGTATTCATGATGTCATTCACTCTTGTGTTCTTCAGACCTTTATTAACTAAGCCTTTCTTCTCTTTAGTTAAGATTATTTATTAAAACCTCTTTATGCCAGACATTGTTGAATGCCAGAGATATAAAAATGAATAAGATATTGCTTTGAATGACTTGGTATTTAGTGGGGAAAAGAAAAAATGCAGATAATTGTTTTTGATCCACTATTTAATCACAATCATAATTATTGTGTAGTTTGTTTAATACCTAAATTTCCATTAGCTTGTCAGCACATCTGTTTTGTTCTCCACTGTTTTCAATGTCTAGTGCATAGTAGATGCTCAAAGTATTATGGAATGAATGAAAAGAGGTAAGTACATGGTGTTGTAGAAGCACAGGGGATGAGTATTAGGTTCACCCCAGAGAGTGAGAGAAGGAAGATTGGGGTGTGTAGGTAGAGACTTGGTCGGGGAGATCACAGAAGCAGTATTTTAAACGTTTAGAAGTCAACAGGAAAAAAAAAGAGTACCTGGCAGAGAAAGGAGTACAAAAATAGAAAATAGGGAAGAGGTGGATGATTTGAGTGGCTAGGGTTATAGTTATGAACAGTTAACATTTATTGAGTATTCATACTTCACTTATGTACATATAGTCCAAATATTTTACATACATTTGCTCATTTGATACTTAGAATGGTCTGAGTAAGTTGTTATTCCCATTTAGAAAAAAATGTCTTTGATCCTTAGGGGAACTAAAAACTTGCCCAAGGCCATTTAATCTATAAAGAATAGAGTAGGCCTTTGTTTTCAGGTTTTCTGACTGCAAATCCATATAAAGTATGTATTCATACAAATAAAATAAGTAAACCTAAATATATATGAATAGATAAATTTAAATAAATTATATAAATAGAAATAAATACAAGTAAGTAGGTCAAGTATAAAGTATATGTTCATATAAAATTCTTTAAACCTGTGACACTGATGTAATTGTTCCCACATTTGGCTGCTCTTCAGAATCTTTGGAGATATTTTGTAAAAATACAGATTTCTAGCTCCACCCACGATACTGCATCAGAATTTCCAAGGCCAGAGCTTACAGATACATGTTTTTTTCAAGTTCTTAGGTAATTCTTATCCAACTGGCCTAATAGTGGTTACCTCGTCCTTGAAGATCATTGCACGTGGTGCCACGAGCAAGGTGCATGCAGCTGACTGAGTCCGGGAAGTTTCCCTATGTATTGCTGGGGATCTTGACTTTCTTTCCAGTGAGGAAGAATTTGTGAAGGGTTTAATGTTGGGAAGTGATGTAATCTGGTACAAATTTTATATGTATCACTATGGCAACAATGTGAAGTGGAAGGTACAGGATTGCAAGTTTATCATGAGTTGAGTTTATCCTGACATATTAGAATTTAAAATTACACAAAGATTCAATTTGACTTTTGGGTTTGGATCAAAAAACATATGAGAACCCCCAGATGGTTATGTTTTTCTAGAATAAAGCATGCTAAGTCTCATATATTTTATGTTTTCCTTCCCACACTGTGTTTTGTTTGCTATTTGTTGTGCAATGTTCCCTGAAACTGAATATGCAGAAATGTAATAAAATAAGACTTGCCTGCTAACCTTCATGTTTGGCTAGAACCCTTACTATAGTGTCATTGCACAACCTATTATTTTTAAGACCCTATGGTGGCATATATTAAAAATAGATTATAAAACTGGTCATCATTGGGGTAATTATCTTCAGCTGGAAACAAAAACATAGGACCATTGAGACGTATTTCATTTGTACTATACATAAAGTCAGATAATTCATGTCTTGTAACTATAATGTCAATATTATGAAACTTACATAAATAGAAACCTTTCAAAGACTCAGCATCTTATTGTGAAGAATTACAAGTGCCAATCTCAAAGTCAACTCATGGTAATATGTATAATCTAAGCAAAATTTTAGCGAAAAGCTAAAAGAATGGAACCTTCAAAGCCACACAGACTTGGGCTTAAAGCTTTCATTTTTGTTTTACTAGATATCTGACCTCAATTATTTTAATTTCTAAGCTTAAATAACCTCATGTGTTAGATTAGGATATTAATGCCAGATGATTTCTGTGGAAAATAATAGCTCACATCTAATAAAGACTGCTGTGTGGCAGTGTCTCCACATATATTCCCTTTAATACTCACATCAACCGTGCAAGGTAACTATTATCATTACTACTACTCCACTATTCCTATTCTATAGATGAGGAAACTAGGTTTTCAGGAGGTTTAGTAGTTTGCTGAGCTAGTAAGAGCTTGAAGATTCCAGTCAGTTCTTAGTGACACCAGAATCTAGTTTTTAAATAAAAGTATGTAAAATACCTAACTTTGTGTCTGGCATATAGTAACTATATGTATAAAATTTGTCAAAACTATTCTCCATATCCATCCTGGAAATGAAACCCATATGCTCATCATTTACATTTTGGTATGCAAAGTAAACGCAATTTCCAAGTTACAAATTCCCAGTTCAATACAATGAAAATAGTTTGTTTTTAAGTGCTATATATTAACAAGTACTTTACATATAATATTTAGTGCCCACAAAGGCCCTATGGGAAAGGTTACCATCATTATCTCCATTTTACAGATTGGGGAGTAGGGTTCAGAGAGGTTAAGTAACTTGCACGAGGTCACACAGTACTTGGCACAGCTTAGCTCTAAACAGTGAGTACCAGAGCATATGGACTACAGTATTTGTAAGTGTTTTGGAGAGCACAGTATCTCAAAACATATTTGTTAATTGAATGAATGAATGAACTAATGAGTGAAACAAACGTGACTTCTCCTTTGTCCTCACTCCAGGCCTTCATTCACTAACTAACATTCTGGGAACACTATCTGAAATTATCTAAGCTATTATTTCTTCTCGTTACCTTCTTTAACCTTTTCACTCAACAATTGTGTAATTGTTGTAAATTGCTCTCAAATGTAGCCTAATAAGGTGGTGTGTATTACAGGTGGTTGGGAATGCAGGGCTAGAAGCGTGGTTGAGCTCTAGTGTACAATACTTCTTGGGTAGTCACATTAAGTTTAGCATCTGTATGGTTTATTCATTTGTTATCATTTAATCGTGTACATAACAAATTTTATTGAGCACTAAATACTGTTACATGTCTGCTTTGTAGTAAGACTTGGGGATACAATCATGATGAGAGCAGATGAAACTCTTGACTTCACTGAATTTATAGTCTAATGAGGGTGGGGAAGGGAAGCAGTTTGGCAATAACAATCTTTTGGGGAGACATGTACAACAAAGACGCATTCATCATCTCTTCTCTGGATCACTGTGTGAGTCTCCTAAAGATCTCTTTGCCTCTAGTTGAATTATCCTCATAGCAACAAGAGTGATCTTCCTTAATTATAAATCTTCTCAGAAACTTCTAACTTTATAAAACTTCACTTGGTATCTATGGCCCTTAGGATAAAACCCAAACTCCTTAATAAGTCTTACAAGACCCCTTGATAATAACAAACCTGTCCCAATCTTGCACTTTCTTTTATAGCTGTATCTCATTACAAGGATGTTAAGGAACAGAAACTTGAACTTACTCTCATGCTTTCTTTTCTGAAACTGCACTATAGTACAGTTTTGTCTTTTATTGTTTTGAATTATTTTTTTAAGGAAGAGAAAAAAATTGATCAAGTTAATATTAAGGGTATTATTTTTTAAAGCACATTTAAGAATTAGTATCTAGTAAACATAAGTATACACAGGGAATTGAGGGTATACAATAATTGAAAAGTATTCCTGTTAATGTTCTTAAAAAAGTACTTCTAATATTTTTTTTATTGGGGGGGACGTCTTGAATTTTGATTTTAGGTGCATTAAAATGCCAATCTTACCATCTACAAGTATTTATACATTTTTAATTATTCTACAGACTTCAGGGCTGAATTATTTTTAATATAGTAAAAATCATAAATGCTTTTTGTTGTAATGGTAGACAAGCTTGTGAAATAACTTCAAAGATATTTACTTATGTATTTTCAGAATTTTAACAGTAACTTAAAAAATATACCACAGATTTTTACTTCATTTTTTTTTTTGTTCTTGTTGCTATGAATTAAAAACTCTGGTGACGTTGGAAATACTAGGTTTATTATATTTCATATATATTCATATTATAGATCACATTTCAAACCTACTATTGAAGGATGAAATTACATTTAACTTTAACTGTCTGAGAGCTATTATATTTTTTGAAATTCTCTTACACCTTTGTTAATTTTTGAATAGTATTTGGTCTCTCCTCTCTGGTGTAGTCGCTCAAGTTTTCCCACCAGCATAGCACCAGCGATCCATCACCATAGTCCCACGTGCTCTTACTTCTAAGATTCTTTTTATCAAAATAAACCATCAGTGTACAATGTATTTAAAAATATACAAGACTTTAAAATATGAGATGAGGCATGTATTGCAGTGATTATGTTATAAAAATGTGCATGTTAGCTAGTTTTTCTGGTATTTTTTTCACCATCTGATCATCTTGTAAAGGTGCTTACTTCCACAGATGGTCATTCCATTTTCTGACAAATGGGCACTCTACAAAAAGTAACATTTTCTAAGAACAACTGCCAAACATGACATTTCTGTGAAATTAAATGTATTATTGCTAATATTTTCCCCCAAGCTTGTCAAAATTGCATATACGTTATTAAACACTACATATTACATTTTTAACTTCATTTAATTTTTGAGTTAACATTTCTGATACTTAATTAGATATAGCCATGAATTAAATAGAATTGCGTGGATTATCAACCAACCATTTTCTCATATACATTAAGATTATAATTTAAGCATGTTCTTTAGCAAGAAATTTCTTATTTCCAGAGCACATTTATGAATTATGGCCTTTTTAAGAAATGTTTTTATTGACACAGCTAATGAAGAGTTAAGTTTAAGATTTTATGCCTTGCAAAGGGGGACAGAGTATCTTTTTTTGCTTTTCTAAGATCTCTATAAGCATATTTTTCATTAGTGGTGGCCATAATCAATGCAACGATTCTTAAAAACAAAAACAAGGCCTCCTGGGTGGCGCAGACATTAAATACACAGTGCTGTCAAGCTATCTCTAGCAACTGCAGCCTGAGTTCAATCCCTGCCCAGGGAGCTGACCCACACGGCGCAGCAGACCTCTCCTATCTCACAGGCTGCTCCCCTCAGTAGTGTATTTCAGTAAATCTGCCTGTTGTGCTCTCCAACTGTCTCTGGTGAATCCTCTCACTCCCCACACCTCTGGTCTACATCCCAGTTCTTGTACACATAAATAAATCTTTAAAAACAAAAACAAGTGATTAGTTTTTACAGTAGAGAACAACAAACTAAGCCCTGATACATGACCACATAAACATGTTTCAGAGGGGATTCCTCCATTAGTTGAGAGGGCTAAATGACTTCTAAGTTCTCTTTCAAAGTCAAAACTTAGAAACTGATTACAAAACTTAGAAACATACCCGTTAGAGGATATTCTATGCAGTTGCTGTTTTTTTAGCAGTCCCCAATGCTACTTACTTATAGTATTTGTATAAAAATCCATCTGATGCTATAAATTTAGACCAATAGATGGATACTTAATATCTCCCCTTGTGTGCCAGATTAAGACAAAATAACCATTTCTAAAGTTTTGATTTTCATGGCATGAAAATAGTTTTTACCTTTAAGTATGACATTTAGTGTGGGTTTTCCATAAATACATTTTATAATGTTGAGAAAGTTCCCTTCCACTCCTAGTTTTGAGTGTTTTTATCATGAAAGGATATGAATTTGCCAAATAGTTGATAATGAGCATATGTTACCCCCCCAATTCGATTGGTCATGATGTATAATCCTTTTTATATGTGTCTTAATTTGGTTTGCTAGTATTTTGTTGAGGAATTTGTTTATATTCTTAAGGGATTTTGGTCTGTAACTTCCTTTTCTGATACCTTTGTTTTTTATATTAAAACATTTTTATTGAGGTATAATTGATATATAACATTAGTTTCATATGTGCAAAATAATGATTTAAGATATATATATGTATATTGCAAAAAGATCCTCACATTAATTCTAGTTTTCATTCATGCTATACATAGTCACAATTTTTTTCTTGTGATGAGGACTTTTATGATTTATTCTCTTAGCAATTTTCAAATATGCAATGCAGTATTACCTTTAAGCCACCATGCTGCATATTACATCCCCATGGCTCATTTGTTTTATGACTGGAACTTTGTACCTTATGACCCCCTCACCCATTTCACTCACCCTACTTACTCTCACCTCTGGTAACTACAAATCTAATATGTCCTCTGTATTTATGAGTTCACTTTTTTACTACTATTTTAATTTTTAGATTTCATCTATATGTTACAATTAAATTTCTCATATAAGTGAGATCATCCAATATCGTTTCTTTGTATGACATATCAATGAACATAATACCCTCAAGGTCCATCCATGTTGTCACAAATGCAAGACTTCTTTCGCTTTTGTGACGAATAATGTGTCATTATATATGTATATGTGTATATACATATATACTGGGAACATATGTACACACATGACAGCCACTCTCACACACCACATGTCATGTACTACAACTTCTTTACCTATACATCCTTTACACTTCAGTTGCTTCCATGTCTTGATTATTGTAAATGCAATTTAATAGTGGGATCTATGTATCTTTTAAAATTTCAAGCTTAAGCTTATTCCAATTGTTTATTAGTGTTTTTATTTCCCTTGCCCTGATAGTTAAGTGTCCAGAAACATTCTTATTGTTGATGTCATGGAATATACTGTCAATTTTTTCTTCTATATATTCTATTGTTATAGGTCCTACATATAAATTTTAATCCATTTGAAATTTATTTTTGTGTTTGGAGTTAGCAAGTGATGCAGCTTTATTCTTTTATGTGTGACCTTGTAGTTTTCCCAGCACATTTACTAAAGAAATGGTCCTTTCCACATTGCATGGATGTAGCTGCTTTATCATAAGCTAGGTAGTGATATGTACCTGGATTTATTTCTGAGCATCGATTTCTATTTTATTGTTCCATGGATTTGTTGCCATGCCAATACCATATTGTTTTTAGTATTGTTGCTTTATAATAAAGTGTGAAGTCATATAACATGATGCACCTGTTTTTGCCCTTTTTGCTATTTGAGGCGTTCTCTGATTCCATATAAATTTCAGCATCTTTTGATAAGTTTCTTTGAAAAAATTACTGGTATTTTAATGTGGATTGTGTTAAATTTATATATTGCTTTATGTAGCATAGTCATTTTGATTATATTGATTCTCACCATCCATGAGCATTGGGATATGCATTGGGATATTCTTTCATCTCATGTCACTAAGTCCTTTAATTATGTCTTGTAGTTCTTGTTGCGTAGGTCCTTCACCTCCTTAGTTAGGTTGATTGAAAGATATTTAATTCCTTTTAAAGCAATTATAATGGTGTTATCTTCTTGATTCTTTTGCTTTTCATTCATTGTATATTAAAAAATGCTGCTGATATGTCTATATTGACTGAGTGTGTCACTCTGCTGTATTAATCTATTGTTTTTTATGACATTTTGGTAGAGTTGTTAGTGTCTTATATGTATGATATATCATGTGTGAATAGTGATAGGTTATTTTCTTTTCTAACCCATATTCTCTTTATTTCCTGCTGTTTTCTGCTAACTCTGGTCAAAACCTCTAATACTAAGTTAAAAAGTCTTGGTGACAGTGGGCATCATTGTTTTGTTCCTGATCTTAAGGGGAAAGTTTTCAGTTTTTCACCATATTGGGTGTTGGTTTGTAACTAATGGCCTGTATTTCATGTATTTATTTTTTCTTCCCATCTTATTTAGAATTTCAATTACAAATGGGTACAGAATTTTGCAAATGGTTTCGCTGCATCTATTGATTTTATATGATTTTTATCTTTTTAAAAAAGATTTATTTATGTATACAAGAGCTGGGGTGTAGGCCAGAAGTGTGGGGTGGTGAGAGAATTCACCAGAGACAGAGTGGGGAGCAGAACAGGCAGATCTACTGAAATACACTGCTGAGAGGAGCAGCAGGTGAGGCAGGAGAGGTCTGCAGTGCCATGTGGGAAGCTCCCTAGCTGGGGTTCAAACACGTGCTGCAGTGGCTGCTGATAGCTTTATAGTGCTGAGACTTAACCCCTTGAGCCACCAGGGAGGCCCCTATGATTTTTATCTTTACTTTTGTTGATATGCTATAGTGTATTGATTAACTTATGTTCAACTATTCTTGCATCCCTGGAATAAATTCCACTTGGTCATAATGGGTACTATTTGCATTTCAACCTGATAGAATTTTGTTGAAGATATTTGTAGTGATGTTAATCAGGGATATAAGTCTCTTTTTTTATGCTATCTTTATCTGATTTCTGTAAGTAGGTAATGTTACCCTCATCAATGTGTTTGAAACATTGTCTTTCCTTGTATTTTTAAACTACACTGACGGCAGAGAAATACAAAGAGCAAAGAGATTGCTTTGAAAAACTATCTGCCAATAAAATAAATAACCTTGAAGAAATGGACAAATATCAAGATCAAAATAATTTACCAGGACTAAATCAGAAACAAACAGAAGAGTTGAGCAAAGCAGTCACAAACATGGGAACTGAAACAGCAATAAAGTCTTCATGAAAACAAAAGACCAGACAGCTTTGCAAATGAATTTTATCAAACCTTTGAACAAGAACTAATGCCTATCTTACTCAAATTGTTTTAAAAAATACAACACATAGTAGTTACCCACAAATATTTGTTGAACAAATGGCTTTTTAATTGTTTTGTGTGAGTCTTCCCCCAAAAACTGCTTTGTAAGCTTCTTGAGAGAATGTCCCATGTTGCCTTTGTATACCTCTGCCCCCCCAGTGTCAGTCCTCTGAGGGCACACCTCAGAGTTATACTGGAGGGTCTCCCTTCCAGTGGACACTGAGCAAGGCAGACCAACTCCCTAGTGAGCTGAAATCACTCTCGATGTCACTGGACTCCTTCCACTTCTCAGGCTAGAACTCCACCCAACTACTTGAGACAGAAGATAGGCTGTGCTGAAGATGTTCTATGTCTTGATTTGGGTGGTAGCTCCATGACTGTATATATGTAAAATCTCATTAGGTGGTGTACTTGAGATTAGTGCACATTTGGTACTTTATTGTAAGTGTATTATGCCTAAATCAAAAAGTATTTTAAAGAAGTCTGTTTCATTCTTTGAGATCTCCAGAGAAAGTTAAACATGCTAAATGATATATTAAGATTAGGAAAGAGTTCTACGTGTTCCTCCTTATCAAGAATTTCAAATTTAGGGCCTCCCTGGTGGTGCAGTGGGTCAAGTGCAGCACTATGAAGCTATCCAGAGCCCCTGCAGCACGAGTTCAATACCAGGCCAGGGAGAGTCTCACATGGTGCAACAGACCTCTCCTGCCTCACCCGCTGCTCCCCTCAGCAGTGTACTTTAGTCGATCTGCCTGTTCTGCTCCCCACTCTGTCTCTGGTGAATCCTCTCACTGTCCCACACCTCTGGCCTATACCCCAGTTCTTGTATACATAAATAAATAAACCTTTTAAAAATTTTCAAATTTAGTGATTGAAATTTTTTAAGAATTCAGTTTATTAAAGTAAAATTATTTTTATTCTTTTACAGAGCTCGTGGTAGCAGAATATCACAAAAAAATCAGAGAGGCTTTTGAAGTATTTGACCATGAGTCAAATAATACAGTGGATGTGAGGTTTGGAAATGTTTTCTTTATTTTAATTCTAAGTCACTGATACAACTCATAAAATGGAAGGTTATTTTCTTTCTACACATCTTGGATCTATTATGCATTTAAAATATTTATTTTCCTGTGACCTGTAAATGTTTTTGCTAACTCTTGCTTCAGATCAGTATTGCTTCTTATTCTTGATAGCCCAAGTGAAAAGAACATGTTTCTACATTGTCTATTCCAGCCTCTAGACTGTAAATTCTATAAGTGAGATGAACTCTACTATGGCTTTAATATTGGACACCTATTTGGCATTCATTAAATAGTTGTTCAGTGAATAACTAGAATTTACCTTTAAAACACATAGGTATATATTATCTATGGGATGTTATAAAAAAAGATTAATAATGCTTTCAGCAATGATACATTACCACAGTAAAATAACAAAGAGACCAAGACAAAAGATCATAAAAGATGGGAGAAAGACACAGATACTGGTAGATCTAGAATGGAGGACAAGAGACAAGAATAGCTTCAGACTAGGAAAAAGAAGAAAAGGTAAAAGGTACAGATTACACATGAGTATAAAAGACATTGAGTGTTCTATGTCACACATGTCAAAAAAAGGCAATAAAATCATTAAACCAGGAGGCCAGGCTGAATGAGGAGTATTTGATAGGACAACAATCTCAAGACTCAGAGCCAAGTACAAAGGCCAATAGAGAAGTGGGATGTGATTTTAAAATGGTGCTAGAAATGACCTGTTTGATGTTCATAAGCCAGCACCATCACTTCTGTACTGTAAAGGGAGTTAATGCTTTAGATGTAAGCTAGGTTTAATGAACAGTATAGGATTTTATTTATGACAAATTATATTCCTTAGTTTCTCACACCTGAAGGCACAGGTGTGATTGAAGGAAGGCGACTAGGAAGTGCAATGAGTTTCATTACTTTACAGTAACACATTTATGCAGTTTTGTTTTATGCCTCAACTACGTTTATGGGCTTTACTGACATAGATAAGGAGAGAGTGGAGTAAGTTCCAACTCTTGACTGTAGTTGGCCTTGCATGAGCCTTGCTTCAGCCATTTACCAAGGAAGTATGAGGGGAACCTGCAGGGCTGCAGCCCTACAGCTCCAGGTGTTTCTGGCCACCTTGATTGCTCTGTGAGAGACACTCCATGACACACATTCCCTGACTGTGTCTATCCCAGCAGGAGAATGATGGGGGGAGACACTGGTGAGAGGTTGGGAGAGGGCTGGGAGCATGCAGCTCTTGCCTGCATGGTAGGTGACACCATTTCATACTACTCACTGAAACTGAGGGGTTCCTGGGGGCAGGGGAGAGAGGTGTTGTTAGAGAAGTCAGGAAAAGTAGAAGAAAGACTAGGAAGGCCTTGTGAGGGAAAAGAGGAACAGGAAAGAAACCAACATTTACTTAAGGATTGCTATCTGACAAACTCCCTGTAGTTGAGTACTAGGAGATTTGTGTACACAACCTCATTTTAGTCTTTTTCTTTGGTGAGAGTTGGTATCTCCAGTTTTATTAAGAGACAGGGAGAGGGAAATGTTTGCCTAAGGTGACATCAGGGGTTTTCTAATCCCCTAATACTTCCCAGGCTCATCTCTTGCCTTTAAGCTTCCTGACAGTAGCAGTGGAAAGCCCTCCTAAGTCCTTAGGCCTTTTTGGGGTAAAAGGAACAATTAAGGAAAAATAAACATGTTTATGAGATTCATCTTTTTCCCATTCAAAATTAAAATTTATGAAGGCCCTGAGGGAAAATTTATGTTCTTAAAGCTGAAATTGTCTACTTTATTAAATAAAGAAGGTTACCAAGAAAGCTGAATTATTTTTTTTTTTTAAAGATTTATTTACTTATGCATACGAGCTGGGGTACAGTCCAGAGGCATGGGGCGGCGAGAGGGTTCACCAGAGACAGAGCGGGGAGCAGAACAGGCAGATAGATGGAAATACACTGCTGAGGGGAGCAGCGGGCAAGGCAGGAGAGGTCTGCCGCGCCATGTGGGATTCTCCCCAGCCGGGCGTCGAACTCGCGTCGCCACTGCCGACAGCTCCACAGCGCAGCGCTTAACCGCTGCGCCACCGGGGAGGCCCAGAAAGCTGAATTATTTTTAGCACTAAAACATTAATGTTAAGCATATTTCAATAGTAGTAACATGGATGGATGCATTTTTTTCATCTTTATTCTTTCTGTTAAGTTGTAAAGCACTTTAATGTTTATAATGAGTGTTCTCATGCTGCTGGTATCATTACCATTCACTCTTTATAAATAAGCAGAAATTAGGGACAGAGAAGCAAAGTGACTCACCCAGTAGTTTACAGGGGACTAGCGACAGAGTTTCTTCTGTTTGGGCAATCTGTGCTGCAGCCCTCACAGGCTTTGGGGACACAGTCAAGAAAGGCCTCTCTTGCCTTTCTCAACCTGCCAGGCTCTCGCTTTGTAAAACAATTAACCTAGCTAGAATTTATTTTGGTGTGTGATTAAACATCTAAGACTTTTTCTCTTATTCAAATTCTGAAACAATTTGTTTTATTTACTTCTTGAATTACTAGGCTTACCTACTTTATAATGTACTGCATTTTCCATAACTGGGGCTAATCTCAGCTGTGTGTTGTGATCTGTTTCTTTACTTTTCAGTCTCATACTAGATCAATCTTATATTAATTTTTTATCTCTTTATAATCTACTTTAATGTCCAATAGAGTGACTCTTTATTACTCGTCTTTTTAAGTTTTAAAAAAATTAATTAATTTATTTATTTTTATTAGTAGAACTGGGGTGTGGGCCAGAGGTGCAGGGGGATGAGAGGATTCACCAGAGACAGAGTGGGGAGCAGAACAGGTGTATTTACTGAAATACACTGCGGAGGGGAGCAGTGGACGCAACAGGAGAGGTCTGCTGCTCCACATGTGGGTCAGCAACCTGGCCGGGATCGAACTTAGGCCATAGCAGCGATAGCACTGTGTCTTGACCACTAGACCACCAGGGAGGCCCCTTTAAGCTTTTTAATTATGAATCAAAGGCAGTATTCTGTGTAATGACTGAGTGATGTAAAGAAGTATCTGAATGGAGTGAGTTTAGAAATTTGTATTAATGGTGGTTTGGGCAGGGTAGAAAGAGTGTTTCCTTGAGAGGCTTTCGGGGCACTTGGTAGGGAAGTATTACTTTCTAGGGATCATTCCTCCTTGATGTGCTTTATCCTTCAGTGGAGGCGTGGTAACGTTTACATTGTGGGCGCACTTGGGCCCTCTTTTAGGAATTTTGTGCTGGCTGCTGCCCCTTCCCTTTCTCACTGCTTTGTGCAAATTGAAAGATCTCATTTTAAATTCTATCATGTGAGATAGAGGTGAGGGCTGGTGTGGTGAAAGGGGTCCTCCTGCTTTCCTCCCATCTCTGAGGACCAACTCTGAGGTCTGAAATCAGTCTTCTTAGGTTCCATCTCTAGCTTTGTGACTACGAGTTACCTATTTATCCTTTCTGTGCCTCCGTTTTTACATTCTCTTCATAGGACTGATACAACTAAGTCATCCTCAAAACATGGTTAGAAACCCTTATGTGTCCCTAGGACCATTTCGGGGATCTTTGAAGTCAAAACTATTTTCTTAGTAAATCCAAGACAGTATTTTCTGTTTTCATTCTCAGGTTTCACAAGTATATTTGAATTTTGCAAAAGCTACATGGTGTATAATACTGCAACAAATTGAATGCAGAACCAGATAAGAGAATCCAGCTGTCTTCTGTGAAACCTGACATTAGATTTGCAAATGTGTAAAACAGTGCCACTCTTTTAATTAAACTTATTTTTTAATGGCTATATTTAATAAAAATTGTTTTTTTATATAAACATATAATAGGCTTATTTCTAAATGAAAAACTTTTCAAATTTGAGGTTTAAGTTCTAATATATGGCTAATATAAATTCATCTAACTCATATCAATATTCTTCAAAATTGGGCTTCCCCGGTTGCGCAGCGGTTGGGCGCTGCGCTGTGGAGCTGTTGGCAGCGGCAACGCGAGTTCGACGCCCGGCCGGGGAGAGTCCCACATGGCGTGGCAGACCTCTCCTGCCTTGCCCGCTGCTCCCCTCAGCAGTGTATTTCTGGTCTGCCTGTTCTGCTCCCCGCTCTGTCTCTGGTGGTCCCTCTCGCCGCCCCGCGCCTCTGGCCTGTACCCCAACTTGTATGTATAAATAAAAAATAAATCATTAAAAAAAATTCTTCAAAATTCTAAATAAATTTTAAGAGTGTAAAAAGCGGTTCTGAAACCCAAACGTATGAAAAACATTGTTGTAGCAGACATTTTAGAAGAATATTTTTCCCCATCTTTTCAGACAATTTATTAATAATTTTTCATATTCCCCCAAATATTTTCAGGTAAAATAGATTTTAAAAATCTATACATATTTGGACAACTTAGAATTAAAAAAATGTATGTTATGAAAGTGCTTAAAAAACTTGTTTATCAAGCTATATTTAGAAGTATTTTCCATACTTAAGACATGACATATACTTGGGGACGAAAACCACTTTTTAAAAAACTGCTTTTAGGAGTAATATAGGGGAACCAAATAAAGGATCAGGGGAAAAAAACAATAATAATCCCCCCCCCCCAAATTAGCAGGCAACCATAAATCAGAGACATTCTTTGAGGGAGGGGAAGGAAAAGGCATCAGAATGGGAGAGAAGAGTACAAGGAACTATGGTGATGGTTCACAGGTGAATTGGTGGTGGGAATTTTACGGGGACTACACAATGATGTAAAAGATATAAATAAAAAGTAAATTCAAAAAACACTTTTTAATGTTGACTTATAGGGTGAGATACTATGTAAGCTATTCTGCTCTTTGCTTTTTCATACTTGGTGATTATTACTGATTGATGATAATTCCTTATATCCTGGTGATTATTCTTATTTCTTACAGATGAAGCATAATATATTGACTCAATCACCAATCAGTGGATATTAGAGTTGTTTCTAGACTTTTGCAATAATATTCCATGTTGCAGAGAATATCTTAGTATGTGTGTTACTTTGCAAAAGTGAGAATTTTTCTCTGGGATAAATTATTGGAAATGTGTCAATGTGAATGAATATTTTTGATAGGTATTACTATTTTGACAATAGATTTTTCTCACCTCATTATGAGTGTACTTGTTCCCCATTCCCTCTTAAAGCTTAATTACTGAACTTTAGTATTCTGCCAATTTGAATTATATCCCAGACTTTATATATATCTTGTTGATATATGTTTTAGGCTGAAGTTGGTTGAGAGTATGGCCCTTTCAAGAGGGGGTTGATGAGGCATAGAACATCCATTGCTTTGCTACTCCTGCCAAGCATGACATGAAGAATGACTCCCTTTAAGACTTGCTCTACAAATCATCAGCTGTGGATATCAGATACACTTGTAGTTGTGTAAGAAAGTATAGGAGTTGCTCAGAATTGCTCCAGATTTACTTGGGAGTGTGAGGGCAGGTGAGGTCAGCAACTACTGGTTCCACCTTATACATAAAACAAGTAACTCCTGTCTCCACCATAGTCAATTGTAATGGAATTCAGGGTTCTATCTATTCTAGATAAAGGGACTGACAGAAACCTCATCCATCTCATCTACAGAGATTGTAAGGTAAGATATCTAAAGCTGCTCTTTCCCTGAGGGAGGTGAAAGATGGGATTAGTATGGATGCTATTCAAGTGGCTATGAAAGGGAAAAGATTTAGTTACAGTAGCAGGGTCCCAAGGAGCATGGGAATTCATTATTTTCATCTTTGATGGACTCAGAAACAAGTGTTTAGAGATGTTGCTGTATAAAGCAGTAATGAAGCCAGGCCAAGAGCCAGACTTGTAAGTGCTGTAATGCCAGTAAGGCTTTGGTTAATTTAAAGGCATGGTAGCTACACCATCTCCTAACTCATAGCCTTCTTCTGTTTCATTTTTTTAATTACTGAGAAGTGACACTCAAATTGTTACAGGGCAGCCTCGATATGCAGTGGGTTGCCTGACTGTGGGTCCTCACCCGTGCCCTTAAAAGGGACTTACAATAAAACTCAACTGCAGGCACATGTGAAAAAAATTAATATAAAAGGGTTTATTTACAAAAGGAAGGGAAATGAAGGAATGAATAACTCAGGGAAAAAGAGATAAATCGGCAAATGCATCCTACCAGTTCTGCTGAGCTGGAACCCCAGTGGCACGCTGTAGCCCGGCGAGAAGCCAAGAGACCCCCAAGGCCCACATGTCTGGTTATATACCAAACCTGGCTGCTTAACTCCGCCCACAGTTTCCAGTAATCCTCCATTTGTGATGATGACATTAAGGGATTTGTAGTCCTTGGTGTCTTGGATCTCTTGGTCTGAGATAGATAAACCTATCTGTGGAGTTTGTTCCAGACGTCCTTTCCCCCCAGCAAAATGTCTATATTTTCTGAAAACTACCGATGTATTTTGTAATGGTTTTCAACCTTCCACTGATAGCTCATTTTAAGCTACTTTTCCTTTGCTCACCTAACTCTAAGATTGTATTTTTAACGAAAGTACATTTTTATCTCTTTTAACTTATAAACTTACTGATGACAAAACCTATTTTATATTTCAGTTCTATAATGCATACAATATTGTTTATTTACAATGACAATAATATTAGCAGATGGTATGTAACTGCTTGTGTGGAGTTATTGGGAAATGAATGTGTTGAGGTGGGGTAGGGGTCATTCAGTGATAGATCTTACTTGCTTCCCTAAGGCAATGCAAATTCATAAATGCAAATAAGTGACGAGGGTAGACTTCAGTTTTTAGAAGGAAAACTCTAGCTGCTATAGGATGGTGGGCATGTGATTTGAAAAGTGGTTCATAATTATGGGTGCATGTTAGAATCACCTGGGGAGCTCCTATGGGGGAGAGACAGACAGACAGACAGACAAAGAGAGAGAGAGAGACAGAGACAGAGAGTGGGAGGGAGGCAGAAAGAGAGAGAGAGAGAGAGAGAGAGAGAGAGAGTGAGAGAGAGAGAGAGAGAGAGAGAGAGGCAAAGACTTGAACAGTGATTTGAAGAAAAAGTTCAGTGGACATGGAACAAAAGGAACTCCCATACTCTGCTCAAAAGAATCTTAATTAGAGCTTGGGGAAAAGTTGGATAACAGTGTGTCTGTGTGGTAGCCTTATAGAGTTGCCAGCAAACCCAGATAGCTCAAGAACTGCATGCAAAAGAGCAGCAGAGAGGTGAACTGAGATCTCTCCATCTTAACAAGAACTAATGACTCTCCTGAGCCTGCCACCCACAGTCAGGCAGAAACAACAATGTCTCCACAGGGGCAAGCATGAGTGGCTCTAGTAGCCTAGCCATACAAGTAATGATCCCTTTTGATAATTAAATACTCCATGGCATTTACCTTGATGTGTTTTTCACACCTCGAGGCAGTGAATATCAAATCTCCTAGTTATCTACACAGAATTATGGATGGAAAGTCTTTCACTATTTATTCAAAATATCCCACTATACAGATGTCTTCCTAGGAAGAAAAAAAAAACATAAAAATTTACCCAGTTACCAGGTATTAATGATAATACTTGATTATCATTATCTTTCTCTTCATTGCTGAGAATCTTAATAAAAGGAGTGCTTGCTTTTATTGAAAATCTTCATTCTGTTCAGTCTTCAACATGAATTATAATTTGACTTCTTAGTGTCCACCATTGTTTTGATTTTTTTACTTTTGATACTTTTACAATTTTGTTTTTCTGTGTATGCCACTTTACATTTAGAAATTTGGGTGTTCTGCCTGCTGCTTGTATGTCTATGGTGGTTTCTTTCATTAGAATTAGAAAGTTTCAGCTATTATTCTTTGATTAGACTTTTTTTGGCCTTCTTTTTCTTCACCTTCAAGAATATCCATTATCCTTTTGTTTCCTTTTCTAGTGGAGTCTTTCATTTCATGTAGTTTCTTCATTTTTCTTAAATCTTATTTCTCTCTCTACTCTACCATTTGGATTAATCATATATTTTAATCTTCCACTTATGAAATTCTTTTTTTAATATATATTTTTATTGTTATTTATATCTTTTACATTTTGTATTCCCCTTGGGTAACCCACCACCAATTCACCTGTGATCCATCTCCGTGGTCCCTTGTATTCTTTTCTACTACATTTTGTGCCCTTATCCTCCCCCTCCCCCAAACCCCCAAGTGTCTCTCTCCTATTTGGTTTCCCTATAGTCCTGTTACAAGTAAAAATATTTGATATTTTTCTTTCTTTCTGGCTGGTTTCGCTGAGTATGATCCCCTCTAATTCCATCCATGTTGCTGCAAATTGCATGTGTTTATCTTCTTTGAATGCTGAATAGTATTTCATTGTGTATATATACCACATCTTCTTGATCCAGTCGTCTATTTTTGGACATCTGGGTTCCTTCCATACCTTTGCTATTGTGACCATTGCTTTTCAGTATAATACTGGAAGTCCTCGCCAGAGCAATAAGACAAGAGAAAGACATTCAAGGAATCCAAATAGGAAAAGAACAAATTAAACTGTCTCTGTTTGCAGACGATATGATAATATATATACAAAACCCTAAAACTCTATAGAAAAACTACTCAAAATTATAGACCAGTTCAGTAAAGTAGCAGGATACAAAATCAACGCACAAAAATCAGTAGCCTTCCTATATGCAAACACCCAATCTGAAGAAGAAATTAAGAAATCCACCCTCTTCAAAATTGAAACCAAAAAAATCAAATATCTGGGAATAAATCTAACAAAAGACGTAAAAGACTTATACAAAGAAAACTACAAAGCACTGTTGAAAGAAATACAAGAAGACACAAGGAAATGGAAAGACATCCCCTGCTCATGGATTGGAAGGATTAACATTTTCAAAATGGCAATCCTCCCAAAAGCAATTTACAGATTCAATGCTATTCCAATAAAAATCTCAATGACATTCTTCAAAGAAATAGATCAAATACTGATGAAATTCATATGGAACCACAAAAAGCTCTGCATAGCTAAAACCCTCCTGACTAAAAAAGAAAGAAAACGGAGGAATTTCACTCCCAGATTTCAAACTATACTACAAAGCCGTAATAACTAAAACAGCATGGTACTGGAACAAAAACAGACACAAAGACAAATGGAACCGAATAGAATACCCAGAATTTAAGCTGCATATATATGAACAACTAATCTTTGACAAAGGAGCAAAGGAAATGCAGTGGAACAAGGACAGTCTATTTCATAAATGGTGCTGGGAAAACTGGACAGCTGCATGCAAAAAAATGAAGCTAGACTACTGCCTCACACCCTGCACAAAAACCAACTCAAAATGTATAAAAGACCTACACTTATGAAATTCTTTACTCAGAAAGACTAAGCCTACCCCATTGTTTTTCTCTCTGTGATGAACCCAAGGTCCTCTCCATGACTGACGTCCACTGTCCAGGTCCCTGTCTCAGTATCATAGGACTCCACAGTTCACAACAGATTTCTTTCCAGCCTCAGGAGAAAAGGGTGGGAGGAGGATGTTCTGCCATTGCTTACAGGATAACCAGACAATCGCCCCAGGGCTGATTGCTCAGTCTTGAAGCAATACATTGTTTCACACTCACTGTGGAGGGCTCCTGTGCCAGTCTGGATCCACCAGAACCTGTACCTTCCCTGGGTCTAAACATCCATCAGGAATGACCACCTCCATGTCTAGGTCTCCTGTGCCCTCTCCCAGCTCCAAAGCCTTACTGAATAACAGAGTACCCATCTTGGGGAGAAAGATGTGTTGGTCAGTTCAGTGATGCTATCAATGAGCTGGTGAAGTATACCTGTGGATTATGGTTGCTTTTCTTGTACCTAAAGGAGAGTTTACAGGCAGAGAGCTAATCACCCATGTCTTGTCTCTGCCTGCATCCCCCAATCTAAACATGAAAACTTGTAAGTATTTAAAAAAGTAAGGATCTCTTCCTTCATGAACTTGGAGTAGGGAAAGTGACTCAAAATAAAATCTGTAAGTAAAATGATTGACACATTCAGCCACACAAAGATTGTTTTTCTAGGAAAAAAAATTAAAAAAACAAGAGATAAATGACTACTTGAGAAAACCTTAGATCACCTAATGGTTTAAGACCCCTAACATATAAAAGTCCTAACTCTTTAAAAATATCTGAAACCAGAAATCTCCATTTTTTGACCACAGAGAAAAAAGAAATTTAGTATGCCACTATTTTAAAATTTAATCTTTTCAAGGGACTGTGGTTATGGTTCATGGGTGAATTGGTGGTGGAAAGTCTATGGGGACTACACCTGAGAAAAGAAAGCAAACATTGTAAAAAAAAAAAAAATGAACAACAATGTAAACTATATATAAATAAATAAGAGGTCCTACCATCTGTCACACAAAGCTAAAATTTGTTTTAATCTTTTCAAAAGTTTTAAAAAAACTCATTTTGAAATTAATTTTAGAGTCACAAAAATGCAAAAAATAATACAGCATTCAAAACCATGAACTAAACCACACATCTTAGTGAACTTTTACCAGCTTTTCCACGAATTTCCCGTCTCTTGTGCAGGATCCAATACGAATCCTATGTTGCATTATTTACATTGTTTTTTAAGCCCTTCAGTCAGTGAGCATTCCTCAGTCTTTTCCAAGGCTTTTGAAAAGTTCTGCTCAGTGATTTTGTAGAATGTCCCTCAATTTGGGTTGGTAGAGCTGTTTTTCATGATTACATTGATATAATTCATTTTTTTGCATGAATACTATAGGCCTTATTTTGTATTCTCAGAGCATCGCTCAGACATATTAACTAGAAACAGTAACATCAACACAACTTGATGTTAATGCGTCCTACCACTCATATGTTGAACTTGATTATTCAGTTAGTGTTGTCCAGGTGTCTCCATCATAAATTTAGTTTTTCCTTTTGTAACTAAAATATCTTAAGGGAGATGTTTCAAATCTATCAAATGTCCTATTTCTCTTCAAACTTTTGCCCAAGAATTTTGGCATCCATTGCTTGATCTTACCTGTAGCAATTATTACTATAGTGGTTGCCAAATGGTGTTTCTGCATTTTTTTTAAAGGGAACTCCAGGAGAGTACAATTTTTGTTTTATTTGGAAAGTGGACCATGTTGAGTCTGGAATTATTGAGATCTTTCACAATGTTAGGAAATGTTTTAGTCAATTAATTTAGTAAATTTCTTTTTAAAATTCTTGTGAACAAAATAGGCATGAGAAATAAAAAGGCATAGTGACTCTGGTCTGCATCTGAGCCTTTTTCTCTGCCTGCTAATCAGTATGATATGTTCTAAGATGTTATTGCAAAGAGTTCTGACAGGCAGAATCAGAAGTAAGAATGGGGACCATGCAAAATTGAGTCAAATGATATCTCCAAGTTTATTTTTATTATCACCATGCTCTAACCAACTGACCTGTCTGGCCCATATCAGTTACTTATTTTTAAAAGATTATAATATTAAAGAAACCGGCAACAACAAACGCTAGCGAGAATGTGGAGAAAAGGAACACTTTCACACTGCTAAAGGGAATACAAACAGGTCCAACCACTATGGAAAGCTGTGTGATGTTCCTCAAACTACTGAAAGTGGACAGCCTCTCTGGTGGCACAGTGGGTTAAGCACAGCACTATGAAACTTTCCAGAGCTACTGCAGCATGTGTTTGATACCCGGCCAGGGAGATTCCCACATGGTGCAGCAGACCTCTCCTGCCTCGCCCGCTGCTCCTGTCAGCAGTGTATTTCAGTAGATTTGCCTGTTCTGCTCCCCACTCTGTCTCTGGTGAATCCTCTCACTGTCCCACACCTCTGGCCTACACCCCAGCATTGTATGCATAACTAAATAAATCTTAAAAAAAAAAAACTACTAAAAATGGAGTTACCATATGACTCAGCAATTCCACTCCTAGGAATCTACCCAAAGGACATAAAAACATTAAAAGAAAACCTGCACTCCTATGTTTATTGCAGCACACTATTTTCAATAGCTAAGATATGGAAACAACTTAAATGCCCCAAAACAGATGAATGGATCAAAAATATATACACAATGGAATACTAGTCAGCAATCAAAAAAATAAACTCATACCATTTGCAGTAACATGGATGGAGCTGGAAGGCAATATGCTCAGTAAAGTAAGTCAGAAGGAAAAAGAAAAAATATCGAATGGTTTCACTTATAGGAGGAACATAGGGAAAACAAGGGATCAGGAAAAAAAAGACAAAACTAGCAGGCAACTATAAATCAGAGGCATGCAGTAGGGGAGAGGGAGGGATCAAAACAGAGGGAGGGAAGAGCACAAGGGACTGTGGCCATGGTTCATAGATGATGGTGGTAGTAATTTTATGGAGACTATACCTGAGAGGAGAAATCAAACATTCTACAAAAATGAATAACGATGTAAAAAATACATGTATAAATTTAAATAAAGGCGATTACAATATAGGTTGATGTGAGAATTGAGTGATCGATAGTTAATTTTCAAATCATCAGGTGTTCTACAGATTCATCCATTATTCCACAAGTATTTATCAAGTCCTTATTACATGTGAGCTCCTTGTAGGTGTTAAAGTACAGCAGTGAAAGAGAAAGGCCTCTGCCCTCATGGTGTTCATATTTTAGAGGAAAGAGACAGACAATATACAATAAGCAACTGAATGTATATTATTTCAGATGTAATAAGTGTTATAAAGTAAAATAGGATGATGTAATAAAATGAAAATAAAATAGGATCATGTATTAAAGAATGAGGAGGGATGAAACATTTAGGTGGGATGATATAGTTTGCACATTTTAGCCAGGGGGTTTCTCTGGAAGTGTTTTTCAAGTTAAGATAATGATCATTAAAGAAGGGCCTCCCTGGTGGTGCAAGGGATTGAGTCTCAGCCTATGAAGCTATCTGTAGCCACTGCAGTACCAATTCGATCCCTGACCAGGGGAAAAAAAATGAAAAATGTCGTAGCAGACCTCTCCTGCCTCGCCTGCTGCTCCCCTCAGCAGTGTATTTCCCTTAATCTGCCTGTTCTGCTCTCTCCACTCTGTCTCTGGTGAACCCTCTCACCTCTCCCCACCCCCCGCCCCACCTTCTGCCCCCCTGCACCTCTGGCCTGCACCCCAGCTCTTGTATGCATAAAAAATAAATCTTAAAAACAAAGATAATTAAAGATAAGATCTTTAAAATGAGAAGGAACCAACCATATGAGAACGGGAAGAGCAAGTCTAGAGGGCCTGTGAAGGTAAACAGCTGTAGTCTTAGAGAAAACAAGGTATAATCGCGTGTAGACAGCGGCATAGAATCAAGTCAAAAAGGTTTGACAGGGGCCAAATCATGTAGAGCTTTATAGAGCATGAGAAGGAGTTTAGATTGAGTATAATTGGGGAATTTTAAGCTGAGGACGTATATAGAATGGTTTTCATTTTAAACAAATTTTAAAAAACTGCTGTGAGGCAATGGGTTAAGAATGAATTGGTAAGAGCAGAAGCAGAATAACATGAGTGCTTGCTGTGGTTCATGCAGGAGAGAATGGTGTTCAGAGAGGGTAACTGCAGTAGAGTATATTCTCTTTTTAATGGGCAGAATTATGTCCCCTCCCCAGCACCCCTCCCCCACAGAAAAAAGTCATGTTTAAGTCCTAATGCCCTTACCTCAGAATATAGCCTCATGCAAAGAGGTCTTTAGAGATGTGATTAGGTTAAAATGAGGCCATTAGGACAGGCCCAAATCCAATCTGACTGGTGGCCTTATAATAAGAAATTTTTACACAAGGAGACACCAGGGATGCAGCACACAGGAAAGAACATGTCATCTGCAAGCCGAAGAGAGAGCCGTTAGAAGAAACCAAACCTGCCAGCGCCTTGGTCATGGACTTCTAGCCTCTAGAACTGTGAGAAAATAACTCCGTATTAATCCACTCAGTCTATGGAATTTTGTTATGTGACCCCTAGGAAACTAATACAATTAATGATGATAGTGGTGATGGTGATTGGGTCATTGTAGTTATCACTGCCTAAAATTAACTCCTGTACTCATTGGTGTGTGTGTATGGCTTCTCCCACCTAACTGAGAGTTCATGGTTAAGAGGGACCTTGTATTTCTGATCACATACCTACATAGTAACTAAGCAGATATAACAGAAAAGCTGTCACTAAGTTTTTATGCATTATATCACTCTGTAATATCTAATATTACTGTATCTATTAATTATAGAGCTTTGTTTTCCTACTGGCAGTTCAGAATGCTTTATTGGGGCCTATAAACTCCAGCTTGTAGCACTACATAAGAAATACTACAGTAACAAGTTAGAACCAGAGGTTTTCTGAAAACATATTTTAGCTATGGAAAAATTATCCCCTCTTGATTAGGGGGACCTTGGGGAAGAGGTCTTTTTTTGAACAGAATAGCTCTGAAAGAGGAGATGTAGCCATTATTTCAGCTTCCTTTAATGACTTTGTCAAAATTAGGTTAAATTGTGAAAAATGCCTTCCACAAGAGCATGTGCTTCATTTTGTTGTCTGCTGTATTGTAAATGTACATGGCGCATCAAAATGTTCAATAACTATTTATTAAATGAACAATCATTTTCAAATCCAGCTTTGTTGCTGCTTAGACATTTTTAAATTGCTTTAAATGTTCTCTCATACTTAGCCGAGTATTAGCAATTTAATAGAGGAGATAAAATTTTTTGCTTATTCTTTCTCCTTAGAATTGCGGTTGTCTTAGTGGTGTTTTTGACCTTAGACTGCCCTTAAATTGAAGACTCACAATCTAGCTCAGTGGCACTGGCTCCACCTTGTGTCAGAAACATGATACTACACCACCCAAATTGCCAGCCTGCCAAGAACCAGCTGCCAAATGGTCATACATACAATAGTAAGTGGTCCAAATGCGGTGTATAGGTTAAATGACGATGTGATGCCACTATTGGGCAACTTTATTTGTTCTGAAGTCTACTACTCCATGTATGTTAGAGTTACAGAAAATTTTTAGTGCTTAGCAATAAAGGCTTTTGGAGTTTGTGATTCTTAGCCATGTAAGGCAACATCTACTTTGACAAATGTCTGCAGACATTAAAATACTTTAGACAGTTGACTTTTGTGTCCTCTGAAAACACTACCATAATTGAGGTGTTGCAATTACAAAGATAAATTTAAAAGGAAAATAATTTTTTTCCAAAGAAAAAAGGTTTTTTTAAAAAATTTTTTACAAGAGTTGTACTCAATTTGTTTTTTGTACACATGGTAGAACACAAAGTAATTGGTTCTAAGCACGCTAGTTGTTTAGTGTGTGCACTGTGTGTAGACAGAGCAGAAGGCAGAGGCCACTGGACAGTCTGAATGAAGTGACTAGACAGCACGTGTGGACTTGGCCTAGCTCAAAAAGAGCTAATAAGTTCTCAGGAATTCTGAACCCACTCGGAAAAACAAACTTACATAAAAATAAATGATATAAACTTACAAGTAAATTATATTAAAAATAATGGTGCTTACTTTGGTAACACTCTAAAATTGGAGCTGCATAGAGATTGCCATGGCCCGGTGCCAGGTGGCTGGCAAAGTTGGCAAGCATTCTCTGCTTCTCAGGTTCTGTATAAAATGCAAAGTAAATGTTTTTATTAACAATGAAAAATCAACAAAGATAATGAATTCTCAAAACTACTACATTTTACTCCTGTGTTCTGGAGGTTACATCATATAGTGCTGTGTTGCTGGGCATCTTTCTTCCCAACTCCACCTTGAAGGGTTTTCAGATTTGCACCTTGAAATTAGCTACGGAGGGGCCATTACAAAATGGAAACACACATGCTACTAAACAGGGCCTTTTCCTTTTGAGGAACCAGCTGATAACCAGCCTACTGCTATGAGCAAATGAGTTTATTAATGCCTTCTCTCTCTGTTCTACTTCTACCTGTTTTTTAGTTCTTTAAAAATGATTAATCATTTCAAATATCTTAATAAACAATAATACTAAAATAGTTTTGAAGGTAACTTTAAAATCATTTTTAATTAGCTTGATTTAAAATTTCATTTAATAGAAATGAAATAGGCTTGTCAGCCTTATATATAATTCTATCAATACTTCGTTTCTTTATTTTTCTAGTTCTCCCAATATCTTGTTATTTTTCTCTTAATTCTGAACTTTCTTATATTTTCATCATTAAGCTTTGCCATCTCTATTCCTTGTCTCCTAAAGTTACATTTTTCATCTCTTTCAGTATTTTCTTACATTTTCCTTTTCAGTTCTCTACCTTTGTAGACCTCTGTCTCCTCAGCAATTAATGATCTGATCTTTTTCTGGCCTCTGTTCTTTTTTCCCGTAGCTTGTCCATAGCAGCCTTTCTACTCCTAAGACTGAGCTATTATCTAGATTGTTTCCTCTGAAATGACCTTAAGAAGTCAGGATCCCTGCTCCAAGCAGACACCATCTGGAGTTCTTTAGGCCCACCTGACCCCTTCTGCTGCATTCTCATGCTGCAGTCCCAGAATTATAATGTGAGAGGAACTCAAATGATCATTTGGTCTTCAGTGTCTCTAAGCTGTATTTCAGGACTTGGGAAAATAAGGAAAGCTCTGAGTCATCTTTCCTTTTTGCTAATTTCCCTTTACTCTCCTCACAGGGACTCTATTTAGAAACTTAGGAAGCCTCTAGAAATAAATTCATCTCAGTCCTATCATTTGAAGAAAGAATATCTTTGAGAAGAAAGAACTATTGGCATGTAACCACCACAACTTTCCCCAGCCTCTTTTTTGTCCTTGCAGTATTTTTTTCTTGAGTCACCCTCTTATAGGCGATGCAATCCTGCTGAGAGCGGCGTTTTGGGCCAGAGGTCAATCTGACCATTCAATCTGATTGACCTCTAACCAGAGCTCCTCTTTAGGAGCCTAAGCCTAGTACTCAGAATTAGTCATAAAAACCAGCTCTTATTGTAGCAGCAGAAACTGTTCCAGGACTAGCTTCCTCCTAGTTTGGATAAAAAGGGGTTTATCTTTTTCATATACTTTTCTTTTACTGCAAGGAATGGAAGATTGATAACTAACCCTTTGTTTTATTTTTCTGTATTTCTTGTATAAGTGATACCATCTGGTGTTTGTCTTTCTCCTTCTGACTTATTTTGCTTAGCATAACTATCCAGTTCTTGCTGTCCCAAATGGTGAGAGTTTATCTTTGTTCACAACTGAGTAGTATTCCATGTGTGTATGTACCACGTCTTCCTACTCCACTTACCTGTCTTTGGGCACGTAAGTTGTTTCAGTGGCGTGACTATTGTAAGTAATGTTGCAGTGAATGTAGAAGTGCGTATATCCCTTTGATAGGGGCTGAAACAGTCTACATTACACCACCAGTTTATGACAATTCCTTTTTCTCCACATCCTTGACAACGCTTGTTTCTAGTCTTTTTGATTATGGGCCATTCTCACAAATGTGAGGTGGTATCTCATTGTGGTTTGATTTTAATTTCCCTGATTACAGGTAATGATGAGCCTTTTTTCACATGCCTGTTGGTCATCTATATATTTTATTTGAAAAAGTGCCTATTTAGCTCTTTGCCCATTATTTTGGTTGGGTTATTTGTTTTCTTTTTGTTGAGTTGTTATGAGTTCTTGGTAAACCTTGGGTATCAGCCCCTTATCAGATGTATGGTGGGCAAATATTTTCTCCCATTCAGGAGGATGTATTTTTGTTTTAGTGATTGTTTCTCTCACTGTGCAGAGGCTTTTTATTTTGATGTAGTCCCTCCCAATTGTCTATATTCACTTTTGTTTATCTTGCTGTTGGAGATGAATCCACAAAGACATAACTGAAGTCTATGTTGTGGAGTTGTTTTTTTTTTTATGCTTAATGGTTCTGTTATGTCTTTTGTGGTTTCAGGTCTTACATCTAAGTCTTTCATCAATTTTGAATTAATTTTTTTGTATAGTGTTTCATTCTTTTGCATGTAGCTGTCCTGTTTTCCAAACACCATTTATTGAAGAGGTTTTCCTTTCTCCAATGTATACCCTTGCCCCTGTATCACAGATTAAATGGGTGTGGGTTTATTTATGGCTTCTCAATTGTACTCCATTGGTCTGTGTATCTGTATAAATGGGTGTGGGTTTATTTATGGTCTCTTAATTCTATTCCATTGGTCTGTGTATCTGTTTTTGTTCTAGTAACTTACTGTTTTGATTATTGTAGCTTTGTAGTATAGTTTGAAGTCTGGGCATGTGATACTGCCTTGCTTCCTTTTTGTGAAGATTGTTCTGGTGTTTGGGTATTTTGTACTTCCATATGAATTTCAGTAATATTTTTTTCTATTTGTTTGAATACCATTGAAACTTGAATTTTCAATGTCATTCAATATATAATTTCTATATCTTGCATTGAATCTATATTATGTTTTGGCTGAGGTAATCATTTTAACACTGTTAATTACTCCAATTCATGAGTAGGGAATATCTTTCCATTTTTTGTGTCTTCTATATCTTTCATTATAGAGGTTCTTTACTGCCTTTGTTAAGTTTACTCCTGGGTATTTAATTATTTTCAATGCAGTTGTAAATTGGGTTGTTTTCTTGATTTCTTCATCTCCTAACTCATTATTTGCATAAGAAAGCAATGGATTTTTCTATATTGATTTTGTAACATGCCCTGCTTTGTCAAACTGATTTATTGTTTCAATTAGTTTTTTAGTGGAGTCTTTAGGGTTCTCTATGAATATTGTCATGTCTTCTGCATATTCTTCTTCTACCCCAATTTCAATTCCTTTTATATTCTTATTTTGCCTCATTGTTCTAGCTAGGATTTCTATTGCTGTGTTGAATAGTAGTGGTGAACTTGACTTCCTTGCCTTATACCACATCTTAGTGGAAATGATTTCACCTTTTTACCATTGAGAATTGTGTTAGGTGTGGGCTTGTTATATATGGTTTTTGTTATGTAAAGGTATGTTTTATCTATCTCCAGTTTATTGAGGGTATTTTAAATAAAAAATGGATGCTGAATCTTGTTAAATGTTTTTTCTGCAGCAATTGATGTGATGATATGATCTTTATCTTTCATTTTGTTGATGTAGTGAATTATGTTGTTTGTTTTCAGATGTTGAACCTGTATCATTTGAATAAATTTCTCTTATGGTATATGATCCTTTTAATTATGTTCAGTTTGTTGAATTTTTGTTGAGAATTTTTGCATCTGTGTTCATCTGGGGAAATTGGTCTATATTGTTTGTTTGTTTGTTTGTTTCGTGGTGTCTTTGTCTGATTTTGGTATCAGGATAATGTTGGCCTCATAAAATGTATTTGGAAATATTCACTCTACCTCAATTTTTTTGAAATAGTTTGATAATAGGTATAAGTTCATCTTTGAAGTTTTGGTAAAACTCACTAGTGAAGTCATCTGGTCTTGTACTTTTGTTTATTAGGAGACTTTTTGATTACTGTTTCAATTTCCTTGCTTGTGATTGTTCTGTTCAGGTATTCTATTTCTTCCTGATTTAGTCATGGACAGTAGAATATTTTGAAGGATTTGTCCATCTCTTCTAGGTTATTCAATTTAGTAGCATACAGATGTTCATAGTCATCCCTTATGATCCTCTGAATTTCTGGCATGTCTGTTGTAACTTCTCATTCATTTCTGATTCTATTTATTTGAATTTGTTTCCTTTTTTCCTTTGTGAACCTAGTTAGAGTTTTGACTATTTTGTTTATTTTTTCAAAGAACTAGCTTTGATTTCATTAATCTTTGGGACTTTTTGAATTTCTTTGTTTTTCTGCTATAATTTTTACTGTTTCCTTCCTTCTGGCTTTTGGTTTTGTTCATTTTTTTCCTACCCCTTAAAGAGAGAGATAAGGTTATTTACTTGTGACCTTTTTTTTTTTTTTTTTTTTGCTGTGGCCCTGTATTACTGTATACTTCCCTTTAGTACTGCTTTTGCTGTGCCCCGAAGGTTCTGGTTGGTTGTGTCTTCATTTTCATGTGTCTTGGGGTAATTTTCAATTACTTCTTTGATTTCTTCATTAGCTGGTTAGCCATTCAGAAGTGTGTTGTTTAGTTTCCATATATTAGAGATTTTTTCCTGCTTCCTTTTTGTGATTGATTTCTACTTTGATACCATTGTGATTAGAGTAGTTGCTTGGCATGATCAGTCTTCATGAATTTATTGATACTTGTTTTGTGAATCAAAATGTGGTTAATACTGGAGAATGAACCTGAGAAGAATATGTATGCATCTTTTTTGCAGGATAGAGTATTCTTGATGGCAGCTTTTAATCTTTAAATATTTTGATCATGTCATCCCCATCTCTCCTTCCTTGTAGTGTTTCCTCAGAGAAGTTAGAGGTAAACTTGATAGGGTACCTTTATAGGTTATTTGCTTCTTTCCCCTAGCTAGCGTCAGTATTCCTTCTTTGTCTTGAACTCTTGGAAATTTCATGACTGTGTTTTTTGGTGTAGGTCTCATTACTTTTATGTCACCAGGTGTTCTTTCAGCTTCATGGATTTGTATGTTTACTTTATTTGCAGGATTGGGAAATATTCTTCTATTTTTTTTTAATAATCTCTCTATTCCTTTCTCTTTATTTGTTCCTCTTTTGGAATACTTGTTATTTTTATTGCCATCCCTCATGTTGTTGGATAATTCTTGAAGTGTTTCTTCATTTTTTCCTTCATATTTCTCTTTCTTCTATCTGTATACTCTGTACATTACCATCGTGGAGGTCACTGATTCAGTCTTCCATTTGGTCTATTCTACTTCCATAGCTTGCACCAGAATTTTTTTTTAATCTGCCTCTTTATTATTGTCATATTTAAAGCACCAATTTCTCTATCTTACGTACACTAATTTTATTTCTCAGGACATTCATTTGTTTTTCTCAGTTGTATATCTTTGATCAACTTCTCTGTGTTTTCTCTCATTTCTTTAAATTTCCTTTTCGAGGCAATTTTGAACTCTGTTTCTGGCAGTAGAAAAGAGCTTCCGTGTCTTTGTGGTTGGCTTCTGGAGCTTTGTTTTCTCTCTGATGAAATATTTCCTGGAAGACTCCAGATGCTATGTGTTATATTTTTCTGTCTCCCTATTTTCTGCCTTTCTAGGTTATTTTTTGTTCAGGGGTATAGAACTGCCACTTTTTCAGTTGATTGTATAGAATGTCAGGGAAAACTAATCTGTAACTTCTACCTTTGTGTTGGGGGAGGGAGCTGAAGGAATCCATTCACTTGTGAAAGTGGTGTGCAGAGGCAGTTTGTGCCTGTGGTTCCACTGATAGCCTTCCTTTCTGGGTTTCCAAACATGTGACTCAACAGTCTGTGGGCTAGACTTTCAGCACCACTTCACCATATTGTCTTGAATCCTGAGGCAGGTGGAGGAATGGCAGCATTCTTCTGAGCATTTTCTTCTTCACTGGGACCCTGTTTACCTGGCTCAAGCCAGTACTTTTATAGGTGTCACCCCACAGATAGGAGTCTACTTTCATACTAAGCAGGTCTCCCCTCCCCAGGATTGACTTATCATAGGAGCAAGGTTTATTTATTTATTTATTTTTATTTTTATTTTTTTTATTTATACATACAAGCTGGGGTACAGGCCAGAGGCGTGGGGCGGCGAGAGGGTTCACCAGAGACAGAGCAGGTAGCAGAACAGGCAGATCAGAACTACACTGCTGAGGGGAGCAACGGGCAAGGCAGGAGAGGTCTGCCGCGCCATGTGGGATTCTCCCTGGCCGGGCGTCGAGCTCGCGTTGCCGCTGCCAACAGCTCCACAGTGCAGCGCCCAACCTCTGCACCACCGGGGAGGCCCCATCATAGGAGCAAGGTTTAAACCACCATTTCTGTCTTGGGGCCACTGTCTCTAGGTGCCATGCACCTGTCTCCACCCACCTTTTGTTGTATGAAGTTGAATTTCCTCAATATCGATTCTGTCAAGGGCAGCATTGGTCTCTCATTTCCAGAAGGTAATCTAGTTTTGCCCCACATCACAGAATCCTCTGAGTCCAGTGCCCCTTCTATTAGATTATTCTCCAGACAGCGAAGCAGAGAACCTCCTCTGACACCACCTTCCCCTGATTTTTATTTCTTAAATACTGTGATGGAAAGGGTGAATGTTCCTCTGATGAGTTGATCCAAAGACCAAAAACAGGGGTCATCAGCAAAGTCCTAATGGGCATTAGAGAAGCTCTGTGGGCTGTAGTTGGGTTCTCCCTGTAGTCATTTTGTATGTCAGCCCTAAACTGCTGTCTGTGACTCTCCTTAACCTCTGGTGCCTCCAGGTCCTGGCTCAGACTCTTAGGTCTTGTCAGTGACAAGCTCATATCTCTAAGGTGGTCATCTGGTGACTCTCAACCTGAATCATCTTGCATCTCTTGCCAGGCACACCAGTGAGGTAAGCCTCAACCATTGGTGGCTTAAGTTTCATCTTTCATTCATTTTGAATGTCCTCCTGGAAAATAATCACCCACTGGGGAGGACTTCAGATGCCAAAGGTTCTGTCTTTGATAAAACTCCAGCCTGTTTCTCTTGGGAGCCCCCTTACGAATTAGAGGTAGGCCTTGGGATATCACCTTTTCTGCTGTTGTTCCAGGCACTAGAGAAGTATTTTCCTACTGAGGCTCAGGGTAAGTCCTCTATGATCTCTGAACTTCTACTGTCTCATCAAGAAGTGGCTGAAGGGGAACACCAACCCTGCGAAGATATCTGAGGATGGCATCTGGGCCCACAGGCAGTACTACCTTAAGTTTCAGAACCATCGTATTGGTCAATCATCTCACCAAGGAAAAGTCACCCCAGGAGGCATGTGATGATGGCCACTGATGACAGCAACAAGCTCCATCTGCTGTCCTACAAGCAGTGAAGGTTTAGTACCTGGCATTTGAACAGGTCCTGGTTAGACAACTCCAGAAAATGGACCCCAGATCCACTGTATGTGCAGTAAAGAACATTAGCAATGCTATTAAAAGGCTCTTGAATAAAATCCTGGGTTCGTCTAAATGATGTTCATACCAGGCTGAATCTGCTCTAAAGAAAAACTCTTCTAGCCCCATGTCAATATGTTGTTTGTCATCCAGTTGTTATCAGGTGTGGGTTCCTGCCACCCAGGTAGTGCTAGTGGAAGAAAAATCATAGCTGCAGCTAGAGATACCGCAGCGATTAGAAATGCCCATAAAGAAGCATCATTACATCACCATGGAAAAGTTCTAGCACAGAAGAGAGAATAGGACTACAAATAATCTGAGGCCCCTGTTAGCCCACTGAGATGTTATATGAAAGCAACAATACTTTCAGTGCTGACAGCCTGAAACCTGAGGGAGCCCAGCAAGGAACTCAGTACACCCTGCACCACCACTGGGGTATATAACCTCATGGTAAGGTCTCAGGGCCCAGGATTCTTTCCTTTGCCATCAGAAGCAGACCCTGGTGTGGATGTGGTCTGCTGCTCTGTGGAAGGGGGTAGGGTGGGGTGTGGTGGTACAGGGGGTGGCTGTCTGTGTTGCCTACAAGAAGTCAGTCATGCCCCTGAGAAAGATAGGAACATCAGGCATTACCACAGTAATGGTGGAAGAAGCCATGCCTACCTCTTTAACCCTGGCCCTATACACCCCAGCAGGCTTCTCAGGATATGAGAGAATTGAAGACCAGGGTGGTTGATGGGGCAGAGGCTGGGCAGCCCCTCCAGCGGCAGGGGCACCTGTGGTCTTAATTCTGATAGAATGTTTTTCCTAGATCCATAATCTAGTCTAAGTTAGTGCCCCTTCTTTATGTGGCCATGACACACTTTACCAGCTGCTACCCTCTCCCCAGTTCCCTCTTTAATTTTTTGTTTTTTTTTGTTTTTTTTTTTTTAAAGATTTATTTATTTATACATACAAGCTGGGGTACAGGCCAGAGGCGTGGGGCGGAGAGAGGGTTCACCAGAGACAGAGCGGGGAGCAGAACAGGCAGATCAGAAATACACTGCTGAGGGGAGCAGCGGGTGAGGCAGGAGAGGTCTGCAGCACCATGTGGGAATCTCCCCGGCCGGGCGTCGAACTCGTGTCGCCGCTGCCGACAGCTCCACAGCGCAGCGCTCAACCGCTGCGCCACCGGGGAGGCCTAATTTTTTGTTTTTTAAAGATTTATTTATTTATGCATGCAAGCTGGGGTACAGGCCAGAGGTGTGGGCCAGCGAGAGGGTTCACCAGAGACAGAATGGGGAGCAGACCAGTCAGATCGACGGAAACACACTGCTGAGGGGAGCAGCGGGTGAGGCAGGAAAGGTCTGCCGCGCCATGTGGGAATCTCCCGGGCTGGTGTCAAACTCGCGCCGAAGCTGCCCACAGCTCCACAGCACAGTGCTTAAGCGCTGCGCCACCAGGGAGGCCCCCCTCTTTAATTTTTAATAACTTACTCTTCTCTGTTAGAATATAAATTCCATGAGAGCAAGGACAACTGTTATTTTGTGCATTACTGTATCCCCAGTATCTAACACAGTCCCTGGCACATAGTAGGGGCTCATATTTGTTTTGTTGAATGAATGGGGTCTGGAATAATTAAAAATGCATTTAACTCTAGTGCTGCCATTTACTAACTGTGTAACCTTGAGCAAGTCATTTATCTTTTCCAAATTTCAGTTTACTTACCTATGAGTAAGGATAACAACTAGGCAGGGCTTTTGTGACAACCAAGTAAGATGGTATATGTGAAAGTGCTTTACAGCTATGTAAACTGAGTGCTATGCAAAATCAGTTATTATTAAGGTATAGAAATTTGTATCATAATCATACAATATCTAAGTAGCCTGAATGTAAAATGTCTACCTTGAGACTAGTATTAATGTTATAAGGAAACAATAGTCCAGTATCCCATAAGCTTTGAAAATCCATTTAAATATCGTTTAAAGTTTCTTGGAGAGACAAAGGAGGTTTGATTATGTTGTTGACACAGCACAACGTTATTCTAATTTTCTCTTTACCTCTCTTCTCAAGGACTAACTATAGTGGTAACTATTCCTTAGAAAAACACTATTCAAAACGCATATTACATATATGATTTAAAATTTTCTAGTCACCAGATTAAAAAAAATAAGAGAATCATAAAATTAAACAATGTTTTGTTTAACCCATTGTGTCTAAAATATGATTTTAATATGTAGCTGTTATAGGGCAGGGAGAGAGGAACCCCTGGAACTCCCAAACCTGCCCGTTCTAAATAGGTTCTGCCATCCGCCGCATCAATACAAAACATATACCACCTTTTGTGGTAACAAACTTTAATAGAATTAGATAAGACAAAGAAGACAAAGAATATAGTTTCTATTTTTTTTAAGATTTATTTATTTATGCATACAAGCTGGGGCACAGGCTAGAGGCATGGGGTGGTAAGAGGGTTCACCAGAGACAGAGTGGGGAGCAGAACAGGCAGAGTGATGGAAATACACTGCTGAGAGGAGCAGCAGGCGAGGCAGGAGAGGTCTGCCCCGCCATTGGGAATCTCCCTGGCCAACAGAGTCAAGCACCCAGAGTTACCCAACCCCTCGTGTGTAAAAGTCCACCCAAACGGGATTGGCCCAAATCAAGACCCAAAAGCCTGCCACAGTCTAAAACATCTTTTGGCAGGGACCCATAGAAAAGGGTCAGAACAGCCAGACAATTCTGGGAGGACTAAAACACCTTTCAGCAGGGACCCATACAAAAGGGTCAGAAACAGCCAGACAATTCGGGGAGTTAAAGAGCAAAACCAAAACCAAGATCAACATTGCCATAGTCAGCCTCCCCACGGGTCTCTCACCCACATCTGTTTCATGAGTCCAGGCCAATGCAGCTTCTGCATATGTCTCTCTGCTCCATGGGCCTCTCCTGGCTCTCCATCCGTCTTTCTTCCTTCTCCTGTCTCCTCTGTGTGTCCCCTTCTCTCTTCTCCAGCTTCTTATCTCCTGCTTAGCTCCATCCTCCCTTGGGTGGGGCAGGGAACCTGGAACACACCCTTTCCTGGGGACCACCCTGTTACATGAACAGTGTAAAACTTACTGAGATATTTTACCTTATTTTTGTGTTAAGTTTTGGAAATCCATATGTACTTTATTTTTGCAGTCCATTTCAGTTCATACTAGTGACATAGCAAACATTTAAGGCCTACTTCTTTTTACCCCATCTCAAAATTCTAGCCTACAAGAGACATCGGGCCTCTCCCCATTTCCTTCTTCCTACTTTCCCATTTGTTAGGCAAGTTAATGCAGCCTTTATTCTTGTTCCTTATTTATTCTCATTCCTTGTTCTGGAGATTTCAGAAATTCCCTGATTCACATACCAAGAGACTCAGAGAAAGTTGTAGAGGGGATACATTTGTGAATACTTATCAAATCCTATTTTGTTGTAACCTGCCTTGTTAACTATTGAATCTAAAGTATTGATATACAATAGCCAGTATGAAGTTACAGTACCACATTTACTACATTGACATTAGCCAGCTTCGTGGGCTGTCTTTAGGGACTTCTTGAGAGAAAGCATAATCTTATAAAATGTTTTCAGTTTCTAGTAACTGTAGGGGTGGGGAGGAAATTTCTCCCTCTGGGTTCTTCTCAGAACATTCAAATTAACATTTGAATTAACATTAAGCATTCAAATTAACATCAGACAGGTTAGTAGGAAAGAAGAACAAATTTAATTACATAACAATGGAGAATCTACTTGGTTGTAGAGTCTATAGTCAGTGAGGCAAAGTGAGGATCTCCTCAGCTAAATAATAGGATAATGCCTGAGTGAAGGGGCCTGGGGCTTCGAGAGCAGAGGCGCGACTCATGTGATGAAGACCTCTCTGATTTAGATGTCTGCCCTGCCACATAGACAGGTTTCTCTGATGGAAAGGTTATTTCTGGTTTAAAAACAAAGCAACCTCATTCTGGGTAATATCCCCAATTTTCATTCTTCTTGTTGGGTAAGGGAATGGTAAAAGTTTCTCGTAAGCCTACAGGGCCTCCGTTGAGATAATAGCTTGAAATAATCCTGCATGCCATGGTGATTCAGCTTGGGATAGCCTGTTCTGGCTATCTTGGGGATACCTATCTGAACATTTTTGGGGGACCTATCCTTTAAAATGTCATCATGTTCAGATCCTGCCTAGCTGAGAGATACTGAGCATGAAAAATCATGTAGAAGTGTTAAGACTATGGTATTAAGGATATACAGTTGACACAAAAACATTTTTTGTTTATTTTACTCTCATTTATTATGATGGAAGATCAAAAAATTAAGAATTCCTTTCTCCCATAACTATTGACTCTAGGTTTTTTCTCTTAAATTGATATTTCTCCTAAAACCTCTTTAAGTGAAGAACTTAAATTTTTTAATTTAAATATTTCCTCAAAATGGGGGATAAATATGACATTACCAATATTATCTAGAATGGTAATAGAATGAAATATTTGAGTTAAATGAGTTCTTGTGAAGTTAAATTTAACATTAAAATATTAAACTTTAATTTTAATAATTTTAAAGTAGCTAGTAATCTATTACAAATTCCCCATCTTAGGCATCTACAAAGTATTGAATATAATGTATACTTAGGTTATTTGTTGAAACAAATTGCATTAATATGGATATGAAGCTGAATCCTCAAACGCTAAATCTGGAACTCTGAATCCTGGCGGCTGCTTTTGCAGTCTCTTATATTTCCTATCAGAGTCTCTACCCCTAAATGAGATACTTCTTAGCATTTTCGCTGGGGCTATCTATCCTCACCAGCAACCCTATCCAGGGGCCACACCTATAACATTCTTTGGCTTCAGCCACCCGTTACATTATGAGGGAGTGGAAGGAGAGTAGTAACTATTACATGTCTACTTTGCCAAGAGCTGTGCTTTTATATAAAGCTTTACTTTATATATAATATGACAGCTCAGATTTTTTGGCCCATAGAGTATCCCCAGCCCAATTCTAGGTGTTGTGGTTTTACTTACAACAAAACTCTTGCATCATTTCTACCCCCATTGGATATTCAGGCTCAAAAGAGTTAACTATGTGGCCAAAATTCTTTTTTTTACTGCTTTCTTTTCCTTTTCTAGAACTTTGGTTTTGACCCAGACAGAGCCTGCTCTTGCCAGTCAATGCAAACACTTCTTTCTTCTTTCTTTGGTTCACTTGTCTGCCTTCTCCTTTCTCTGGAAAGTACCTTTTGTCCTCACCAGGGAATATATTTATTGACTTTGTTTGCTGTGCTACATCTGCTCTGAAATAATTTGGAGAAACATAGCATTTACCTTTTCAGAGTTTATGTTCTAAAATTTGACTATTTTATTTCCCAGAGAGATTGGAACAATTATCAGGTCATTAGGATGCTGTCCTAGTGAAAGAGAGCTACATGATCTGATTGCAGAGGTAAGTGGGGCTAAGGAAGTTTCATTCAGCAGACTCTGTGTGACTCCAGCTCCTTATAATTAGAACAATCCTTTCCTGAAATTAAAAATGCTCTAAATTACTGAGTAATGAAAACATTAGGACAGATATGTGAATTAGCCAACCAATAGGACCTAAAAGATATTATACAGGTTCTTAAAGAAATGACTATGCCCAAATAATGCAATGGATTGAGCAAGGACCCCACTTTAGATATTATCCTCTTTAAAATTTGTTGAAGAAAGAACAGTATGCACAGGAGATTGACTATATGCAGAAAGAATATTGACAGATGGAAGGGACATAATAAATAATGTCCATTCAAAGGAGAGAAAAACAGAAATAGAGAAAGTAAGGAATTTATATTTAGTGGGGAAATTAAGCTAACTTTCAGAACATGTAGTAAACACAAAATAGCATGAATTAATGTACCATTGATCATACAGCCTAGATTTTAAAAAATGATTATTTGTAATCAATAATAGTACAATATAACATTATACCACTATAATAAGGTAGATAAGTCAACTGGAGAGAATTACCCCATAAACCAGTGATGAAGAGCCTGAGTCCAGAGAGTATCATGCCTTGTTTGGCTTTCCAGAAAAGTGTCTGATCTAATTGGCAATGCAGATCAACCAGCCAGAAGCCTGACAGGAAAAAAGCTACCAAGGCCATCAGCAGAAGAAGAATCTTTTCACGGTTGCTCTCTAGGTATGTGAGTTTTGGTGGAGGCCAGGGATCAACAAAGGAAAAAGGCAAGGGAATGGGATTTTTATTTATTTCCATATTTCTTGCACCAGTAGTTCAATATTACACAAAAGATAAGGAACTGTGACCAGGCAATCACTTAACTTCTGTGAGTATCAGATTCTCCATAATAATACCTACTGGAAAGTTTGCTTCAAAGATAAGTGAAATAATGTATAGGAAGTATGATTTGAACCCTGAAACTATATATAAAGTTAAGGTATGCAAGATTAGAAAGGTGCTCTATTGTCCATATATTAACACTTCTGTAACTAAAAGGCAGTACCAATTTTTCATTAATATTTAAAAATATTCCATAAAGCAAGGAATTTTTACATTATTACTCCATTTTGGTATTTAACAAAGCTATTTTTTCCTAAGAATGTGAGTGTTTTTTTTTGGGGGGGTGGTTATCTTGTTTTTCCTGAGTTGATCCTCCCCTTTAAATCAGTTTAAAAACAGATGTCGAACCATGGCCTTTAACTGTTTATAACAAAGCTAGACTGGTGTCAGGTAAAGAAAAGTTGGCATTATGGAAGAGATAGGAACTGGAAGATGAACTTAGAGTGAAATCATAATTACTGCATATAATTCAGCAGAGTAAGAGAAGCAGTAATGAAAATGCCTCCATATGTCTGAAAAGGAGAAGCTTCAGAGCTTAGTTTCTTTATGATTTGCTTGTTTTATCCCTTTATAGTACATATGTTGTAATCTGTAGCAGGAGTCTGCAAACCGCAACCCTGGCGCCAAATCCAGCCTGTCTTTTGCTTTGCAAATAAAGTTTTATTGGAACTCAGTAAGCACCACTTATTAACATAGAGGTAGTAGTGACAGAGACCATATGGTTTGCAAAGCTTGAAATGTTTACTGTCTGGCTCTTTATAGAAAAAGTATACCAACTCTTGATCTATAGGTTTTTCTGGCAAATTGCATAGAACAAATACCACATCTAGTGTCAAGAATTCTCAGTTCAGATTCCACAGCTACCAGCTGTGTGACCTTTGGTGAGCCACTTACTTTTTCAAAGCATGGTTCCACTTCTGCAAAAGGAAGTAATGATATGTTTATGACGATAAAATTTAATAATTGTGAGGAAATGCTGTTACTTGGTGGGCACTCAGTGCATACTTGGGTTTGCCTCTTGTGTAGGTGGATCTCTATCAAAATGTCCGCACAAGTTTGGGTGGTTAACCAATGTAACACTTCATTTTGTTTTTACTCTGTTCTTAGGTACACTGACATGACCTTTGAAAAATTACAGATATTCAGCACACTTATGAACCAATAGGATCAGTGAACTATCTAAGCTCTGTAAATGTTTTTCTGTGTTCACACACAATACAGCTTATGCAAATTAAATGATAGCAATAAGCTTAGGAAGCTTTGGATTTGACTATTATTTCTGAAGTTTCCTAGATAATTGAGGGAACAAAAGCACACAGATATTTGTAGGTATCAAATTCATTTAGAAAACCAAAGCTCCTTAATAATAAACATCTAGGGGTAAATGTCATATTGCTATGTGCCTCATAATAGTGTCAGAAATGAAACTAATTCTGCTTGATTCTGTTAGCAAGTCTTGTACACGAAAAATGGAAAACATTGTAAAGCAAATGGATAGATATATAAGTAAATGGACTAGATAGGTTTGTGAATTGGAAAAACTCAACATTGTTAAAAGGGCAGTTGTTCTCAGATTGAATTATAGAATCCAGTGCATTCTTAGCTGAAAGCATGGCAATATTTTTTGAGGAAATATGCTAGCTGATTCTAAACTTTGAATGGAAAGATAAAGGATCTAGAACAACCAGTATATAATAATTGTGAAAAGAAAGGATAAGATTGGACTTATACTATCTGATTGCAAGACTTACTGTGAAGCAACAGTAATCAGGACAGTATGATATTGGTATAGTAATACACGTATAGATCAATGGACAGACTAGAGAATCCAGAAATAGACCCACATTTATATCTTTGACAAAGGTACTAAAGTAATTCAGTGAAGAAAGGACAGTTATTTCAACAAACTGTGCTGGTGTAAATGGATATCTGAATAGAAACAAAACAAATTTCAACAATCTCTTGCTCCATACGCAAATGTTAACTTGAAATCGATCATAGATCTGAATATAAGAGCCAGATCTATAAAATTTCATATAGGACTGTGTAACGTTGGATGAGCCAAAAATTTCTTAGAGCACAACATGCATGAAACATAAAAGAAAAGCAGTGCTTAATTTCATCAATATTTCAAAATTTTGCCCATTAAATAAGTTTCAAAATAAACAAATGCAAGTGACATTGAGGAAAATATTTGCAAATGATTTACCTGACATTTATCCAGATTTATGAACACCTGTTTCAACTATGCATAGGATCAACCCAAATTTTAAAATAGTCAAAGATTTGAGTAGACATTTCATAGAAGAAAATGTGTGAATGGCTGGTTAGCACATACAAGATAAGGTGCATCTGTAGTCCCTGGGGCTATCTTAGTGTATAGTCTCTCTCCTCTATCAACAGGTCCAACATTACTTCAACCAGTTATTCTAGGATTTAACCCAAGTGTTCAGTCTCTCTGCTAGGAGAGGAAATAAGGGCAGTTTCTGGGGGCATCTGTCTCTTTGTCAGGGAGGGTCCTCTGCAGCACAGCAAGTGTACTACCTCTTGTGGGGTGAAGATGGGAGCAAGTCCAGTACATCCAGAGCATCAACCTGGATAGCTCCCTTAGGGGCTTCTACCTAAATAACTTCATTCCATGTCTCAGGTTGCCAGAGTTTTGCAACTGTGACATTTACCTTGGATACCTGCCTTGACTGAGCACTTAAACATCGTGTGTGTGTGTGTGGGGGGGGCTGCTCTGCTTTGTAGGCATTATTCCCGCATCTCTCTCAGATGCTTGAATCATGACACCTGCAGAGGCAATTCTCTTCCCTTGGATTTCCCCCATGTTTACTTCTGGTAAAATCACTAGCAGGGGAATACCAGAAACTGTTTGATTCCCAAATACTGCTCAGAACAGCATCTCATTTTATCACCCTGTCTCAGAACCCCATCTTACTGCCTATTTCTCAGACCACTCTGGGAACTTAGTGATACCTTGGGTACTCTGATTATATCCACTATGCATTAGATATTCAGGATATTTATTGGAGAAAACACCTGTGAGTTAAAAATCAGAGCCAGGGGAAACTGGGAGAGCCATCAGGATGCAATGCAGGTTTGAGGCCTTTGAAAGAGAGAGGGAAGGGAGAAGGAAATTAGACTAGGAAAAGCTTTAGACTGCAGCTGTTTTAGAATATAAGGCCAATGGAGAGTTCTTAACCCAAACTTACCCAGCAGAGAAGTCCTCCATCGTGCTGGAATGGGACTTAGTTAATATCCCTGCCATACTCAGTTATTGACTGGGTGCAGTCTTGAGAAGTATGGTCTTCAAACGACAACATCATTCTATTATGGTTCCTAAAGTTGAAGATCTAAGAAGCTCATTTTCATGGCTGCTGGAGTTGTCATCCGAAAGAACTATAATGTGAATCATGTGTTGAGTGTACAGTAGAATATTACCAAAGAGAGTTGATAGCTCCATGTTTTCTACCTCTAAACTTACCATGACCTACCCCTAGCTTTCAGAATTAGAGCAAAACAAAAAACTACTTAGGGATGGAATGAAGGTTCTTATTAGATCCAAGCAGTAGCTCATGAAGAGTGAACAGAAACTCTGCCGGCAAGATAGGTCAGTGATAGATCAAAATAGGCCCAGTGTATCCTGAAATTCTGTTCTTGGGTAAAAGAAAGATGATACAGTGGCAGGGATGTTGTGCTACTGTGGCCCTCAACATAGCTCTCTCTTTGATCAGACAACTCTGACATGGAGCTGTTGCAGCCACATTCAGTGCAAGGCCGTCACCCTGGGAGCGCTGATACTCTAGGGATCCGTTTTCCCTATTCTGGGTTCCATTTCTTTGTATCCTGGGGGTTTTCCTCTTTTTAATTCATCTGAGATTTTGACACTTTCTTCAATAGTTTCTTGAAAAAGAGTGATTTGAAAGTAAAATTTTTGAGACTTTGTATGTTTGTATGACTGTACTAGTCTTTGGCCGAGTACAGAATTCTATGTTCAAATTCTTCATTAAGAATTTTGAAAGCATTTCTCCTGTCTTCATGCTTCAGGTGGCGCCATTGAGAAAGTGCAATTCCATTTTGTTCTCAATCTATTGTGTATAAATTCCCCCTCCTCCTTTCTCAAAGTCTGGGCAATTTTCTTTTGTGTTTGAATTTTCAAAATGATTATCGTTGTGTGGTTGCATTCTCATCAAATGTGGTAGGAACATGGTACACTATTCAAACTGGCAACTTAAGTCTTTTAGTTCCAGGAAATTTTCTTGCAGTTGTTTTGCTGATAATATCTAACTACCCCCCTCTCTTTGTTCTCTCTTTTATAATTCTCAGTCTTCACCTATGTGCCTCTGACCTAGTTTCTGATTTTCTTATTTTTCATTATTCTAGTTTCCATCTCTTTGTGTTCTACTCTCTGGAATATCTTTAATTTCTTTTCCAATATATTTGAGTTTCTCATTTCTGCTGCACTTTTAAATTTCCAGTGGTTTGTTTTGGTCTTTGAATACTTCTTTCTAGCCTCCTATTCTTGTTTCATATTTCTGAAGATATTAATGTTAGTTTATTTGAAGTTTCTTTATTTAGTGTTTTCTCCAAGTTGATATTTGCATTTCTTTTTGTCTCTTCTTTTTGTTAGTAGCTTTCCTCATATGTGAAGTAAACCTTGACTGTCAGCGCAACAAACACGTGTCAACTTTAAATTTCATGGTTGGGCAATCTGAAATCATCACATCAAAATCCTTGGGAATTTTCTTTTGTGTTGGTTCAATTCACCAGGATAGAGACTTCTAAGACTCTGCCTAGGAGACAAAATTATCTGACTGCTAATTCAGACCTTCTATTTTCTATCCTCCAGAATATAAATCTGTAGAGTCCCTGCTGGGGTGGAGAGACAGTGACCCTGCAGGAAAACTTTTCAAACAGAGTTTATCCTTGTACTCCTAATTTTAGCTCCTGCTTTCTTTATCACAACTTCCAGAAGTAACTGGTGCTTTTTTGAAGATTCTTTACTCACCGCTGGTTTGGGGTTCATACCAGTGATGTTTTTTCTTACTGAAGTAAAATTGCATCATAATCATTATATAAGTTTCAGTTGTGTATCATTAAAAAATCAATACAATTTGCCTTCCTTACCCAGAAATTCCATTGATATTTAATTAATCATTCAGCAAAAAATAGCAATAATAATACAGAGAAAATAATCTAAATCTAAATGAGATACCATTTAATAATCTTTTGGGTTTTGTTTGTTTGCTTGTTTGTATTTTAAAAGGATAGGTTTATTAGGGAAAGGTCAAAGAGAAAAGGAGGCACCTGTCTAGTCAGAGGTGGGCAGGAGAGCTTAATAATCTTTCAAAAGATAGCATTGCTTAATGTTAGAACCAGAACACTGGACAGTTATCAGTGTCAGATAAAAGTATATATTTGATATAAAAGAATTAAAGGACGTTCAGTCAATCTAAAGAAGAAAAAAAGCTAAATAAAGAGCTTCATACACAAGGTGTATAGAAAACATAAGGTAAGGGAACTAAAAGCCATAATAAATGCAACTGGACTCAATTCACAAGTTAAAAAACACAGATTGTAAAATTGGAGTTTATAAAGATCCTTTGTGCCAGCAAATCCTGCCTTCAAATTTTAAATTGATTGCTTTTCATCACTTCTACATCCATCACCTTAGTCTAAGCCATTGTCATGTGGTCTTTGACCTGCTCTCTGTACTCCCACTCTTGGTCCCCTTCAGTCTGCTCTTCATACTGTGGTAAAGAGGAATCCTTTTAAAAAGGTGTTAGAGCATACCAGTCCTCTGCTAGAACCCACCTCTGAGGTTCCAGACTCACCTAGGGGGGGAAAAAAGTACTTTTGCTTACAAGCTCCTAGATACTCAGCTCTGTCATTTCCTACCATTGTCCTTGTTTGCATACTGGTTTCCTTGCCATTTTTAGGCTGTGTCAATCATACTCACAGTCAAAGTCCTGTTCTTGTGCTTACCTGTACTCTGGTTTGCCCTTCCTCTGAGTAGCCATAGTACATAGGAACCTTTCATGTTAAACCAGTGCCAGAGTGGGTCCTAGTATGGCAAGAAAGGATCTTAGAGATAATGTTGGCACCCTGCCCTGCCCATTTTTCACCTCCTTGTGAATCTGTACACTTGAAAATTTGTTTCTGACTGAGATCTCAAATTTGTTTCACTTGACAATCCACCTCTTTATGATATTTCATAGTATTCAACACAATATGAAACTCCTTATCAGTTCCTCCTTATCTGTTTCTGTATCTGTCTTTCGACTCTGGTATACAAATTCCTTGAAGGCAGAAAGTTTATCTGTTTTTTGTATTGTTGCATCCTTGTTGCTGGAACAAAGCCTGATGTATACTGTTCTTGAACCTGCTCTACTCTTTCCTGTAAGCCTGAGTAGTATTCTGGTTGCAATTAAGTTTACTATATTTTTAAATATGCCTCTACTACTTAATATAGTTTAACATAATTATTAGACATCTAAAACCTGCACCAGAATAATAGCAAATGTGGACATTCAGGCTTGTAAATCACTACAGAGTCACTTGAGTGAAGAATTTTATAATAGGTCTACTTCATGTTTCAAGAATTCCAACTTTGTGGTAAGTGAAAATAATTAAAGCTATTGTGAGTTGGTAATTATTCATTCAACAAGAAATGATTACACATTTACCATATGCCAGGTTCCAGGGATTGAGAAGTACATGAGAACTAAAAAAAAAACAACAAAGCCTCATCCTAATTTTGAACATTTGTGAACATCAAAAATTTAAATGCATGTGTATTTAAATACTTATGATTCTATTTTGTACTATTCATTTAGCTAAATGAAAAAAACTCATCCATGAATGAAATTTCAATAGCGTTTTGTTTTGCCGTGGTCAGTGATTTAATTTTAAATTAATAGCGGAGAGAAGCCATTATGATGTCAAACTATGTAATAGTCTCTAGTAACTATTTAAAACAACGTAGTGATTCTACAGAGTCATTTCTTACACTTTTCATGTTGGGTAGAAAATGTCATACCATCCAGACTTACCACAAGCCCAAAGGTGCAAAAACCACATATCCACAGATTTTTAATTGGTTACATATCCTCAGATTTTTTTCTTTCAAACTTCAGAAATGACAACTGAGTTAGTAGAACAAGATCTACATAATCCAAATCCATGTTCAGTGGGAATTTCCACCCACTCGAACCATAACAGTATCATTCTGGTTCCAGATAGGCTTTGAGATGTCACATTATCTGATTATACCCAGCTTCTCAGAGATTGAGAAAGAGTGGGGAGTGGGGGGATTAATAATTTGGGGTAGCTGGTGACATAAATTATTTTTGTCTGTTATTTTCCCTGCATTGAGGAAGGTGGAATAATGGAATACATCTGCTCTAATTTGTGTTAACATTAGATGATGGGTTCAAAGAATTGTAGACCTGGAGGTGCTTAGGCGATTTCCTGTAATGGCTAACATCCATTACTTCTAAATGGAAATAGGCAAATTTAGGGAGGGAGAATTGAGGGGAATGGATTGTACAAAGAACACACTGGAAGTATTCCTTAATTATAATTAGACAAAAAGCAGCAAATGGTGCTAAAGCAGTGTTTAATAGCAGGTAAACAGGATCCAGAGAAATCTGCCAGTGTGGTCCTCTCCTAAATATATAATACTTATAAATAAATACACTTCTTAATTTTATATAGGACACAACCATGGCAACAGATAATACAGGTTTGCATTTCAATTTTTTAATTATAATGTTTATATAACAGAAAATTTTTAAATAAAAATATATCCTTTCCAATAATCCATCACCATTATAATCATTGTTACTATTTTAGTATACTTTCTCCCGTATTATTTTCCTGTACCTGTTTTTCATATGACTGTGATCTTATATCACACTTCATTATGTGCAATTCTGAACCTTGCTTTTTTCACCTAATTATATCACAACCATTTTCCATGTTACTTCAAAGTTTTCATTATTAAAAGAAATACATACTAGGGCCTCGCTGATGGCGCAGCGGTTGAGCGCTGCGCTGTGGAGATGTCGGCAGCAGCGACGAGAGTTCGACGCCCACCCAGCCAGGGAGAATCCCACATGGTGCGGCGGACCTCTCCTGCCTCGCCCGCTGCTCCCCTCAGCAGTGTATTTCTGATCTGCCTGTTCTGCTCCCTACTCTGTCTCTGGTGAACCCTCTTGCCGCCCCACGCCTCTGGTCTGTACCCCAGCTTGTATGTATAAATAAATAAATCTTTAAAAAAAAAAAAAAGAAATACATACTCTGTCTTACACATAAAACCAAAATAGTTTAACCCTTTCACTCAATGTTGCATCAAAACAGTTCATCCTTGTTTAGTTGATCTTCGAAAACTAACATTTTAGAAAGGAAATGTCATATACTACAACAAAGATGAACTTTGGTTGTTTCAAGGAATTTTCTTACAAGGGAGAAAGAGGATCTCTTTTTATTTATCTCTATCATCAGTTATTCGTTGTGTTATCTATTGCTCCCTTTGCTTAAACTAAATCTTAAGTCGGGATAAAGCTTTTTCTCCAGTCCTGTTCAACAAATTTTAAACATAATTGTGTTTGTTGTAAATGGACAAGGACAATCTCTACTGCACTTACTGCCTGTGTCAAATAAGAGAGCACTCTACTGGGTGTAGATCTAGGTGGAGAGAAATGAAACAGGGTATGAAACGATTAGTGTGGCTGGAGCTCCTTGACACCCACCCCAAGATAAAATGGAGAAGTTATGGGCTTGATAGTTACTGATTCCCCCATCACTTCAAGTTGTAGAAACTTACATGTGGAAGCCACCTTACTGATTATCTGGCTTGTCCACCTGTGGACACCTTGGAATCTGTGATGGTGGAACCGAGAGATGAGTCAATCTATTTTGATCCTTCTAGTAATAATCACAGACTTATAACACCAAAGATCACAAATCCTTGTTTTTGCACAGTACCTTATGGAATGTTTGCAGCAAATAATTTTTCCAATGGTGGCAGCTCTAATAAAGATAAATTTTTGATAAATGTCAATAAATTTTTATTATTTTAATCTGTCCAAGGCAAGGAAATATTTTCTAAATTGTATTTATATTTTGGTTTTGAAACATGATTAATGTCCAAATGTATATATATATGGTATTAGAATCTAACTTGCAATATCTCATGCTTTTTATATTTTCTACTACAAATAGTTTTACAAAGTCATATGTGCATCTTATTTGGTAATCTGGAAGTAGTTGAAATATAGGATCTTTATAAACCAGCCAAACGGATATTATCTTGATTTTGTGAAGCATGAAATAGTTTATTGTCTGATTGTTATCTCATTGGGAAGAAATGAATTTTCACCATGTGTTACATTGTTCCTATTCACTGAGTTCAGCATTAAAACAAATAATGCTGTAATGAGAAAAGAGAAAGCCTGATAATCTAACCTTGGGAATGGGAGTCAAGAACTCTGGGCTGGGATCCTATCCAAGCACTTGACTGACTTTGAGGACCAACACAATCATTTCACTTCCCAATGCTGGAATTCCCTCACATGCAAAATAGGTTAAGACCTAACTTGTACCAAAGTAGAGCAAGAAATAATATTTACTTCACACTTTGAGACTTAGGTAAATGTTGATATTTTTTAAGTTCCATAGCATTTATGTATTTACTGAGAATTCTGCATTTTTAAAAAAGATTTATTTATTTATGCACACAAGAACTGGGGTGTAGACAAGAGATGTGGGGTGGTGAGAGGATTCACCAGAGACAGAACCGGGAGCAGAACAAGCGGATTGACTGAAGTGCACTGCTAAGGGGAGCAGTGGGCAAGGCAGGAGAGATCTGCTGTGCCATGTGGGAATTTCCCGGGGCTGGGGATCAAACTCCTGCTGCATCAGCTACTGTCAACTTCAGAGGCAGAGGCTCAATCCCTTGCGCCAATGGGGAGGTTGCGAGACCTGCATTTGAGGGAAGAGGATACAAAGAGACAAGGATGTCTGAAGACACTGGTATCCTTGAGGAAATGGGATCCCTTTATGTGACAGTGAAGACACCATATTTTCTTCAGGTGGCTTCGTTCTTTGGAGGAGTAAAAACCAACTGTAACAGGGCCGTGGTCTTCCAGGTGAACTTCTATTATTAAGATAATAATTTCTGTTATTAAGATGAATTCACTATAAATGGTAATTGAAGTCAAAGCTAGGGAATCTTCCTGCCAAGAGGTCTTATTACCATTATATTTGTAAACACTTCCTTTTCATTTATTACCTACTTTTCAGCATATTATCCCTTCTTAGAGGAAACAAACTAGATTATAACTTCCTATGACTCATTCATGTTTGTGATAACAAGATATATTTGGGTTGTTTTGGTCTCCTGAGGAGGGGGCATGTTACTCTCACTCTCCAAAGTGGCCTAGAGGGAACCAGCAGAGGTGGAGACATCACTGCTAGTCCACACGCGCTGACCTCTAGGTGGGAGTGCCACACGAGGGAGGAGGAGTTAGAGGGAAAGGCAGCTTCACACGTTTTTGCCACACATCCCATGCAGCATTTTACAGAGAATAAGCAGGATCAGAACTTCTGTATTAACAGTCAGGTGCATATGATAGGTCAAGGAGGATGTGCCTGAAATTTCAGCACCAGCACTGATTCTTTTAGGAGATGTCATTGCCTGTTATGTAACTAGAAGTGCATACACTATTGATCAAAATAGTAGTCACCATTACAGACTTCATGGTTCACAAAGAATGTTCATGTCATATCTCATGTAACCTTCACCAGAGCCATGTAAGGCAGATATTACTGTCCTCCTGTTTTATAAATGAGGACACAGAAGCTAGAGGATAAATTTTATTTTTTCATTTTTTAAAAATTTTTTTGTTGTTGCTTGGAGGAATGAATTTTAATCAGAATATTTTTTTTTATTTTTGTGTTTTCCCTGACCAAATCGCCTGTGCCCATACCCCGCTTGCCTCCCTTCCCCATCCTAAGTCAAAATATTTTTAACTGTCCTTGGTATAACATGGCAAATATATTGCCATATTTTTTCTATTAGAAAAGCACCATCTATTTTTAAAAACCCTTAAACGAATGATAAACATCAAGTGGATTTTCCTAGTATGCCTGTGTCATAAGTAAAGAAATGGCAATGAATTCCTAGTCTTTTTGAACATGTCTGCTAAAATTTAGGGAATCTTTCTTGAAGTCATTTCATTATAGGTTGATTAAATAAGAAAATAAATATGTACTCTACCATTTTCTCTAACAACTCTGTAGTATCAGTTCTGGATTTTGAATATCTGCTTTGCTAATCTCCAACTGATAAGTGTAGGGACTTCTGCTTCATGATAGTGATTCAAAGTTGTTGGATGAAAATATGCCCTACGTATTTGCTAGAGGTGCTGTACAAAGGGCCACAAAGAGTGGCTTTTTTTTTTAAAAGATTTATTTTTATTTATACATACAAGCTGGGGTACAGGCCAGAGGTGTGGGGCAGCGAGAGGGCTCACCAGAGACAGAGTGGGGAGCAGAACAGGCAGATCAGAAATACACTGCTGAGGGGAGCAGCAGGTGAGGCAGGAGAGGTCTGCCGTGCCATGTGGGATTCTCCCCGGCCAGGCGTCAAATTCGCATCGCTGCTGCCGACAGTTCAGCAGCGCAGCACTTTACCGCTGCGCCACCGGGAAGGCCCAAGAGTGGCTTAAACAACCAAAATTTTTAAACAACCAAAATTTGTCTTATAGTTCTGGAGGCTAAAAGTCCAAAACCAAGGGGTTGACTTTTCTCCTTAACTTGTAGGTGACTCATTTTTTTCATATGGCTGTCTCCCTGTCTGTGTCTCAATTTCCCATTTTATGAGAACACTATTGGGTTAGGGCCCACCCTAATGACCTCATTTGAATTTATTACCTCTAAGTATTCCATCCAGCCAAATTAGTCATATTCTGAGGTACTGGGGGTTAGGATGTCAATATATGGGTTTGGGGGAGACGTAACTGTAACATTCCCTCTATGTATCTATATCCGTACTTCTATATATACAGTCTCTATGAGTATATATACACTATGTATACTCATATACATACACACACATACACACCACTGTTTTTTACAGTGAAGTTTTATTTAATGAAAATAAAGAACAAAACTAGTCTGATTATAGAGTTTGGTAATATGGTTCAATATTTGATATATTTAATTAAGTCTTAAAGACATTTTAATTCATGGATTTAAATAATAATTGAGCCATTATTGCATAACATTTATAGGAAGTAGTGTTTTTGTTCTATCTTACAAATGGCCTCATAGAATTAATCATCCTCTCCTTCACCAGAAGTAATAGAACCATTCCTCTTATCCTCTTCTCTCTCCACTCCTGTTCAGATTCCCAAAAGTGGTCATCTACTTAACTCCTTCTCTTTTATGACAGAGGAATATGCTATAATTTAAAAATGCATTTCAGGAAAACTAATGGAACCCAAGTGTGGCATGGAGTTTAGTGAATAATAATGTATCTATACTGGCTCACAAAATAACAATGTAAGGATTAACAATAGGGGAAACTGGGCTAGGGCATCAGTGGGAACTCCTCTCTTTGCAACTTTTCTGTGAATCTAAAACAAACAGGTGAGGGAAGAACACAAGGAAATATGGTGGTGGTTGGGGGTGATATGTTGGTGGGAGAACTATAGGGACAATGATGTAAGAAAAAAATCAATTAAAAGAAAAAACTATTATAAAAAGTCTATTTAAATATAAAAATACGTGTAAAATGGTGTCTGGCATGCACAGTCCATGAATGCATGTTTAGAGGTATACAGTTGTGTTTCTTGTATGCCACTGCATCTAGATCGTTTTTTATAAAATAGAACAGGGTTGATGTGGCCTCTAGAGGACAGTGTTGGGTCACAGAAAGATTCCACAATTTGCCCAAGTTGAAGATGGACTGACTTATTTTCCTTACTTTAAATCACAGAGCCTCTGTTTATTATCTTTTTTGTTTAAAAATGTCAAGGAAAATTTATGCCTCTTTAGCTATCCTAGGTGCTGGAAATTGGTTTTAACTTATTTTTGTGTGATTTGGCTCTACACAGATCTATCTGATGAGAGTGACGTGCAGCTTTCACCCTAGCTTTCAGACCCTCAGGGCTCATCAAGTTGTATGGGAGTGCAGGGGGCGTTACAATGCACACGTTATGTGCTGCTTGTGAGTTCTCTCACACTGAGAACTGAAAGAGTGCCACAGAGTCGAGCTCCCTATGGAAAAACTAAAGACATTTTGTAGATTGATGAGGATGCTTATAAAATAAAGAGGGTTTTGATCTTTTTGAGACTGAGGCTTTACAGTGGTTTGTCGTGAGTGGGGGAAAGGGAAGAAAACCATCACTCTAGTTTCTAGAGCAAATTTCAAGTGTGATCATATAGTTTTAATTTTAAATTATCCCTCTGAAGGTAGTCTCATGAGACTGACGTTTTATTTTTAAGAGACTCCTGGGGTTGGGAGTTACAGAGTACTACTCAAGCACATCTGAACCATGTGCGCATTAATTTACAAAATGCTTGCCTTGGGCCTAGAAGCAGCTAAAGACAATTGCTCATATATTGACAACCTCAGAAATCCTCAAACATTCCATGCTGTCATTAGAGGGATGTCATTTTCTGCTGATAGTGGACTCCATTCATACCAGGTGAAAATCTAGTATAAATTTAAAAAAATAGTTGTCATTTGTATGACAGGGTGTTCTACTTAGCAGCATCCTATAGGTTTCTTATTTTTTGCTCAAGGAATAAATCTCTGAAAAGTTCCTCTGTTGAATTGGATTCTATGAGCCTTTTAATAGGATTTTTGAAAGGGAGGGGAAAATTTACAGCTCCTCGTAAATAGGCTGACATGAAAGTCAAGATCAATAGTGTTTTGTTCAGCCATACCATCGGAGTCTGTCTCGTTCTCACCTAATAGTTCTGGGCACCAGCAATTCTCTCTTTCAAGTAGAGTATTCTCTTAATTAATGGTGGTATAGCCAAGTTCCATTTACCATTACAGACTGTGTTTAGTAAATATTACAATGATTTGATATCTGCTTTTTAAAAATATATATTTATTTTGTAGATGAACTGGGGTGTAGGCCAGAGGTATGGGGGTGAGAGGATTCGCCAGAGACAAACTGGGGAGCAGAACAGGCAGATCCACTGAAATACACTGCTGAGGGAGCAGTGGGCAAGGCCGGAGAGGTCTGCTGTGCCATGTGGGTTAGCTCCCTGGCTGGGATCAAACTCAGGCTGTAGCAGTGATAGCACTGAGACTTAACCCCAAGGCCACCAGGGAGGTCCCTAATACCTGCTTTTGCCCTTGAGATAATGATTATTCCCTTAACCTGGTTCTTTGTTCAGAGTTTCTTAGGCAAAGACATGAATCCTAGGGGTTGTCCTTGACTCCTGTTTTTTCCCTGCTTACTCATAGTAAATTTGGCACCAGGTCCTGTTTACTTATTAAATATATCTAATTCTCTCTCCATGGCACTACTCCAATCCAAGCTCTTACATTTTCTTTGACCCAAGCAAAAGCCACCTCACCTATAACCAGTGTGAACTTTCATGCAACACATATATGAGAACTTCAGTGATTTCCCATTGGTTTTAGGATAACAGCCAATGATCAGGCCCTGCCCGGTCTTGTCCTTGTATCTCTCCAGCTTCATCTTGAACATTCTTCTCCTTGTTCCCGCGCTCCAGCGTCATGGCCTTCAGTGAATGACACAGGATCTTAGCATATGTGATTTCCTCCACATTGGAGTCTCTTTCCTGCCCTCTTTGTCTAACTACCTTCTTCTCATCTTTTATAAATCATTTTAAGTATGATTTCTCATAAATGCCTTCCTGATCTCTGGGTCTAGAAAAGTTTCCTTCTAGCTCCATGCTTCTTTACTTCATTGCGTTTGCATAAACTTATAATTAGACACTCAGCTTTTTTTTTTTTTTTGAGTAATATGTTTCCATCACCAGGATATAAACTCAATGAGCAGGCATTATGCCTGAGTGTCCTCATCATCAAATCCCCAGTACTTGGCACAGTGCCTGGGAAAAGTAGTTGTTAAGATTCATTTGTTGAGTGAATAAGTGTATATTCTCTATTGAATGTCTAGGTAGAGGAAGAAGAGCCCACTGGATACATTCGATATGAGAAATTTCTTCCAGTAATGACCCAAGTACTGATGGAAAAAAGGTAAGAGAACATGTGTAATTGCTAGGGCAAAATGATGACTAATATTACATTAATTTCAAAACACTTGTTTTTTTTACTTTGTATGTTATACTCAACCAATATTTACCTTAGAGTAAATTCTTTCTAATGTTTTGCTATATTTTTAAACTGTCTGTTGGTATATGCTTAGGAATATCAACCATTTTAGTATTAATCTAATAAGGAAAGTATAATTAAGGGCAAATAAGCTACTATTTGCACTATTCTTATTATCTTCCATTTTGAATTATCAATGAGTAAGTATTAACCCTGATTTTTTTTTCTAGAGGATGAGTAACCTTAGTTTGTCATAGTTTATTTATAGATTTTGTTCCCTGTAAAGATTTGCATAATGTTGGAAAAAGCTAATAAATAACAACAAACATCGAGTGATTTTGAGCTACAGTATTTCCTGTAGGGGAGAGTACTTTCAACTTTCATATCTAGAAACCCAAAAAGATTTCAGTGAGGGCAATAGTAGTATCATAATAAGCATGTTTTGTTTCATTTTAAGTGTTTATTTATTATGTAGTGACTGAGCTACATACAGTGGCATTTACTTTTATTGTGTAATTAGATACAGACCAGTTCCAGAAGATGTCCTTCTTCGAGCTTTTGAGGTAAGCTCCAAATTGTATATATACTTATATTCATATGAAAAACTCATGTAGAATTTCTTCACCAAGCCAAAACTGTGTGTTTTCTTTCCCTCAAGGTATTAGATCCAAATAAACTTGGATTTATTCCTAAGGAAGAACTGATCAAGTTCATGACTGAAGAAGGTAAGAGTGATTTATTACTTTAAACAGTGACTTACATAACTGATCACCCTTTTTTTTTTAACAATTATGTAAAATCCATCAGGTTAGAAAACAATCATATACTATCCCTATTATTTTGGTTTTGAGATGGTTTCCATTTTGTGGGTGACAGAAGGACAAAGGGTAGGTAGGTTAAGGGGAAATAGATTGTTACCATAGAGCATGTTGGAAAGTATAATTAATATTTTTCAATAATTGAAGCCATTTGCATAGAGCATTTCCAGAATAAAAAGTATGCCCCTGGGAAAATTATTGATAGTAATGAATTAAATCATTATAAATCTATGCCTGTTACTAGATTGAAGATTTGAATCGGAGTATGCTGAAATTCCTTTGATAGAACTTTTCAACTGAAGTTATATTTTTACAGGCTCAATTGAATATGAATCACACAAGTTTTTCACTTTTTTTATGCCAGTGAAGCCATATATATATGTATGTGTGTGTGTGTGTATATTTGCATTGAACTTGAATTACACACACACATATGCACACTTATACATGATACCTGCACAACTATACATGCTATCATTTATCTTGAGGAATTTTATCTGCTTAAGCTAATGTGTAAATTTGTTTTGCCTAAATGTCAGTATCCTAATGAACAGTCTTTTGAAGCCTTTTTCCTATTAGTTTCCTCCTCCCCTCCTATACTAGTTAAGAGTTCTTTCCCCTTTGTTTAGTTCACTGATTTACAGCTTGAATTCTGAATGATTCAGAGCTGCTAGTCACTTGAGACAGAATCTAAAGTATAAGTTATTTTGAGCGGGGAAAACTCAGCGGCATCTATGTGCACAACTGGTTTGACCATTTTGACTTGAACCACCACTAGGTGAGAACACAGGGCATGAATATGAGAATGACATGACAACCATAGCTGCCACCCAAGATCTCTTGGAACATTACTTAAATTATTTTAAGGATTAACTTTGACAGTCATGTTATGACTTTCGAAACAACAGCTTCTTAAGTCTAAGGATTAATGTGAAGGAAGTAAATCCTGGATTATATCAGGCAATATGAATTTAGTAAAAGTGGTTGAAACAGTTGAGTATCATTAGTATTGTGTACATACTGTTTGAAGGTGACAGGTACTAAATGTAGAGAGAAGTTTGATACTAAAATCTGCTCACTCTCTTAAGTAATATTATAATCCTATTTTGGAAATAAAACTAGCTTATAAGACATTTCAAAACATAAGACAATTGGATAAAAAAAAAAAACAAACAAAATTTCAGGTGGACTCGACCAGCCTGAAAAGCTTGGTCTGGGAAGACTTAAAAGAAAATATGTTTCTTGAGATGGTGAAATTTATACAGGTGAGTTATTTTAGGGATAAGATCTTAAGCATTATGGCACTCCCCACTCATGGTAAGTCTCATTTGTTGAAGTGGTGCATAAATGAGTGGGTGAATGAAGAATGGGTGAAGAAAAAAACAGTATGAACAAAACAGGGAGGGAGGAATGAGCATGATACTTTGGGAACCCCTGAGAAGAAGATAGGGCCCAGAAGGTCTTGTTGGCAAACAGCAAGAAATGAATGTAGATAGATTTGCTGGGACTAGATTGTGGAGGCCGGATCTTAAGGGTTTAAAATTCTTCCTGTAGGGGCCTCCCTGGTGGCGTTTAACCGCTGCACTATGGAGCTGTCGATGGCGGTGACGCGAGTTCGATGCCCAGCCAGGGAGATTCCCACAAGGTGTGGCAGACCTCTCCTGCCTCACCCGCTGCTCCCCTCAGCAGTGTGTTTCCGTCGCTCTGCCTGTTCTGCTCCCCACTCTGCCTCTGGTGAACCCTCTCGCTGCCCCATGCCTCTGGCTTGTACCCCAGCTTGTATGCATAAATAAATAAATCTTTAAGAAAAAAAGATTTCTTCCTGTAAGCAGTGGAGAAGCATGTAGGGTTCTGAGCAGATGCATCATATGGTGGAGGAGCGATTATGGGAAGGTTAATTTGGTGCTCGCAGGTGTGTTAGAAGTTAGATTAGGGAGACCAGTTAGAAGACTAAGTCAGCATTTTGAAATTACCTAATAAGGGCCTGACCTAGCAGTGGCAACAAGAATGGAAAGAAGAGACTTATGGAACAGACAACCTGCAGCAGGATCTGCTGGTCCTGATGTGTGACAGGGGCCGGGGACAAAGATCAGAGTCAAGTCAAAGTAACAAGGCTTTATCCTGGAAGGGCATTATGGGTTCTGTCACTACTGAAAAACAGAAGTCAGGAACAGATTGCAATGGACACAGAGAGAATGCAACTTTTCACAATATCCACAGAGTATTAATCAGTGTGAGAATATTCTAAAACCATCAGTGTCCAGATTGATGAAAATAATAAGTTACGTTAAATTAAGTTCTGATTGGATAGAAGTCAGTCAACATATCCAGACATTTGTATAGTGTCGGACACTATAGCATCATGGAAGATCTCAAAAAAATTGTTTAAATAAATACATGTTGCTGCCTATTTTTCAGGCAATGTTCTAAGTGCTATTCAAATAATAACACATGGGCCTCCCTGGTGGCGCAACGACTTGAGCACAGCACTGTGAAGCTGTCCAGAGCCACTGCAGCATGAGTTTGATACCCGGCCAGGGAGATTCCCACATGGCCCAGCAGACCTCTCCTGCTTCGCCTGCTGCTCCCCTCAGCGTGTACTTCCATCAATCTGCCTGTTCTGCTCCCCACTCTGTCTCTGGTGAATCCTCTCACCACCCCACACCTCTGGCCTACACCCCAGCTTTATATGCATAAATAAATAAATCTTTAAAAAAACAACAATAAATAATAACATATTACTTCATAACTTATACCTATGATAGAGGTAGTATTATTATCCCCTCCATTTTATAGCTAGGAAAACTGAGGCACAGAAAAGTTAAGTGACTTGCCCAAGATATTAAAATGAATAAGAGAAAGCTAGAATTTGAACCCAAGCTCCCAGGTGCATGCTTTAAACGATTAACCTGTTTTCCTGCATCCCCAATCAAACATTGCAAATCGCTCTCCTTGTGTAAGGAAATAGTGTGCCCACCTTCCGTACTTGACTGTGAGAAAGGCCTGGTTCTAAGCAGGAGAGTGTGGTGCTGACTTCACAAACCCTGAGCCATATTCTTCAGATCCCACTCACTGACTGGGGTCAGCCGCCTTGTTTCCTTGCATGCTGGTGTCTCAACTGTCCATTGAGATAACAGTTCTTCAGTGGTTGGGAGAATAACTCAGTTAATATATATGAAGCGCTTTAATCAGTACCTGGTTCAGTGTTACTCATACTCTTTTAATGTTACTCATATTACCTGGTGCTCATGTGAATTTATTTGGCAGTGGATTTAATATTTAACAATCATTTAAGAAAAGATTAAAAATTCTTTCTGTTTTAGGATCTAGCCATAATTTCAAAAGAACTTGGAACATCCCTTGTTTGATAATAGTAATGTTATTGTCATAAACCCCTACTTGAATAATTTCTTTATTAACTAAACTCCATTAAATTATTAACTAAATGAGCTTAAAAAGTGTTGCTTGTGGCAAGTAACTGAAGCTCAGAATGTAGGTAATCCTCAGGCCTTGGCAGTTTATCTGCTTGGCTAAGACTCTTTTAGAGTAAGATGGATGTTTCTGTATTGTTTAGTATCTGAACAAAGTTCTATCTTAGTCTATAGTCTTTCCAGCTTTCTTCCTCAGTTTGCTTCTCACCTTGACGAAACTAATATCCAAGGTGGCCCTCCCTCACCTGTTATCTTAAACCAAACAAAGCCCACAGATTTTCTCTCCAACTTTTGGTTTTATTTGATGTCAACAGTGGCAAAATAATAACACAGATGACTGCTTTTTGAAATGGTTGACAAATGGTATCTGCCACTCAGTGCAGCTGGCATCACTAAGTTGACCAGACCTGGCTGGGAATATTCAGATGCATTGTTATCTGCTCCTTAGTGTAGTGACCACTTGCCCTCCTCCCCCACCACCCCACTAATACTCATATTCATAAACATAATGGCTGGACTTCCTGTAAGACTGGGATTTCAGGTTATTGCTCTGTCAGTTTTAAAAGCTTTATTAAATTTAATTTAAATTGTTTAATTTGAATAATTTAATTTTTTGTTAGAATTTTATTAAATTGTTTAAGTAAACAACCTTATTCATGGTGTTTTTATGTCCCTGTGCTGTTTTGATCAAACTGATTAGTTCCATAGGTTGCTTGAGCTGTGATAATAGCAAGGTAAAATAAAACCTGAATCTGACAGGGTTCCACACCATGCCCTTTGGCCCTCTGGACTGTCATGATATTCTAGCTCTACAGCCCAAGGGACAGTAACTAGTGACACTGTGGGGCCTGGGGGACTTCATGGCAATTAATCTGGCTGGTAGAAAGAAAGAGAAAAAAGACCAGAAGATTGTAAATGATCAATTTCCCATCTTGTCTCTCCCAGGTGAGCCTTTTTCTCAAGAGGAAATGGAAGAAATGTTGTCTGCTGCAATTAGTCCAGAATCCACTTCAATTAATTACAAAGAATATATAGCAATGATGGTGATAGATGAAAATTAAATGCTCTAAATACTTAATTCCTAATTGAAAGACTATTTTTAAAATTGCTTGCCATTGCTATTTTCACATTTTCATTTTATAATGCCTACATATGACAATCAGTGCCTCGTGATGATTATTTCAAGATATTTTGTTTTGAAAAGATGATCATACCAATTTAAAACATCAGTTTTTAAAGTAAGGCTATCTAGCCTTCTGGAATGACAAATAGCGAATTATTTTTAAAACTCTTATTAAAACATTTTAACATTAACTGTGGACTGTTGCTAGTTTTCTATAATAAAACCATGTTGCCTCAGATTAACAAAGCTGACAAAATTAAGAATAACTGAAATGATTGACAGTTTGCATACAAAGATCTCGGGAGGAGGCAGAATGACCACAGATTGAAGGTGAGTTGTAAAGTGGTTAAAAAATTCTTTTTTAAACAACAATAAATACTTCAGCAATCTGAACTTGGAAGTGAATATTAATAATTAATTTCTTATGAGTATCAGTTACAAATCTCATTTGAGATTATAATGAATTGTGTAAAAATTTAAATTTGCTGATCCAGCAGGTCACCAGTTATGGAATAGCTAAAGAAACTGAGATAATTGAATCCAGAAAAAAGGGAGACTGAAATGGAAATTGATAATGTAAGTGGTGATTCTATTCTGATATTTAGAATTAGAATTCTTACCTATTCAGATGATCTGCTATGGGAATATTGTCCAGAATATTAAGCAAGAATATTAAGAAATTTTATGTTGTGAAGAAGGTACAGTTAGTGAAAAAGCAGTTAACAGTTATCTGTGCACAGGGAATCATAATGACAAACATATGGAACTTACAAGCACAGGGAAGATAAGATAAAGGGAAATGAATAACTTCCATAACCTATATATTCTTACACATACACACACATACACACACACACACACACACACACATCTCTATTTAGATTCACCACTACATGTGTATATGTGTTTATAAGCATTTTATGTTGTTTAATTTTTTACCTATGCATGCAGTCTTGCCTTCCAAGAGAGGGAACTGCTACCCAAGAGACTATTTGTCACTGTTCATTCTTTGATGAAACATTTACTGAGTATCATTAGATAATGTGTAGGAAACTGGAATTGCAAGGTGAATAATTCCCCACCTAATCAAGGTCATAGTTTAGTGCGAGTCATTCAGCAATCAAATTACAGAAAGGGACACACACTCAGAGTACACGGAAGGGCATAGAGGGGCTGCTAACTCAGTCTGTTGGGAGAGCTTTCTGGGATAAAAAACATTCTAGTGAGTAGAAGGAGCTTCCCAGCAAAGATAATACCTGAGTTAAAGAAGAGCTGTTAACTAAGGGGAGCAGCAAGTACAAAAAAACCCAAAGAACAAAAAACAACAACCCAGAAATGTGATCATATATCATGAAACATAGAACTGTCTGTCTTGGAATTGAAAGTAGTTCAGTTTATTTCATGTGTAGAAAATTTAGGGGACATGATGAGAGATGAAATTGAAGTGGCAGACAGGAACTGTATCATTAAGGATGATGGGTTAGGTGTAGAGTTTGTAGAGTTAAGGTTTTAGTATTAGAATTTGGACTTTCATCCAAAGACCCTAGAGAATGATCATTTGTTAATAGCATGGAAAATAGATCTGGAAAGTCAACACTATAAATAGGGAGGACACATGGTAGGCTATTGGGTTAGGATGAGATAGGCTGGGGAAACTCAAGCATAAGTCCCAGGTTTCTAAGGCTTGGGCAGTGAGTGAATTTTATAGGCATTTATTCACAGAAATCCAGAAGCAAGTGAAGGATAGGTACGCAAAATGATGAATTTGACAGTGAACATGTTGGGGTTGAGGAGTGAACGGAACACCCAAGGGGAGACATCCAGTCATCATTTTGCCAGTAGAAGGGAGATCTGGCTAGAGACATGGATTTTGAAATTCTTGGCATGTGACTAGTATTTAATGCCTTGGAAAGTAAAGAGGAGAGGGTCAGCAAAACCATGAGCATATGAGAGCACTGAAGGGAGGTCTGAGGAAGCAGAGCCCATAAGAGTCTGTGAAGGAGTGGCCCGAGAGGGGATGGCAGGAGAGAGGCGTTTTATAGCAAAGATCAGAGAGAATCACAAAAAGGATGCAGTAACTGGTCATGTCAAATGTCATAGAGAATTAAGGTAAATATAATACAGAAAAATTCCAACAATTTTAGCAACAAATTGTTTATCGACGACCTTTGCCAGTGTTGGCAAAATGTCAGAATAGAGAGTTCAGCGAGGTTAGGAATGGGTGGATGTGAGAAAGTAGAGCATGAAGGTGAGTGAAGGGGAGAGACTCAGGATTGAAGAAAAAAGCATTGTGGGAATAATTTTTGGAAGGTGGGACACATAACAGCATCTTTACATACAAAGCACTGAGAACCAGCAAGGAAGTTGAAGCCCTGAGTATGTAGGAGGGGCCCAGGTTCCAGAACAAAAAGGAGGTTGGTTTTGGGGTGGGTGCGAACTATGAAGCGACTTATGTAGTCCTTACCTGATGCCTTCTATTTCCTTTTTGCGTGAGGTGGAAGGTATATAGGTTGCATGTTTGAGAGAATGGTGAAATTAGGAGCTATTCATATGAGAAATTGGGGAAAGAGTTAGAAAGAGCCCATGTAAGGATTTTCAAATCTTGGAGGATTCTTGTCCAGGCACAGGAGTGGAAAACAGTAGATTGTTGTTTGATTTGGAGTTAAGTTTTAGTCATCTGGGTGAGCTGGAAGGAACAAAAGACCCAAGGAGTTGAAGAATCCACCAGAAAGTATATAGTTGTAATGATAGTCTGTGGCGCTGAAGTATTAGGAATAGAAATAGATAATAGGCTGACAGATTGGGAGAAAGGGCACAAGGGTCTCAAGACTTCTAAAAGGGCAAATAACTTGCGTGGTGGAAGCCAGAGGTGACTCTTTCCAGCCATTCCTGAGTAATAGTATATTCTGCTTGAAATTTGTCTTCATTGTGATCTTAGAAAAGAAAAAAAAGTCTTTTATTCTTCTGTGTTATTATTACCACTAATAATAATAGTAACAATAGCAATAGCTCACATTTGTTGACTTACTATGTACCAGGTTCTAAGTGCTTTATACATCTTAACTCATAATTCTAAAAATCAGCCAGTGTTACAGGTCCTATTGTGTTACTCCCATTTTAGAGAGGTGGTAGCAAAGAAGTTACACTGTAAGAGACTGTATTCATCAGTTTTTGCTAGGTTATGTTGTGATAACAAGCACCCCCAAATCTCAGTGACTTACTACAATGAGAGTAAATTTTTGTTTGTGTTTTATGTATCAGGGGTAGCTGGTCCTTTCTTCAAATGTCTTCTTCCTTTTACTCATCTACTTTATAAGGGTGACCAAATGTCCTGGTTTAACTAAGATAGCCTGTACTTATTAATAGTTATTATGTGGGAGAATGATGCAATTAGGAGATATTCATAATTATTACTAGTTCTTCCTTTTAGAAGTGTCCCAATTTAGATGATTAATATTTGGTTACTCATTTCAAAAATAGGGAATGGAAGAGATGGTGAGGAATCATCATTTATGGAAGGTTTTATGAAAAATAACTATGAAACTGGTAGGGATAGATGGCATTTCCTCCTCACTGTTTCCTACAGTTATGCCCAGGTAAAATCCAAGTGGAGGATATGCATGTGCCTCTCACTTAGCCACCCACATTAGAATCATCACCCATCAGTATGAGTCAGATGCCTTCAGGCCAGGGCAGAGAAATGTGAGGATGGGGGTGTGGTGACCCTCAGAGCATTAACACTCAGGCTAGTTATGCTAAGTGACACCCTGTAGCTGGGAAGGAGGCGGCAGAGACAAGAAATATCCTTTAAGGTGGAAGTATACCCAGGGGCATATCTTTCGGTGGCAGTGGCCAGCACCAACACGTAGCATGAAAGCGTGCACTAGGCCTAGTGCATAAACCCAGGCGTGGACTTGTTTGGAACACACAAGGCAGCTCTGGGTTATTTTCTTTAAGCCCGTTACCCTGCATAACCCTGGTCATGCCAAAGAAATCCGTCCCAATATTCACCCCAGTATCTTCAGGATAAAATGGCGGACATTTTCTGCCCAATGGAGGCTCCAATTATAAAAGGCAGCATGGGAAGAATGGTGCCTCATAACTGGGTACTCCTGAGACTCACCTGCAGTTTTTCAAAGAGTTCTGACTGAGGTCAAACTTCACACTATGTCTCAAGGAAATTCTCTCTCTTTAGTAGTCCTAAGAGTTCATTTCATGGAATGTGATGAACTTTACCCTAACACAAATTTCTCTCTCTTTTTTAAGGCCCCCAAAAAGTACAACACAGAATTCCTACAGATATCTCATTTTATCTCCTAGTTGTAGGAAAAGTGTAGCATATTTGCAAAGGGAACTTTAAAATTTTTATTGAGTTAACATTGGTTTATAACACTTCATGCTTTAGGGGTATAGGTTCACACCTATTCAAGTGTGTGTCACCACTCCAGGCCCACCACCAAAGCACCATAAACCCTCTGCCATAGCCCACGGTGTCCCCTACACCCTCATTCCCCTCCACCCTCTGGTAGCTTCAGTTCTGTGGTTTGTTTCTTTATAGGCTGCATCTGAGAGAAATCATCTATGATGTTTTTCTTTCTCTTTTTGATTTATTTCACTGAGCATAATCCCCTTCAGTTTCATTCATGTTGTTCCAAATGGCAAGATTTCACCTTTGTTTTTATAGCTGAGTAGTATTCCATTGTGTGTCTATGCCACATCTGCCTAATCCACACATCTGTCATTGGGCTTAGGTTGTTCCCATAACTTGGCTTTTGTAAATGGAGCTGCAATGAACATAGGAGTGCACATGTCTCTTAGAATTCATGTTTTTGCACTCTTCTGGTAGATACCTAGGGGTGGAATTGTTGGATCATACAATAGATCTGTTTTTAATATTTTGAGACACCTCCCACTGTTTTGCATAGGGGTTACACCTGTCTACATTCCCACCAAGAGTATACAAATGTTCCATTGTTCCATTTTCTCCACATCTGCACCACTCTTGTTGTTAATGGTCTTTGAAATGGGCCATTCTCACAGGAATGAGGTGGTGTCTCATTGTCATTTTGATTTGCATTCCCCGATGATAAGTGATGATGAGAATTTTATCATGGGTAACGTTTTTCCTTATACTTAAACCATTTCAATTCCATATTTTCTCTTCCTCACTCACCTACTTAGCTTCAATTTATTTTTGTTTTGTTTTTGTTTTTTTATTATTTTAATTTCGGGGGCACTTATTTGCTCCTCCATATGTGCACGTTCCACTCAGCCTCCACCAGACTACCCCGCCAGTACTCTTCCTCCCTCCCTCACCCCTTTTCCTCCCACTCCTTCCCCCTGGTAACCATTAAATTCTTTCACTGAGTTCCAGATTTATTCCTACTGTATTTTTGCCTGCTTATCAGCATCCAATTTAAATCACAGTGGCATTTTCCTGGCCAGCTGAAAGCTTGGTCTCTTGTGTAGAAAGTTTGCTTTTCCTTGTAATGAATCCTGGTTTCTGGGGAGCCTGTCATGCCCACCAGATCTGTGCTGGGCCTTCTGGAAAGTTAACTCCACTCTCACCCTTCTTGGCTGGGGAGCTGGGTGACTCAGGGCCTGGTGTGTGCCCGGGAGCCGGGAGCCGGGAGTCCTCACCGATGCCTGCTTTGCCTGTGACTCACTCTGGGGCAGCCACTTCCCTCCTGTCACCTCTGTCTGGAAATTGAAGAGCTCAACTCTAGTCCTTTCCCTTTCCAGAAGCAATGTACTTAACCCCCTTTGCATGCATTGAATGTCCAAGTTTTATATGCGAAGAGATAAACAGGAAAGTCCAAGACAGAAGATTAGTTGAGATTTTCATTGGCATGATTATATTCTGTGGAAGGGCATACTATTATATTTTTCTCTTCTCCCTTTCTGCTTTCCTTCCTTTCCCTTTCCTAACTGCTTCCAGATAAGAATGTACCTTGTTTGTATGGTCAATTCCTTGAGGAAAAAATCCATGTTACTACGTGGTCCCTTTTGGACAGCTTAAACATGCAGAACCAGCCAGTGCCCAGCCCTATCTCCTGGCCTGCGTGCTTCTGAAAGTGTACTTAACAGTTACCTGCTTCCGAAGAATCTGGGAGGGGTTGCTTGTTGGAAACTCAGAATCCTGGGTCTCATTCCAAATCCCTAAAACAGAATATCTGGAGGTGGTGCCAGGAACCCACATTTTAACGTATTGTCAGGAGAGTCTTATACAAAGTTAAAAGTAAGAAGCTTAAGTGGGGCGGCGCTATAATGTGAAAGTGTGGGGTTTGGCCCTAGGCTCTGCCACTTACTGATTAGGTGATTGGTGCAGACATTTGATATTGCTGAGTCTCTACATCTTAATTTGTAAAGTGGTTAAAAAAAATACCTAGCTTACAAAGCTGGTGTGAAAATCAAATGAGCTAAAAGTGAAATTCCTTTAAAGGTTATAAAATGTGACGCAAATTGTTATTTATAGGAAACCAGTTAGGGAGGGAGGAAGTGGGGGAAGGGAGAAGAGGAAAGGGAGGGAGGTAAGGAGAAAGAAAGTGATAAAGGGAAAAGGGAGTCCCATTGTCTGGTACAGACAATCAGAGAGTCGAGGAAAGTAGATCAGTAATAGAGAATTAATCTGTGGGATGAGGTTGGTGCTTGTGGGGAGATCCCACAAGATCTGTTATCAATGGAGCTGTAAATTATAACCTAGTTATTTCTAGAACATGAAAGTAGGAGGCTTTGTCATTCTTTTTTTTTAAATTGTAAAAAACACACCAAAAAATTTACCATGTTAACCATCTTTTAAGTATACTGTTCAGTAGTGCTCAGTTATACTCATACTGTTGTCAAACAAATTTCCAGAACTCTTTGATCTTGCAAACCTGAAATGATACAGCCATTAAACAATTTCCTTCTTTTTCCTGCCCTCAGCTCCAGGCAACTACCATTCTGTTTTGTTTCTATGAATTTGACTATTTTAGATACTTCATATACAGTGTCTGTCTCTTTGTAACTGGCTTATTATTTCATTAGCATAACGTCCGCAAGATTCAACCGTATCGTAGAATATGAAAGAGCTGCCTTCCTTTTAAAGCTCAGTAATATCCCCTTGTATGTACATGCTTATGTGAGAGCAAAATGTCACCCATCAGGAGACTTTTGGGTGCTTCTACCTTTGGCTATTGTGAAGAAAGTCTCTGTGAACAGGACTGTGCGGTTATCTCTTTGAGACCCCACTTCCAATTCTTTTGGATTTATACCCTGAAAGGGGTACTGGTTTGTTTTTTTTTAAGTTGCTGTCAGTCACAGTGATTTTAGAACACATGAATTAGTCACCTCACCTACTGGAGAAAATATTCTTTCATTTAAGGAGATAGTGTCTTGTTTCTCTTTAAAAATTTCACAAAGTTGAAAATTTAGGACCAATTCTAGTTCTTTGGAGTAAAAAAGAGTTTCTAAAATTTAGGACATGGTTTTGTGTAAGAGACTGTACAGAGTGCCAAATATCTCTTGCTAATGTCCTAATAAGTCTTAAGCTACTCAGTAAGAAATACTAAAAGAGAATTATGAAAATTGTTGAAACATGGATTAAATATCACCTGACTTTAAGTATAGCTGAAAGAAAGGTCGGGGTTTGTTTTTGTGTTTATTTTGTTTTTATTTGTGTGTGTGTGTGTGTGTGTTAGAAGAACTGGGATGTGGATCAGAGGTGTGGGGTGGGGTGGGGGAGGTGAGAGGATTCACCAGAGACAGAGTGGGGAGCAGAACAGGCAGATTGACTGAAATACACTGCTGAGGAGAGCGGTGGGGAGGCAGGAGAGGTCTGTTGCGTCATATGTGAGTTACCTCCCTGGGGGAACTGAACTCAGGACTATGTGGTGATAGCACTGAGACTTACCCCTAGGACACCAGGGGGGCCCCTTATTTTATTATTGACTGGAAAGATTTCAATATGCAAATGCATTTCTTCCAAGGTTGTCCCATTGTGATCTCAAAAATGCCCGTTAACTCCTTTTCTGGAAAATTTCTTTTCTTAGTTGTAGCCCTTGATGAGACCGAGCCATGAAAAATTTACCTAAGCTTTGGACAGTGAACTTCTTGATGTTCTGGCAGTGTTAATTTGCAGTGAGCAGAGACTCTGTCCTGGCAGGAGGCTGAGGTGATTTAAAGAAATTGGACAGCCCCTCCTTACAGCGTGGGCGTTTGTCCCACCCCTGGACCGCCCCACCTGTTGGAGGCCCTGCTGCTGCCGCTGCTCACGTTCTTCATGTAGTGTTATATTTAACTATACTTGGCTCACATCATCCACACTGTCCATCAGCAACTGTCCAAACGGTTGCAAGACTGAGCAATTTACGCAGATCTGCTATACCTGACTTCTAAAGCGCCCACTTTAGTACGTTTGGTCAGATGTGAATTTTCAATCACAATCAGCACTTCTTCAAACGTGTATTGAAAGGTAAACTTGCCTTTTTCAATACTTCAGGAGAAAAATCCTTCTCTGTACAAGCTTCCATCTCTTTAGGTGTCAGTCTGTCTGCCTGCTACGAGAGACACCTTTGGGCAGTTTATATGGGCCCACATATGAGAAGGACCGATTCTCCAGGGGCACGCTGGTAACTGAAGGGAGACACCAGAAGCACCCAGGTGACTACAAGCTATGGGATGTGGACTAGTAACAGCCCAAGTGGAGATGACCGATAGGAACGTGGTGAAGGTTCTGCGTCACTTCCGTCTGATGCTGGACGTCCTCAAAGTCAGCATTTTTCTTCCCTGAGCAAAGGAAAGCAGTTGGTAATTTCAAGACTGTCTTGTACAACCAGGCCCAAACCACCTCAGTTCCTTGACCTTGGTCATGTTTAATCATCTTTATTTATTTATTTTAGAGAAATACCTATGGGGGAAAGTTTATGAAGGAGAAAAGAAACAGAAACAAAGTGGGACTCCCAGACACGCAGACCCAAGGAGGGGCAGACACCCAGCTTAATTCTCTTTAGCACACCCAGCCGTCTGTTTGCACTGGCTTCACAGCCAGATCTCCAGAGCCTCTCTTGCCTTTGCTTTTCCCTGCTGCACCTGTGGGAGAGCTGGGAGAGGTGGCAGCAAAGCCAGTGCCTTCCTGGCCTTCCCTGCGGGACGCTGTCTTTCCAGCCTGACAGGAAGAAGGAGCTGTTTTGTGTTCTGATTGTTTAGTTTTGAAATGTCTGCTAGCTGTGACCTCTGTATTCTAGGCCTGGTTACCAGCTCAAGGCATGATATTCACTTAGGCCAAGTTCATTGTTTGGATAGTAAATCTGTTTTTCATCTAGTGTTCTTTGCAACATTTGTCGTATTGTTTAGATGCTTCTCATCAAATCAAACTCAACTATCATTGTTTTGACTTGTAATGTGACCAACAAAGGCTCATGCTTGGGAGTAGAACTGTTACCTCCACCACTTTCTCGAAACTCACCTAGGCTTGCAGAATTAGTACTATCTTCAACTCAAAAGTGCTTTATAGGAAACTGCACTCCTCTTCCCAGTTTATGGGGCTAATATCAATAAAACTAGATAACATCTGTGACTCCTCCACTTAATTGGGCAACCATAATTTAGTAGCGGCACTGCACAAAGCAAGGAGGAAATAAGCCTGTGTGGGAATGAGGGCGCCCCCGCCCCAGCACACCCGCCTGCATTCCTGACGTGTAAATGACACGTGGCTCCAGTGAAGATGTTAGTGTTTGCCCATATTACACGTTGATAAGATCTATTTCTAATTTTGAAGATAATCTACAAATTAAATAGAAATTCTAACTTTTTCCTATACCCTAAGGGATTATCTTGTATACCCTACAGGTATACACACCTCATTTTCAAGTTGACTGTTTTAGTGACTCTCCCAAGGAAAGCAATGAAAAATGTAAAATACTCTAACACGCAGAAGTGATTTAAAGCAACATAAAGCTATTAAAGAAAAATTGGAAAATGCCAGTAAATGAAAAAGAAGAACTCCAGGAACATAAATCTCTGCATAACTTCTTTAGAATATGATGGAATCTATCCACTGGGGTTTTTACTTGTAAGAACAGAGAGCAGCTTGTTAACCTGAAGCCGCAGAAAATTTCTGAGGGTACCTGGGCTGAGGAAGGGGTGCTGACAACACCCGCAGGAACCAGTGGACCTCCAGGGCGCAGAGGCGGGAAGAAGAGAGAGCAACTGTCTCATAAATAGCACATGCGGCCCAGGGCAGCTGCTGCAGGCGCTGGCCTCACACCGGCTCAGGCCAAAGTCCTGGAGAGACAAGTGTGAGCTAAGAAGGCTCCTCGGCATCCGTCACAGAAGCCCGGGTCATTCTAGGGATCATCCAGCAGCCAACTACACCCAACTGGGAGGAGAAGATACTCCAGTACGAAATAAGGGTGCTGGGCCTCCCTGATGGTGCAGCGCTGGCGCTGCACTGTGGAGCTGTCGGCAGCAGCGACTTGAGTTCGACACCCAGCCCGCAGATTCCCACAGGGCGCGGCAGACCTCTCCTGCCTCGCCCGCTGCTCCCCTCAGCAGTGAATTTCAGTCGATCTGCCTGTTCTGCTCCCCACTCTGTCTCTGGTGAACACTCTCACTGCCTCACGCCTCTGGCCTATACCCCAGCTTGTATGCATAAATAAATGAATCTTTAAAAAAATAAGGATGCTGCTGGGGAGAAGAAATAAACACAACAAATATCTATTGCAGGATCATATTATACATGCTATTATGCAATCTACATTTTAAATGAATACATCATGAATAATCTTTCTGTGTTAAGGTACAGTCACCTAAAATACAAAATTTTTAATCACTGAATAGTATCCAATTATTTAGATATTTATTTAATTAGTTCCTTATTCCTGGTCATATAAACAATTTCCACTTTTTCTCTATTATGGTAAATTGTGGTGAACATCTCAGTAGTTAAATCTTTAATTTTTTTTTAGAATGCATTTCTAGAAGTGGAACTGTTGGGTCAACGTTAATGAGCTGGGGACCTGTTTTTAAGTATGTTGTTAATAATGCATTTTTAAGCTGTCCCCAGATAAGGTTATTCCCACATCTCACATACTCATCAGCATATCTTTTTTACTTTTGCCAGTTTGACAGGGAAAAAATTGTATTGCACTGATTTTTCTTTTTTTTTTAATATATATTTTTATTGTTATTTATGTCTTTTACATTTTGCATTCCCCTTGGGTAGCCCACCACCAATTCACCCGTGATCCATCTCCATGGTCCCTTGTGTTCTTTTCTGTTCCATTTTGTGCCCTTTCCCTTCCCTCCCTCCGACTCCCTCCTCCCCCCCCTCCCCCCCCCACTGATTGTCTCTCTCCCACCCGGCCTCCCTATGGTCCTGTTATAAGTGAAACCATTCGATATTTTTCTTTTTCTTTCTGGCTTATTTCACTGAGTATGATCCCCTCTAATTCCATCCATGTCACTGCAAATTGCATGTGTTTATCTTCTTTGAATGCTGAATAGTATTCCATTGTGTATATGTACCACATCTTCTTGATCCAGTATCTATTTTTGGACATCTGGGTTGCTTCCATACCTTTGCTATTGTGAACAGTGCTGCAGTGAACATACGGGTGCATGTATCCTTTCGGATTAGTGTTTTTGTGTCCTTTGGGTAAATTTGCACTGATTTTTCTTCATTGTGTTTTGTTGATAACTTGAGCTTTCTAAAGGCCCATGACAATGTGTACTGAAGGATTCAACTGGATTAGCTCCAGGAGTCACCAAATTCAAGCCTCAAAGACTGTTTCCTATCAGGCAGAAATAAGGGCCCTTCAGGTTGCTATGAAATGCAGCTCACAGAGCACAGTGTTACCTGCAGAATCTGAATTCTAAAGGTGCACTTTCATTCTGAATAGTTATCACTTGGAGGTGATTATTGAGAATGAGCCACTGTCACACTGAACACTTAGCACAAAATGTGACAAATACGCAAGCAAAGAAATAGGAACTAGGGAAATAAACATGCAAATAAGAAGAGGAAAATGATCACCAAAGCCAGAACACAGGGCCAACTGACCATCTGCTCCCACTGCCAGTTTCTTAGCATATGACTGTATTTCCTAATGCAATTCAATCGCTCATTCATTCACATTTGTTGAATTTTCACTATGTACCAGACACCGTTCTGGGCACCAGGGATGCCAAAATGAATATGAGAAGTAGTCCTTGTCCTTAAGAGATTTCTATCTTAAGGGAGAGATAGCAAGACATTACACCAATGTTGTTCAGCAACATTAGCAAATTGTTCTGAGGCCAGAGCAGAACGTATCCAGCTCAGTCCATGGGACTCACAGAGGACATCATAGAGAAAGTGACAGGATGAACTATGAACAATTTTTGTGCTCATCTTAGCGTTATTGCTGCCAACAGTGCGTGGGAGGGAATGTTCCAGATTGAGATGGCTTGAGACTTATGCTAAAATAGCTTTAGAGCATGACTTGGGGAAAGGAAAAGACCTACTTCTGGATTCAATCTGTGCCAGGTACAGTATGTGTGAACTGGGAAAAGTCGCTTGATGTGCCTGTGCGTCTGTTGCCCAGCTATGAAATGGCAGAATCACAGCTGCCTTGCAGGGATACTATGAGCATTAAGGTCTATCTGCTTAGGACTCAATAAGTGGTATCTGTCATTACAAAGCACTCAGTAAATCTCTGTTGAATGGTGAATATAATTACTTTCTCTATATAGTAAATCTTCTTCAATTATGTAATTATTTGGGGTCCATATTTATAGGATTTCTGGGAATAAAGAAAGCTGTATTCCTATATTAATGGCCTTAGGAATTTCATGAAAAGGGTGTACATGTCATTTTAACTTCATTCACTCAACAAACATTTATTGAATGATACTCTGTGCTAGGAACTGTTCTAATAAACAAAACAAAGTTCTTACCTCTATGGAACTTGAATTATAGTTGGGGAGATGGGCAATAAATCAGTGTCACATGAGGATAGACACTGAAGAAAAAAGCAAGATAAATGCTGAGAGAGTGATGGGGTACGTTTTTTAACTAGAGTGATATGGGGATTCCTCTAAGGAGGTGACATTTGAATCCAAAAGGAAGGAGGGAGCATTGGAAAAAAGCACTCCCTGCAGAGAAAACATCAGTGCTGAGTGTTTGGCAACCCCCCAAAACAGCCAGGAGGCCATGGAGTATGTAGTAGTCTGAATAAAGAGCGAGAAGCAGGAGTTGGGGATGGAGAGATAGGCAGGGCCCAGCCTATGAAGGGCCATGTACGCCAGAAAAAGGATTTTGGGTGTTCGCTAAATGAGAAGAGAAGGTGCTGACTGCCGGTAAACGAGCAAGTGGGCTGTCATGAGAGAGGGCACCTCAGACCGGGGCAAGAATAGCAGGCACGCTGAGGAGTGGCTGTATTGGGGGTCTGTTTGGAAGACAGAACCAAAAGGACTTTCTGATGGACTGGATAGGAATGGAGTAAAAGGGAAACTGCAAAGAAGGATAGAAGTCCTAGAGAGGGGATGGTGAGTGTGGTGGGGAAGTTGTTCAATTGAGAAGCCAATGTAGCAACCAGATTGGCTATCCAAGTTTGGAGCACTGGAGAAAACTGGGGTTGGAATAGATGGTGTATAGGTGGTGTAAGGCACAGGATGAGAGGGGATCATAGAAGGGGGGAGTGTGGATAGAGAAGGGGGGGCTCTGAGGATTGTATCTGGGGACAATCAAATTTAGAGACAGGGAATGCAAAAGGCCAGCAAGCGTGGCAGGGGGAACATAATGTCAGAGCACCCTAACCCTACTGTGTCCTCCCCCAGCCCCTGTACCAGCAAATGACTCCGTGGAGACGCTTACCTGGTTCTTTCTTTTTAGGGGTCCCTCGGATTCCCTGAGATACACTGAACTCACCTAAATTAGCAAATACTGCAGGTATTTTACATCCGATTCAATGACAGTTCCATGTTTTTTACTTATGAAATCCAAGAGTATCTCCTCTCATCACATTCTTAGAGAACCATCATTTTCCAGGATTTCTCAATTTTATTTCAACTCTTGTGACCTTCAGTCCTTATCACTACTTTTATCTGAGTAGAAGGGAGTTAAAGGAGGGCCTTGATGACTTTGTTTTGCTTGCATTAGAAATTAAAGAGGCTAGGGCCTCCCTGGTGGTGCAACAGGTTAAGTCCCAGCACTATAAAGCTACCCAGAGCCACTGCAGCAGGAGTTCAATTCCCTAGCCAGGGAGCTTCCCACATGGCGCAGCAGACCTCTCCTGTCTCACCCGCTGCTCCCTTCAGCAGTGTACTTCAGTAGATCCGTAACAGGGTGGTCCCTAGGAAAAGGGAGTGTTGAGTTGCTCCAAGGAGGGTGGAGCTGAGCTGGAGAGAGAGAGAGAGAAGACTGGAGAAGGAAGGAAGCAGGACAGAGAGCAGAAGAGACACAAGGAGCAGAGAGACATGTAAAGAAGCTGCACTGGCCTGGACTGATTGAAACAGGTGTGGGTGAGAGACCCATGGGGAGGTTAACAATGGCAACATTGATCCGGATTTTGATTTTGTTCTTTTCCTCCCAGAAATATCTGGCTATTTCTGATCCTTTTCTATGGGTCCCCGTCGAAAGGTGTTTTACACTAGTGGCAGGCTTTCGGGTCCTGCTTTGACCAATCCCATTTGAGTGGACTTTTACCCACGAGGTGATGGGTAACATTGGGTGCTTGATTTAAGACTGTATTCTCTGTCTTTTCTAATTGTATTAAAGTTTCTTTCCACCAAAGGTCTTATATGTTTTGTGTTGATGCAGCAGATGGCAGAACCTGCTTAGATCGGGCAGGTTTGGAGGTTCTGGTGTTCCCCCTCCCTGCCCTGTTACAGATCCATCTGTTCTGCTCCCCACTCTGTCCCTGGTGAATCCTCTCACCACCCCAAACCTCTGGCCTACACCCCAGTTCTTATGTGCATGAATAAATAAATCTTAAAAGAAATTAAAGAGGCCAATCTAGACAAACCAGTTGGTGGCCACCAAAACTAAGCCATTACAAAAACTGTGTGTCTAAAGGTAAGTGGGAAGATTTGGGGGATTCTTAATTTTAAAACATCAGGAAGGAATTATAACAGGGTGGTCCCCAGGGAAAGGGGTGGAGCTGAGCAGGGAAGAGAAGAAGCTGGAGAGGAGGCTGGGAAAGGAAGGAAGCAAGACGGAGAGCAAGGGGGCGGCCTGGAGGAGGCATCTGGAGCGGAGAGACGTGAAGAAACTGCTCGTGCTTCTTGGTCCTGGACTGACTGAAACAGACGTGGGTGAGAGGCCTGTGGGGAGCTTGACGATGGCAGCTTTTATCTTGATTTTGATTTTGCTCTTTTCCTGCCAAACTTGTCTGGCTGTTTCTGACCCTTTTCTATGGGTCCCTGCCAGAATGTGCCTTAGACTTGGGCAGGCTTTGGGCCTCAGGGGCTCTGCTTTGGGCCAAACCTGTTTGGCTGGACACTTAGCCGCAAGGGTGCTTGATTTGGAAACTATGCTCTTCCCCTTTTCTGTAGTGCACAGTAATTGTATTAAAGTTCCTTTCCATTGAAGGTCTTATACATTAGAGTATGTTTTATCAAGACAAAACAGAAGGCAGTGGAAGGCAGAACTTATGTAGAATAGGCAGGTTTAGGGCTTCTGGGGTGTCCCTCTACCTGCCCTGTAACAATTAATGAGTGATCTGTGACCCTCAGGGGTTAAACATAGCCCTCAAATTCTTGTGCTGAAACATCACTCATTCTTCTAAGTCAAGTCTAAACCCAAGCCTCTTTGGTCAGTTATATCATGAAAAGTCTTCAGTTTTCCTGGTGTCACACAGAATCCACATGGAATCCCTAAAACCTAGGAATAGTTACCAAGAGTGTGACAGCCAGACATTTTCATCTCCACTTGAGTTCTGTCACCTTCTCAGGCCACTGTATGGAAAACCTGAATGACCCTTGTGAGAAACCAATGGGAACCTGAGCACATTCTCTAAAAGTGGGACTTTTTCAACATGTTCTTAAAGGGAATATATTGACATAATGGTGGTTAACACTACAATGAAACTTTAGTAGAGAGAGCTGATTAAAGCCAAACCATAGAAAAAAGGGAAGTTCTTTTCCCCTCTCACTTAGCTACCAGCCAACAGTGGAGCCTCCAGCCTGACATGTCTGCCTGGAAATTATAATACTACATTCCTCTGACAGGGACAGAGGTTAGAGGTCAGAGGTCTATCACTCCTGCCTCCCCACTTCCCAGGCTCAGAAACCCCACCTGCCCTTTCCAGACAATTCAGCTATTTACTTATTTGTTTGTTTGAGTAGAGTCTTTTGAAAACAAAGACCTATTGATTTTGCACTGTTTGCAAAAGAAGCCCTGGTTCTCTGGGATGCAAAGCACGTTTGCCCTCTTGAGGGGGTGGTGAGGAGTAGAAGAGGAATTACTTTATCTAACAGCAATAAGAATAATAATAGCAATAAGAATAATAAGAATAGTAACAACAAAATTAATAATTCTATAAATTATCCTTCCAAGCAGAAAAGAACTTCCCATTTTTAAGTTAGAATATACATGATTTTATAAAATGTTTTGTTATGGAGACTTAGCAGGCAAAGCTACAATGAATCCCAGGTAGCACCTCCTCAGTAGCCATCAATTCAGGGCTAATCCTGTCTCGCTCTCCAGGTATCACCTCCCTGCTCATTATTCTGAAACAAATCCAAGACATCAGTTTATAATTTTTCCAGGATTATTGTTTTTTAAATTATATTAAAATTATATTTAAAAAATAAGGACTCCTTTTAAAATGTGTAGCCATGATAATAATATCACTCTTCCAAAATAATGGGTGCTACGTGTTATCAGATATCTGTGTGGTGTTCAAATCATTGATTTCCCTATAAATATAATGGTGTATTTTTAAATATAGCTTGTTTGAGTTAAATGTCAAAAAATTATAATGTAATTGGCTGATATGTTTTTCAAGTTTCCTGTAATGTATGATTTTTGCTCACAGCTGTTTTATTCTCTTGAAATTTAATAATCTAAGAAACCAACTTGCTTGTCCTATAGAGATTCTCACAGCTTGGATTTTGCTCTTTGTGTCTCCTTGGTGCATACAATTGAAGGGGTGCCTCTGTTATCCCCATGAGTAAATTGATGGAGAAGGTGGGGACACAGGAAAGGAGCCGATGGGTGGAGCGCCAGCAAGCTTAAGTTACTTAGGAATGACCCTTGCAAGGACTGGTCACCAGTTTAGGTAAATAAAAAACTTTCTATTAAGAAATTTCAATACAAAAATTAGAAGAAGTGGAACCACATGTATCCATCACCCACTAACATATACCAATCTTGCTTTATCTAGTCCCTCTCCATCAACAATTCCCCTCACCCCACTGGATTACTTCCAAATAAGTTCTAGACATCACATTTTGTCTGTAAGCACTGTGGACCAAGAACAGAAAAGTCTACATTTTGCTCTGTTGGAAAATATCTACCTCATTATGCCAGGACCTCCCCCAGAGGCTGGAGTCTGCAGAACAATGACTCTTGTTCTCTGTGAAAAACCCTGTGTTGAGAAACTAAGAAAATTACCACAAGTCCATAGGTGGAGCCCCCCACCATGTTTGGGAGTTGCCGGAAAAAGGAGCATGAATTAACAGCCTGACTGTGCCTTTTCGGGGTACTTTTAGGATAGAAGATTCAAATGACCTTTGGTTCTTACATCTTCTCTGACACAGAGAGCTCTGCCTAATTGCTCTATAAGATCTCGGGATTGCTTTGAAGTTATGAACAGTATGTCTCCTTTAATAATTTACCAAGTTTGTTAGAAAACAACCCCTTTTAGTTAGTAGAAAATGTTAGAAATAGGTCGCTTTCTTTCCTTCATTAAGAAAAAGAAAAATTTATTCTTTCTCTGTATGGAACTTAACTCTGTAAAGGAGGCCAGAAACGCCACAGGCTGGAACCAGGCACTCAGAGAAATCGGATGTGTTCTCCTGGGCCCAGGTCCGCAATTTGACTTTAAATAACCTTTTTAATAAATTTCCCTTTTAATAAATTTTGAATTCACTTCACAGCAATAATTATTTAGTTGACAGGACTTTGATATCTTCAACGGTTAAGGACCTCCTTCCCTTTTTTCCACAGAACTATGAAATCATTATCTTATCTCAAAAAAATTAGCAGAGATTCTTCAGTATAACCTGATATACAATTATTGCTCCTGTTTCCATGATTGTCACATAAATGTCTTTTCAGATTGTTCCAATCAGGATTCAAACAAGGTCTGTACCTCACATTTTGTTGATGTGTCTTTTTAGTCTGGAGCACTTCTTCCCTTTTGTTCTCACCATAATTTGTTGAAAATCTTGATCATTTGATTCTATAAAATTTTCTACACTTTGGATTTGTCTGATTGTATTTCTGTGGTATTGTTTGACAGGAGTCTATATATTTCCTGTAGACCAATTGTTTTATCTAGAGGCTTGATCAAATTCAGGGTCAGTTTTGTTTGCGCTTTCACTTTTTTGCAAATCATCTTCTTGAGGATGATGTATTTTTATTGCCTTCTCTCACAAGGCTCATAATGTCTGAATTATTTCTTTTTAGCACTTATTCAGGTTCAGTTGCTCTCAGCCTGATCCTGCCAATATAGAGTTTCTCATCATCCTTTCCATAATACTTGCCTATAAACATTATTTATTAGGAGTTGCAAAATGGTGATTTAAAAAAAATTCTATCTTTCCTTCTGCATTTATGCACTGGGATTTCTCTACTAAGGATAATTTCCTTCATGGGCTACTTGGTTTATTTTATGTAAGTTGTACAGCAAGGTTGCAATGATTCTCTGGGTTCTTTAACTTTTCAAAATAAATTAATCTTGATTTGTTTTTTAAAACATACACTTTATTTTTATGATTGTGTGTGGTACAGGTGGGGCTGGGAGTTTCCTGCATCGGAAGTATGACCCCCATGTGGCCTAATTGCTCGCCAAAGCTGCACCAGGTGACATTCTTCTTACCTTATTATTTTCTGGTGATTACAGTGTTTGCATTAGCAGTTACACTGCTATTTCTGTCACAGTGAATCTATCTTTTTTTTCATGTGAGTGGAAGTGAGGTATTTGGACCTGACCTGATATAATAAAGTTGTCACAGTTTGATAAAAACAGGTTTCAAACATCACAGGGCTATAAGGAAAAAGATGAATTAGAATAAATGATAATAACACAGCAAGAATTCATAATAACTGAATGAAATTCTCCCCTAACACAGTAAACAATCAAGGAGTACACACATATATTTTAATTTTGATACTTGTATATTAAAATAATGTATCCTTTAAAAATAAGAAAACCATTCACACAACTCATGTTTGCAACTTGTTATTTCTCTTTCTTCTGTTATTTACGTTTAGTCATTCCACAAAATTACGTTGGTTATCACTGAATTTGGAGTTGCTAGCCAGGTAGAAATTATAGCTAATTTCTGCAACAATCGGGATTAACCAGATAGTTTGAAAATTTTCAGCCTAGGATCTAGGAATTTATATGATACAGAAAGTAAAACTACTTCCAATGAGTTGTAACCTAACTCCAAAGAAAGGTTGCATTTCTAATCCCTACATGGACATTATCCAAATACTCAGGGTCCTGTGAGCAAGGAAGCGATGGACGGAGTCATTTGATTTGAGTGGTTGGTTATCAGTGCTAACTGCAGAGAGAAGTAGACTCAAAAGATTAGCAATAGTCGTGGACTAATAGTCGTGGATTAACAATAAACAGTGGACCCAAAAGATTAACAATAGTCATGATCAATAATGGTTGAAAACCACACTGAGAGGAAGATAAACAGGGAATTTGTCCACCAACTAGATGTGAAAACCAAACCTATGGGGTAATACGGTGCCACGTCATGGCTTCATATGATTGCATAGTGCAAAAGAGGAGGTGGGGGCCAACAGTCACGAAGTGGAAAAATAAATGCGTGCTGCAGGTAATAGGCTTTATGGCGCCAGGTGGGAATCAGGCTGTTCACTGAACCAGACACTGTCAGACTCTGTACATACTCCCTGTTTTTAATTTTTTGAGAATAGCCATACTATTTTCCATAGTGGTTGTTCAATTTTTGCAGTTGCGCTGACAGTGTGGCAGGGCTCACCTTTCTCCATATCCTTGTCAACACTTGTTATTTTCTGATTTTTCATGGTTGCCATCCTGACGGGTGGTCTGGGCTGCATTTCACTGATGCTCAGAGGTGTTGTGGACCATCCTTTCACATGCTTGTCCAATTCAGCATCATTTCTCAGAGCAATATCTAGTCAAGTCCTTTGCCCATTTTAAAATTGGGCTATTTGACTTTTTGTTGCTGAATTGTAGGACGTCTTTACATTGTCTGGATATTAACCCTTTAAGATATAAAAATATTTGGGCCTCCCTGGTGGCACAGTGGTTAAGCACTGCGCTGTGGCGCTGTCGACAGCGGTGACACGAGTTCGACGCCCAGCCGGTGAGATTCCCACAAGGCGCTGCAGACCTCTCTTGCCTCGCCCACTGCTCCCCTCAGCAGTGTATTTCCATTGATCTGCCTGTTCTGCTCCCCACTCTGTCTCTGGTGAACCCTCTCACTGCCCCGCACCTCTGGCCTGTACCCCAGCTTCTATGCATAAATAAATAAATCTTTTTTTTTTATAATATATATTTTTATTGTTATTTATGTCTTTTACATTTTGCATTCCCCTTGGGTAGCCCACCACCAATTCACCCGTGATCCATCTCCATGGTCCCTTGTGTTCTTTTCTATTCCATTTTGTGCCCTTTCCCTTCCCTCCCTCCGGCTCCTTCCTCCCCCCCTCCCACCCCACTGATTGTCTCTCTCCCACCCGGCCTCCCTATAGTCCTGTTATAAGTGAAACCATTCGATATTTAATAAATAAATCTTTAAAAAAATAAATAAAATATAAAAATATTTGAAAATAGTTTCTCCCATTTCTTACGTTTCCTTTTCACTTTGTTGATTTTGTCCTTTGACACACAAACGTTTTTAAGTTTGATGAGGTCCCACTTGTCTATGTTTGCTTTAGTTGCCTGTGCTGGGCAGAGATTCTGTGGCCACAGAAGGGCAATGAGAGGAAATGGCAGTAGGTAACTCATGCTCCAGAGCCTGGCCATCTTGGTTCCTTAAAAGACTTTTGAACTGTGTTGACCTCATACAAAAACAGTTATTCTAACAACAAAATGGGTTTATTCAGAAACAACAGAAAAGAGGGCAGATAGTAAAGTGCATTTGTGGCAAGATCAATGAATCAACGTTTATCAGCCTGCTATGTAACCCCGGAGGACATCCTTCCCTGTCCCTATGGAGGCCAAATAGCATCAGTTCCCATGGGAGATGCAAGACCTGTTGGGTCCAGTATTTGCTGATTGTACACGTGTGGGCTCTTTCTCTACCTCCTGACTACATTCAAATGGGGTTTCTGTAGTTTGATGTTCACAACTGACACAACTGAAGGGATTTACTAGGTTTTAACATGGACCTATCCACCCTAAGGTGGGAGGAGGAAGTTTCTTACTGGCAAGTACCCAGTTCAGCTGTGTAGACAAGCTGTGCTGCGAAACAGACTGCTATTCCAGAGTGCTGAGAAAAGGATCCCCTTTCTCCTTAGCAAAAACAGCAGGAAATAAATGCAGGTGCAAACTTGTAAAAACCTAGCTTCACAATCAGAGATACAGAATCTACAAATAAAAGTATCCTAGAAAAGCAAAGACCAAAAAATGCTTTGCTGCTGAAGGTTAACTTTATAATTTATTTTCTGTCAATAGAGAATAATGAGAAAGAGCAGCAAAGACATAAAACAGGCAAAGAAGAGAAAGACTTGACTTTCTTTCTTCACCCCAGTCTTGGGTGTTTGTCCAATGCTCACATGTACTGAGGCACCACTAAGGGCAAGTGGGTGGGATGGTGCCTGAAACCAAGGTGCCCACAGAGGACGGTGGTTAGCCTGAGCCTCTGCCAGCCTGCTGGCTGCAGGGCAGAGTGTTTGTAAAGGAAAAGTATGGCTCCCTTACCCCCTCAAACTCCTACAAATCTTGGCAAAAATAGTGGAACTAAAAACAGCTTTTTTACAGTGGACTTTTCTAAGGCTGTAGAAAGAGACTAGTGAAGGTTGCATAAATACAGTTTACTTTCATGATATCGGTGGAGTTGGCTCTATAACCTCTTCAAAATATTTCCAGTGTCTACTTTCTATGTCTCCATTCACTCTTTCCTTTTTACTATGATGTTTCCTGTCTAAACAACATAACATTGTTTGTACCTAAGCCCATCGAAGGGAGCACAGCAGCAGACCGGAACTACAGGCACGCCATCCCGTCAGCGTCAGCGAATCTCAAAGATGTTTCTATGACCATTTTATACAAGAGATCCTTATCACTTCACTTATTTTGCTTAAAGTTGCCTTTAAGATTACGGGCATTATTTTTTTTAAAGATTTATTTATTTATGTATACAAGCTGGGTATAGGCTAGAGGTAGGTGTGGGGGTTGAGAAGATTCACCAGAGACAGAGTGGGGAGCAGAACAGGAAGATCGACTGAAATACACTGCTGAGGGGAGCTGCAGGCAAGGCAGGAAAGGTCTGCTGCGCCATGTGGGAAGCTCCCTGTCCGGGGATTGAACTCGTGTTGCAGTGGCTCTGGTTTGCTTCATAGTGCTGTGACTTAACCCATTGTGCCACCAGGGAGGCCCCAAGATTATGGGCATTTTAAAAGAGATACCTATTGCTAAGAGAGAGGTTACTGAAAATTTTACCATTTATGTAAATTTTACTCTCTATGTGAACTTATGTGTTTAGAGAGACATGTGAAAGCGTGTGCTTTTTAAACTTTTTTTAAAAGATTTATTTTTATTGATTTATGCATACAAGAACTGGGGTGTTAGCCAGAGGTATGGGGGTGAGAGGATTTGCCAGAGACAGAGTGGAGAGCAGAACAAGCAGACCTACTGAAATGCACTGCTGAGGGTAGCAGTGGGCGAGACAGGAGAGGTCTGCTGTGCCATGTAGGAATCTCCCTGGCCAGGGATCAAACTAGTGCTGCAGTGGCTGGCAATAGCTCAATAGTGCTGAGACTTTAACCCCTCTGCCACCAGGGGTTGCCTGATTTTTAAACTTTTTTATGCTTTTTTACTGTGATAAAATATATGTAGTGCAAAATGTACTGCTTTAACCAGTTTATGCATATAATTCAGTGGCACTAAGTACATTCGTGTTGTGTCACCACCACCAAACAGAAACTCTTCATGCATTAAATGATAACACAGCTCTCTCTACTTTTCCGAGTGATTTTTATAATAAAAATACATATTTTGAAAAACAGGATAGACCTTACCTTGATCCTCAAATAATATGTGTTTTCACTCTACTCTGCTTTTAAGATTATATTTCCAGTGAAGCATTTTCCCTCCATGGCCAAAATGGACTTCATCACAGTGTCTTTAAGTGAGTCAGTCAATGAGACACAATTGAAATGTCAGTTTTGTAAGATTTCTAGGTACGCCTTTACAAAGATGCTGAGAATCCTATTGAGAATTTACCTAGAATTGGGCCTCCCTGGTAGCCTAGGGGTTAAGTCTCAGTGCTATCACCACTAAGGCCTGAGTTTGATCCCCAGCCAGGCATCTGATGGTGCAGCAGACCTCTCCTGTCTCTCCCGCTGCTCCCCACAGCAGTGTACTTCAGTAGATCCACCTGTTCTGCTCTCCACTCTGTCTCTGGTGAATCCTCTCACCTCCCCCACCCCCACCTCTAGCCTATACTCCAGTTCTTCTATGCAAAAATAAATAAAAATTTGAAAAAATTATCTAGAGTTACTTTCTGTGATCTTAACTCAGTGTGAGGGTTATTGACCACAGATTGAGCCCACCGTCTGGACTAAATCCTTACATTACTTTGTTGTCTTTTCATTTTCTCACTTTGTCTAAATACTACTTTTATAAGACCCACTGTTTGCTCTGCACTGTACCAGGCACAGTAGGAAATAGAAGAGTTGAAACTGTCATCATCATCCAGAACAATGATGCGGCACCTGGGATATATAAGAGAAGGAAGATATTCCAGTTTCCCAATTACAGCTGACCACAAAACCCATGATGATTTCCAATCTAAAATTAATGTGCCTCTTAGAAACAAGTAAATGTTAATATGGTCAAATATAAAAACAACCCAATTCTGGATTGAAAGTAATAATAATAATATTAACTCGTGACAGTCATAAAGCTTTAACCAAGAGGCAAACCCCACACTAGTGAGGCTCTGTGCTCACATCATCTCATTTAATCCTCACTGAAACCCTACAATTAGCTACTATTCTTCCCTTTTACAGTGGAAAAAGCTGACACAAAAAGCAATTAAGGGCCTGGTACTAGGGAGCAGTGAAATAGGGATTCCAACCCAGATCTACATGACATCAGGGGCCAAGCTTGACATTCGTCATCGTTGTCAAGACAACTGTTGTTAAACCATTACATCATCCAGGGTGTCTAGTCTGGAAATAAAAATGAGTTGATTTTGCACAGCAACATTCTGTCTTTCACTGAAGTGAGAATGAAAGGAGAGCATTTTTAAAAAAAGCGTATATTGGTTTTATATAATACTTGGTCGCTCCTACCAAGTCCATCACCGGTATACAACTCAGGGATCTTTTTAAAGAACCGTCTTCCTAGGCCATCCCTAGATCCTGTCACATATGTTTTCCCTGACAAAATCACCATTCAAGGCTGAACAGCTGGCCAGGGGGCCCATTTCTGACATTCTTCATTGGGGACTGAGAACTTGCCCAAGAGGAAATTTGGGGATACTTGAAAAGGCTGCCTGATTGGTAAAATATGGTGGATTTGGGACAGTATTTTCCTTAAAAAAGTGTTAAAGGGAGATGCTACTAATCAACTGATTTCAATTATTATTTTAAAAATTGTTGCCCATCTTTAGGAATGAGGAAAGTTATTTTATGGATCCTCAACACTGGCTGTTACATCTGGGAAGGCAGTTCTCACGAGGCTTCAGGGGTGTGCTCTTAAGTCAGGAACTGCAGTTGGCAGGACCTGGTGACAACTGAGTATCTTTCCCCAGTCAGCTATTTGCCATATTTGGAATGTGTGTCTCATTCATTCTTTTAGTCACTCACTCATTCATTTATTCATCTGTTCATTAGCAAGTTCCTTGAGAGAAGAACACCAAACTATGTAGCAGGGCTCAAAGATTAACCCAGAGAACTTGTCTTCACAGGGTTTGCTGTCTAACATGGGAGACAGTATGTAGGTGGGTAAATCAGCACACTACTGGCCAACGCTATGGTCAAGTGATGGCCAAAGTGCTGCAGGAGCTCAGAAGACAGAGCAAAACCTCTGGCTTGGGCAGTCTAGAAATCCTATTGTCCTAAAGGATAATAGGAAGTTTCCAGACAAATGATGAAGGCAGGAAGTTGTTTTAGGTAGAGGTAACATCTGCAAAGACATAAAACCTCCAGCTTTAGCCTCATCCAACAGATCTAGGCATCAAAAAAGGAGATATCCCCCAGGGGCAGGAGAAAGTGTCTGAGTTTCCTATTTCTACTCTGTACCATAAATTTTAAACTTTAGCCAGGAGGTGTTCATCTTGGAACTAGCCAAGGAGTGTTTTTGCAGTGGGCTGTATCTTTAACATGTTATTAGGAAAGTGAAAAAATAAATCAATACATTTTTAAACTCTGCTTACATTTTTCGAATGTTTTCAGCCACCTTGAGTATCTGGCTAAAATCTTTGTCTTAAACTCCAGATATAAAGATAAATATTATCAAGCAATATAAAGGCTGGTCTTGAGAAATATGCTATCAACTAATACACAGATGACCTGCATAATAAAATCTTGGTTATTTTTTTTCAGAAGTTTTATAAAGTGTTTTATTATTATTATTTAAATTAATTTGTTTTTATTGTGGTAACATTGGTTTACAACTCTGTATAGGTTTTAGGGGTATACCTTCAGACCTATTCAAATGTATGTTACCATACCACACTCACCACCAAGGCATCCGTAGTCACCCTGGTCCACTGGGACACCTTCCACCTTTGCCCTTCAACCTCCACTACTCCCTGCTGGCAGCCTCAGTTCTTCGGTGAGATTTCAAGGGTCTGTTTAGGTTTCCTAATGTCTGCTACTTTGTCTGGTTTCTTTATATTTCACATGTGAGTGAAATAATCTGGTATTTGTTTTTCTCCTTCTGACTTATTTCACTTAGCATAATCTCCATCTTTGTTTTCCCAAACGGCAAGATTACATCTTCTATTTCAAAAAATATATAGTTGAATGAATGCTTCCATTTGAAGCATTTCTTCTTTTTGTAATTTTGTTTTTCTCTCTTCTTTCATGTGGATCCTTTGTGCGTTATTATATTTGAGATTACTGTTTTGAGCCTTCATTTGGTCTATTCTGCTTCCAAAGCTTTCTCTAGAACTTTTAATATCTTTTCTTTGAGGTTTTTACACCCTGACTCTGTTATTTTCTTATTTAAAATTTCAGTTTCTATTTTCTGTTCATTAATTTTCTTCCGAGCCTACACATTTGTTTTTCTCAATTTTCATGTATCTCTTTTATTCACTTTTATGAATTGCCTCTCTGCCTTTTTATCCTTTATTTCTGATTTTCTTTGTTATGGTTATTTTGAACTCTTGCTATCTAATGAGATTAAAAATCTTCCATCTCCGTGTGGTTGGATAGTTGTTCTCTCCCTGTGACGTCATGTTCCCAGGAGGACTCATGCTGCCAATGATACACATACATAACACACACACACACACGAGTGAATAATTATATATATATGTATACATATATGCATATGTGTGTATGTGTGTGCGCGTGTGTGTGTATATCCCAACTTTTCCCTTATTTCATTTGCCTGTTCGTCTTTGTTTATTCTTTTATTGTCAACATTTCTCAAGCTTTTTGTTTGAATGTGCTCTTGTATACTTTAGCAGTGATTGTGATATTTCCCAAAATTGCCATAGTTTCCATTTTAGAACCAAAGACATCTGTCATTTAGTATATTACACAAAATGCTTCTGAGCTAGTTTCTGAGATAGGGAAGCACCAGATACATGAATAAATGGAATAAAGCAATTTATGTGGGTTACAAGTTAAGAGCAATGATATGCTTGGCCTACTTTGACTTGCAGCCCACTAAACCACCAAATAGTGTGGTATCTAGTCTTCTACTAAAATCAAGTGGTAGAATATTGACAAGAAATGTGTTAATTTAGCTTTAATTTAGGTTTTTTAAGCTTAGGCTTCAATCTTCAAAGTATTTAGGACAAATACAACTCAAATGAATTTTGTCAACTACACATAAGTTTTGAAGTATTTATAGATTTTAAAAAATTATTATGAAAACCATACATATATATCATAAGCAGAATTTTCAGGAAGTTTTATACCCCCTTTTTCATAAACCTCTAACAAAGAAACAAGTCACATAATAGAGATACAGGTGTATTTTACAGACTATGCACTCTCAAGCATTATCACCTGACTTTAGATGTGATTTTTGTTGTGCCAAGTAACAGAAATATCAACCCATTAAAGGGAATTAATTGGCTCATCTAGCTGAACAGTGCAATAGTAAGCATAGCTATAGATGCAACTTGCTCCAGGGCTCATACGCATATGAGTATCTAGCTGTCTGTATGGATTGGCTCCATTTTCAGACAAACCTTTCCCCATATTCTTGAGACGGTTAATGGCCATTCCTGGACTTTCCCTTGCAGAGATATTTCCTCAGAAACTGTGTTTCCAACCCTAGTCATGGAACAATAGTCTTGGATTTTATTCTGACTTGACAAACTATGTCTACAGCCATCTAGGTAAAGGAAAGTATTATTAGAAAAAGCAAATATTTACACTCAGCTTTTTTCTCTTATAGAAAAAGGATATTGACAATTGAAATAGCTGAAACCAAGCAATAACTGGCCCAAAACTAGAAAATTATCAGAGAAAAAGTAATGGGAGTAATTTAAAGGGGAAATTTTGCTTTATTTTAATACTAAAATTACACCCAAGTTTGGAGATTTAACATTACAATGAGTAATGTGACCTATGTATAGGCATGGGGAAAACACGTCTGTGCTTACTGCTCTCCAAATATGAGGAACCTACCCTAAAAGCCTTATAACTTTACTGTACCTCAAGCCCAGGGAGAAAGGTGCTTTGGAACACGAGTTTCTTCTTTCTCCATTATCAAGCCTAACAATAAAATTATCTTGCTCTGCAGTGCCAAACCTGGTTGTTTCAGTGGCTTTCAATCACCAGATGAATGGACCTTCCCACTGAAGAGGTCAGTAATATGCTCATCTTGGAATGTTCAGCGATTAGCTTGGCCCTGCTGCAATGCCCATCCCCCCAACCAGAGACAGAACCTGCTTTCCACGAAGTACTCTGAACTGGGTGGGGGAGAAGTGCATACATTGGAACAAAACTGGGAACTAGAGGCAGGTGAATATTAAGCAAATAGCCTATAGACCCAGTGCATCCCACAGGAGGGAACAGCAAGTCCAGCCTCCCAGCGACCCCTCCCACAAAGAGCTGCACAGATGATAAGCTCCTAGTTTTTTCTTGACTAGATGTTTTGCTTCCTTAATTCTTTTTTTTTTTTTAAAGATTTATTTATTTATACAAGCTGGGGTATAGGCCAGAGGCGTGGGGCGGCGAGAGGGCTCACCAGAGACAGAGTGGGGAACAGAACAGGCAGATCAGAAATACACTGCTGAGGGGAGCAGCGGGCGAGGCAGGAGAGGTCTGCTGCACCATGTGGGATTCTCCCCGGCTGGGCATCGAACTCGCATCGCAAGCTGCCGACATCTCCACAGCGCAGCGCTCAACCGCTGCGCCACCAGGGAGGCCCTGCTTCCTTAATTCTTAATCTCCTCTCTGAATCTTACCTTGTGCAACCAGTCTTATCACTCCATATTCACCCAAACATAGAACATCTTCCTTGATGTTAATTTGCCTCAAAGTATCCCTAACACAGGACCTTGCACGTGGCCAACCCTAACTGAAGGATGAATAAGCACGAGTTGCTTATGTAGTATTTACAGCACACAATTGAAATTTTAAGATTAGCCCATTTCAAAAGAAATAACTTTATGGACACAGCTCACATGCCATAAAATTCAGTCTTATAAAGTATGCAACTCAATGACTTTAAGTATCTTCAGAGAGTTGTGCCACCCTCTAATTACATATCATCTCATCATCCCAGAAAGAAACTCTGTACCCACTGGAATTCCTCTCCATTTCCACTCCTCCTATACCCTGGCAGTTAAGAATCTCTTTCTACCTCTATGGATTTGCCTACATTGGATGTTTCAAACAAGTGAAATCATACAACATGTAACTTTTGTGTCTGACTTCTTTCACTCAGTATGTTTTCAACTAACTTGGGTTGTAGCATGTATCAATTTCATTTCTTGTATGGCTGAATAATCCATTGTATGAATATGCCAAATTTTGATTTTCTTTCATCTGTTGATGGACATTTGTGTGGTTTCCACTTTTTGGGCTCCTATGAATAATGCTGTATGATCTTGGTGATATTAGCCTGTTTTAAAAAGTGCACCTGCTGTAGGGAATTTCTGACAGGCTATCTTCTCCGGGTACCCCAACCCTTCGCCCCCACAGGTTTTGCACCTGCATGACTGTAATGACAGAGCTGCCAACAACATAGATGATGAGGACGGCAGGAGGGAGCAGCTTGGGGAAGGCTTAGCCAGAATTTGGTGTGGAATGTGCTGTTAGACATGTCAGTGGAGGTGTCAAAAAGATAGCTGGACATAAGGGTTTGGGTTGGGGAAAAGGTCAGGGCGACAGACAGGGGTCTGGGAGTCTTCAGGGAGTGGATGATATTCAGAACAGTAAGCCTGGATGAGACCACTAAGGCATGTGTCGGGGGGCATCTAGAGAAGAGGATCCAGGATTAAGTCCTATTAATCACTGCTGGGAGGTGGGAGACAGCAGAGAGTGGGGGGAATAAGCTAAAATTTCATGCATCCAAATACAGAGTCAAGACCCAATGTCTGAAATGGCTCTATCAAGAAATGGCAGAAGTAGCAACATAAGCACATTTAGAAAAATGAAGGTAAATAAACCATAAGATTCAAAACGGCTGTCTCAGAGGCAAGGGGCACAGGTGGGAGTAGAGGAGTGTAACAGAGGAGTTTTAAAACTAAATCTTTTAATGTTGCTTGATTTTAACTGTTAAACAGGTATTTCTTTGATAAAATGTAAAGGGCACAAAGGAGGTGCCTGCTGTGGTGGTGGGGCCTGCAGGGGTATAATCTGCCTCCCCACCAAGGACCTCACACTTAATGACATCCTGCATACAGTGCTAGGACATTTTACTCTATTGCACTAAACTTTTTTTTCGGCTCAGTGAGAGAAAACCTAGAGGTCCGGAAAGGGTAGGAATAACACAGGCTATGGGGGATATGCAGAGATTCAGAAGGAAGTAACTAGAAATCTCTTCTTTCCCCCAGGTCCCATCTTCTCAGCTCTCTCCCTTCTGCTGGAGGCTGGCAGAGAACGGCGTGAGAAGCTGCCCCCATTCCTGTCACCCTGCAACCTTCCCCAGCACATCAGCTCCGCTTGTACCAGGTTTGTGAACGATTTCTACTTTGAAAAATGAGAATGCTCAGAAGATCAACAAAATCACACATAGAAAATGACTGAAATTACTGGGTATCAGGAGAGATGATGACCTGAAAGAGAAAGGAGATGCCGGGGGTGGGGCACGGGGTGGGGGGGCGGATGTTGCATAGGGTAGACGTGGGCTACGATTCTGTAATGACATGATTTGTAGCTATTTGCTTATTTTCCGTGACTTTTGCCCCAAATGAGAGGTCTCTGCCATAACACAGTGAAGTGTAAAGTGTAAATCCAGCATTCATCGCAGTGGGGAGTAGTGTGGGGCTTTCAGGGGTGATTCAGGGGTGCCACTGGCATGATGAAAAGTGGCAGAGAAAGGACGCACCCAAATCGGAAAGAAGCAGACAGAAAACAGAAGGGGGACTGTTGGGGATGGAATGTTTGCCCTAAATTCACATTTTGAAATCTAATCCCCAATGTTATGGTGTTAGGAGATGGGGCCTTTAGGAGGTGATTAGATCATGAGAGTGGAGCCCCTACGAGTGGGATTAATGTGTCATACATAATATAGCATCTCACCCTCTTTCTGCCATGTGAAGAAATAAGATATTGGCAGTCTGAACCCAGGAAGAGAGTCTCACCAGGACTTAACCAAGCTGGAGCCCTGTTCTCAGACTTCCAGCTTCCAGGCTATGAGAAATAATTGTTTGTTGGTTAAGGCCTCCTTTTCTGTGGTAACTTTTTGAGGCAGCTCTGAGATATGGACCTAAGGTAAGAAGTAAGGAGAGAAGGAAGCTAAGTAAGGTGAGAGAAAAGGAAATGATTTAAAAAGGGAGGGCAGTGGTTAGGGTGTAATAGTGCTACAACGCAAGGTGAGGGGCACACCAGACACCCTCACACCTGCCCGCTCTAAATAGGTTCTGCCATCTGCACATCAAGACAAAACATACTCTAGTGCATAAGACCTTTAATGGAAAGGAACTTTAATACATTGAGTGTACAACAAAAAAAAGGGAAGAGGAAAGTTTCCAAATCAAACACCCAAAGTTACCCATCCCCTCCTGGGTAAATGCCCAGCCGAACAGGGTTGGCCCAAAGCAGAGCCACTGAGGCCTGAAAGCCTGCCACATGTAAGGCATCTTCTGGTGGGGACCCATAGGAAAGGGGCAGAAGGGACAGAGCACGTCTGGGACAAAAGGAGCAAAATCAAGATAAATGCTGCCATTGTTGGCCGCCCCACGGGGCTCTCACCTGCATCTGTTTCAACCAGTCCAGGACCAAGAAACAAGCGCAGCTTCTTCACATGTCTCTCTGCTCCATGTGCCTCCTCCACGCCTCCTTCTGGCTCTCCCTCTTTCTTCCTTCCTTCTGTCTCCTCCCCAGCTTCTTCTTCCTCCCTGCTGAGCTCCACCTTTCCTTGGGTGGGGCAGGAAACCTGGAACCTCCCCTTTCCCTGGGGACCACCCTGTTACAATAGTAAGAAAGAGGGTTGGCTTACTAGCTGTGGCTGGGTGTTTTGTGGACTGACAGTGACTTATTATATTGGTGTCCTGTGGCTGGCTGTGTGCAACCATCCCAGGCCAGGTAGGTTAATTGTCTGTTCTCACAGATGATAAGAGAACTTGGAGCCTTTGGTAGATTTTGCAATCCTTTAATGCTGAGACAGGGGACCCTACACTCAGGCAGGCAGACAGAGCAAGAGAGACTCCAACACTGAAAGAAGCAAGTCAGTCCCCTGCCTTGCCCCTTTTATACTGTTAAGTGCCCATAGCCACACAATCAATACATTGTTGCATGTGCAAATCCAATCTGTTGTTTTCTAGAAAGGTAGAAAACATAGTATTTCAAGGTATGGGCTGTTTTGTGTGGAAAGTGAAAAATGGCCTGATTTTAACTCATTTTCCTTCCACTGGCATAACAAATTACTATAGACTTGATGACTCAAAGTAGCAGGAATTTATTCTCTCAGTTCTGGAGGCCGCAAGTCTGAAATCAAGGTATCAACAGGGCATGTTCCCTCCAGAGGCCCTAAGGAAGGATCCTTGCTTGCTTCTTACAGCTTCTAGTGGCCAGGAGCTCCGTGGTTTGTGGCTGCATCACTTCAATCTCTGCCTCCACCTTCATGTGGCCTGTCGCCTGTGATTCTTCCCTAAATCTGCATCTCAGATCTCCCTCTCTTTTCTCTTGTAAGTGATACAGAGCAGCAAGGGGCACTAAAACCAGCCAAGGACACTGCCCAAATAGTTTACTGGTCACTGTCTGAGTTCTTCACCCACACACACAATTGTAAGGCTACTCAGACTCAGAGAATTACAACAATGGAATGTATTTAACAAACAAGTGAAAAACAAAGAGTTACTGAGGCCAAAAATGGCATTTACCTCACCCAAAGCAGTGTCCAGTATTTTCAAGTCCTAAATCAAAAGCATCTAAGATGGTATCTTCCTGCCACTGATGATGCAGAACTTCTCTCCGGACAATAGGCCACGTGCCCAAGATGGCATCTTCCCACCATTGTGGACCTGGAGCACGCGGCAGCCAGACTACAGGCAGGTTCCCTATTCACGAAGACACAACAGGAGATGCTCCTGGAGCTGCCAATGTCCCAGTGCAGCACCAGACAAGTGACATTCAAAACAGCAGCTGTAGCAGCTGAAGGACCCGACAGACGGCCACACTCACGCAACTCAGTGAGGCTCCTGCTCTGGGTCTTCACCTTCCCTGCCAGGCTGTAACAGCAGCAAAACCAAGAACAGCAAAGCCTCTGAACTTTTTCTCTCTGAGGTTGGCTGCTGGGGGCCTCTCCAAGTCCTTCAGAGGCCCACAACAGCCTTCTGTAAGATTGGCATAGTGGGGGCTGAAATCACTGACCATGGAATCGCTGAATCCCAAACACCGAATCCTGGGAACTGCTTCTGCAGTCCCTTATATTTCTTTTCATAGTCTCCACCCCAAAATGCAATTTTTAGCATTTTCCTTGGGGCTATCTATCTTCACCAGCAACCACCTCCGGGGGGCACCACTGGTAACAGTCCTTGGCTTCAGCCACGGGTTATAAGGACACCAGTCACTGTATTTAGGGCCCATTTTAAGTCCAAGCTGATCTCAGCTCAAGATCCTTAATTCAATTATATCTGCAAAAATCTTATTTCCTGTTTTCATATAAGTTCCCATTCACACATAGGAGAGTTAGCATTAAGATTTGGACGTGTCATTGTATTTCCACTATTCAGCCCAGTTTCTTACCCTTATTTACTTAATGGTATTCTCTAGAGGAAGAAACTGTTGGTATTTAAAAAAAATTAAAAGTTCTTTTTCTGTTTTTGCAAAATGGAGTAAAATGAGTCAATAGGTATATATTAAAAAGCAGTATGGCTAATTAAAAACAGGGCAATAGAGTTGGCTTTTGTGCAGGGTGTGAAGTAGTAGTCTAGCTTCATTTTTTTGCATGTGGCTGTCCAGTTTTCCCAGCACTATTTATTGAATAGACTGTCCTTGTTCCACTGCATTTTCTTTGCTCCTTTGTCAAAGATTAGTTGTTCACAGATATACGGCTTTAATTCTGGGTATTCTATTCGGTTCCATTGGTCTTTGTGTCTGTTTTTGTTCCAGTACCGTGCTGTTTTAATTATTATGGCTTTGTAGTATAGTTTGAAATCAGGGAGTGAAATTCCTCCGTTTTCTTTCTTTTTAGTTAGGAGAGCTTTAGCTATGCGAGGTTTTTTGTGGTTCCATATGAATTTCATCTGTAGTCAATCTATTTCTTGAAGAATGTCATTGAGATTTTTATTGGAATAGCATTGAATCTGTAAATTGCTTTTGGTAGGATTGCCATTTTGATGTTAATCCTTCCAATCCATGAGCAAGGGATGCCTTTCCATCTTCTTCTATTTCTTTCAACAGTGTTTTATAGTATTCTTTGTATAAGTTCTTTATGTCTTTTGTTAGATTTATTCCCAGATATTTGATTTTTTTGGTTTTGATTTTAAAAGGGATGGCTCTCTTAATTTCTTCTTCTTCAGATTGGATGTTTGCATAGAGGAATGCTACTGACTTTTGTGCAAAAGCCAACTCAAAATGGATAAAAGACCTGTACATAAGACCTGAACATAAAATTTATAAAAGAAAATATAGGCAAAACTCTACACGACATACATCTCAGCAAAATCTTGAAAGATACATCCTCCAAAGCGAAGGAAGTGAAGGACAAGATAAACAGATGGGATTACATCAAAATAAAAAGCTTCTGTACAGCAAAAGAGACATCAACCAAAACTAACAGACACCCTACCAACTGGGAAAAGATCTTTGCACACAATACATCCAATAAAGGACTGATAACAAAAATTTACAAGGAACTCACACAACTCAATGAAAACAGAGCCAATAACCCAGTCAAAAAATGGGCAGAAAAGCTAAAAAGACACTTCTCCAAAGAAGAAAAGTAAATGGCCAACAGGTACATGAAAAAATGTTCAACATCACTTATAATCAAAGAAATGCAAATCAAAACCACTATGAGATACCACCTCACACCTGTGAGGATGGCACACATTAAAAATACAGGCAAAAACAAATGCTGGAAAGGATGTGGAGAAAAAGGAACTCTTCTACACTGCTGGTGGGAATGTGAACTGGTCCAACCACTATGGAAAGCTGTATGGCGATTCCTCAAACTCCTAAACATGGAGCTTCCATTTGACCCAGCAATACCACTTTTGGGAATCTACCCAAAGGACACAAAAACACTAATCCAAAAGGATACATGCACCCGTATGTTCATTGCGGCACTGTTCACAATAGCAAAGGTATGGAAGCAACTCAGATGTCCAAAAATAGATGATTGGATCCAGAAGATGTGGTACATATACACAATGGAATACTATTCAGCATTCAAAGAAGATAAACACATGCAATTTGCAGCGATATGGATGGAATTAGAGGGGATCATACTCAGTGAAATAAGCCAGAAAGAAAGAGAAAAATATCGAATGGTTTCACTTATAACAGGACTATAAGGA